>CASBWL010000644.1:0-101000 GCA_949130495.1 Sambucus nigra | reverse complement strand
TTTAATTTGGGTGAAGTGATTGATAACACGCGTGTCGTTAAAAAGATTTTGAGATCTCTTCCAAAACGCTTTATTCCTAAAGTCATTGTTTTGAACTCTTTGGGAAATTTGAAATCACTTAAGTTGGATGAACTTGTAGGAGATCTTCAAACCTATGAGATTGACATGTTTCCCAAAACCATTAAGGCTAAGGGTAAAGGCATTGCTTTAAAGACTAATTTTAAGAAAAAGAAAGAAACCGTTTGTGAGTCAGATTCTGAGGAAGATTTTGATTTTAATAATATGGCCTTGTTTGCGAAAATTTTTAAAAAATTTCTCAACATGAACAAAAATAATTCTTCCAATAAAAAGATTTTTTTTGAGAAAAATAAAAAGAAAGGAAAGGCCAAAGAAAGTGGTGAGAGGGAAAAAGAGAATAAATCCGATGAGGAGTGTGAGGAAGATTTTGAGAACGGCACTTGTTTTGAATGTGGGGGTAAGGGACATAAGTCGTTTGAGTGTCCTACGTGGCTTAGAAAGAAAGGAAAGAAAGTAGCTATGCCCGCCACACTTAGTGATAGTAGTGAAGGTGAGGGTGATGAGACTAGTGGTGAGAAGTTTGTAGCTTTTTCTAGTCGTGTGAGCACACCCACTTTATCTCACAAAAGTGCACACGAAAGCGATGATGGTGATTTGTGTTCTTCGAGTGAGGGAGAAACTGAAAGTGAGAGTGGAGATGAAAGTGAGCTCCAAAAAGATTTTAGAGATTTGTACACCGAGACCTTGAAAACTAAGAAGTATAATCGTGATTTAGGTCGTCGGGTTTTAGATTTGGAGAAAGAGAAGGAGGTTTTGAGAAAGGAGAAGTGTGATTTGGTCGACACGTTGTCTAGTCTGACGACACGTGTATCCCAACTCGAGAGTGATCTCGAACGTGCCCGGAAGGTCAAAGTCAAGTTTGAGAACGCACCTAAGAAGGTTGAAAAGGTGGTTCTTAAGGGTAAAGGTGAGAAGTTTGGAATAAGTTATGACGGTGCCTCTTCTTCCCAATTTGCACCCGAGCCGGTTCCCACTTTAGTGACAGTTTCACATATGTCTCACCCTA
This sequence comes from Sambucus nigra, assembly GCA_949130495.1. NCBI lineage: Eukaryota > Viridiplantae > Streptophyta > Magnoliopsida > Dipsacales > Adoxaceae > Sambucus > Sambucus nigra. Next base: position 99,916 of record CASBWL010000644.1, on the reverse strand, counting down.
ACCCACCTAGGCGTCCCATTCCCATTAGAAGAGTGCGTCCTAGAGTTTTTAAGAGAGGTGTTCCTAGGCCTATTTATGTTTGCTCACATTGCAAGAGGAGAGGACACCTTAGAGAATTTTGCTTTAAGTTGGGGTATGTGTCACGTTTTGCTTCTACACGTGTTTCTGGCACACATGCACCCACACATGATACTTTACATGCTCCCAGAGACTACATGAGAGAGTTTGCACATTTAGGTGAGCAAGTTAAGTTTTTAGTCAAAACTTCACAAGAATTAATGGAGGTTTTTCATAAGCTGTCACCACCTTTGGAAAACCCCTCCGCACCTAATGATTGAGGTTTGACTTGTTTACTAGCATAGGGTGATTTTCATGATGACATTGTTTGCCTATTGCTAGTATGTATCATTTTTGTATATTTTGTTTGAAAATTTCTGAAAAATACAAAAAGATTTTCCTTTAAGAAAATTTTTGAGAAAAAGCACAAAAAGATTTTATTTTGATAATATTTTTTTGAAAAAGGCCAAAAAGATTTTTCTGTTTTTGCACCTTTTATGGATGAGCATTTAAGTTAGACAAGTCACAACTTCATTCCATATATCCATGTGACTGTTTGATAGAGATTTGAGAGGCTACATCATTTCATCCATGTGCTTTACATTGATTTGAGTCTTTGAGATGTAATTAGTGATATCTTCCTACATGTTTGACTCCTATATCCTTTATTGCACACATGCACGGCTATATTTGATTATTGCACTTATCTATCTCATGTTGGCTTGCGTGTTTTCATCTCAATCCTGTCTATACAATGTACAATATGCGATAAAACTTGACAAGATTGGAATGCATGTAAAAACCGTTTTGGTGAGACTGTGTGTTTGTGTATAACGGGGAGGGGCTGCGAAAGGTAATCATCTATCCTTTGCGCAAAAGCCACCGTTAAAAAGGACCTAAAAAATGGAGGAATTTTAATATCCGAGGTCCAAAGAGGTTAAAAGAGCCGGAAAAAATTTAAAGGCAATAAAAAGAAATTCATGCCAAATATGGGCCACTTAGGTTTCACCATCAATTCTCCAAAGTTTGAGAATTTAGAATGCCTCTTTTCAAAATTATATCTGAGGGAGTTTGGTTGGAGAATCTTTAAACGGGTTTGCACTTCCTTGAAAGTCCTGAAAAAGCATAAAATCATTTTGGACGTTATTGGTGTGAAAATCATTTTGAGCTTTGATTTGTTGATTTGATTGAGTCAATATCTTATATTGTCATTATTTTACACCAAAGGAAGCATTTGAGTTCATTCGCTAGGAATATCCAATATTCATCGTGCACATATGTCATGTTTGTATGCATTGATTTTCCTATCGAATTTGATCACACCACTTCATTTACGCTATCATCGACTTGGTTGCTTTCTGTTTATTCATGGTGTGTTTTGTATACCGTGACACCCCGATTTTTCTTGTTTGATTCATTCTTCTCATCTGTCTATTTGGGGTCATCATAAAAAAGGGGAGAAAGAATTATCATATTATGGGGGAGTTTTTGAGATGTTGCTTATGTTTTTATCATATATTGATATCCATGTTATCTCATTTCAAACTCGATATGTCACGTGGTATTTGCTTTGTTTCATGTGTGTAGGTATGAAGATTGAAGATCTATATGTTGCACACCCTGATGAGAAAAGTTTTGAGCTCCCTGAAAATTTGAAATACAAACAATGAAGACTATTCATTTGTACCTTTTCCAGTTTTGGGTTCATGGGAGGGTAGATTTGTATAGGCAATTTCATATTTGATAATTTGGATTTTTTATGTATGTACCGGCATAGACATAGGGGGAGATTTGTAAGGACATTTTTCTCATGTCCGAAATGTCTCATTTAATTATGTCGTACGCCGCTACATTTGGCACGTCACCTCACGATCTCACATGACGACCTCTATCCGAATTCTGGGAATCAAGCATGCATTATCTCCACTAATGTATCCCTTATCTGCATCAACGACTTCACGTTCCTTGATTCTAGGCTCGTAATGCAAGTGGAACGCAAGAGAAGTCAAATCAGTGAAACAAGGCATGATAGGGATGTTCAAGGGCAAATTGTTAATTTTACAGCCACCGTCCGGAGGACCGGTCAACTGGAAAATTGAAGAGCTTGCCGCAACAAAGATACTGGAAGAAACGGCATCTCAATCCGAGCTACGGTGAACAAGTTATGGCCCGTTGAAAATGGAGATGTGTTCAGTGAAAAGTCTGGAAATTTTTCTAAGTGTTTAAAGCCTTGTTTCCAGCACACTTTCCCGAACCCAGACCCAAACCGTTTCGGGGGGGCGAACCAGTTCGCAGGGGTACCCGAACCGGTTCGGGGTACCTGTACGCTGGATAGAATTTCAGCAGTTTAAAATCGTGGGTCTCTTCATGTATTTCCCTATAAATACCAACTTCGGGGGAGTTGTTTTGCAAGACTTTAGGAGACGAATTTGAGAGTCCAAATACATCTAGTCTTCATATTTTTGAGTCCCAAGACTCATGTTTTGATTCACACATCCTTGCCAAATATTTGTGAATCCTTTTTGCAACCCAAGAACACAATTTTGGTTTTTTCAACCCTTGTGGAGGAGACCGTTCTTCTTCTTCTTCACTGCAGCCCTACTGGAAAGGGATAATTCCAGTCGCGACTACAGAATCCGATACCCGAGGGTAATTCTTAGTCAACTTGTATTTTCATTGTAATCCGATTGTAAGCCGTTTTCTTACAAATTATAGTGAAAATAAATGGTTTTGCCCCTGAGGGGGATTTTTCCTTAATTGCATGTGTTTGAATGTTCTTGCGTAGATTATCAATTTATTTAATCACATACTGCTGCATGTTTAGGGTTTGTTTGTGTTAAAAGGGTTTTATATATAATTTGATCATTTGAACGCGAGCACACACGTTCTTCAGATTTTGAATATAACTTAGTGATATAGAAGTAATATGTGAAAATAATAATTATTGTCGGGTGATAACACACAAATATTACGTATTTCATCCTTCAACCCTACGCATTTTAGCCCCCTCGGGTGCCTTAATCTCTATATTTATGCCCATTAACTAGACAACCTCGGATTTATATTGTTAACATACTATATGAGGTATAATTGGGATTTTGTAGGTATTTAGGTACTAAGTATGGAGTTTGGATGCATTACGGCTAATATTCCTACATAATCGCACGTTCAAGGGAAATTTAGTCATTTTACAGCTTGAGCACCTGGCCAAACATCTACACGGAAGTTGTATCCCTCCTCGTGAGCTTCGCGTGGCCATAAACGTTGCATGAATATGATCCCTAACGAAGAAGTTACAAGACTTTTGGCGGAAGAGAAAACAAAAAAAACAAAGCATGGGAGAATGCTGAGACCTGTTCAGTCGATCGATCGACCCTTCAATTTTCACTCTTTGAACAAAGGCAGTGGGAAAATATTTGACTAGTCGATCGATCGACCAAAGGGGTCGATCGATCAATCCCCTGTTTTTCACGACATTTTGCCTTGCTTTTTCTTTTTCCTTTTCTTTTTTTATTTTAATTCCAACTTACTATATAAAGGATTTTTGTGTAATAATCAGATACAAGACAGTTTTAGATAGTTTAGGTTAGGGTTTGGGGGTTTGGAGATCTCATCTTCATTTCCTCTTGGTTTGACACCCATTTGGGTTTGTAAGTTGAACTATTCATCTTCCCTCTTCATTAATATAGTTGTTTTAGCTTAATTCTTGCTTTGATAATTAGATTTACATGCTTTATTCAGTTTCTTTCTAGTGTAGTTTTAACTCATTTATTTACTGCATTTATTTATCGCGTTTTTACCATGCTTTCTAGTTAGTTTAGTCTAGGGTGTGTCATATTGAACTCACCTCGGGTTGACATGTTGCTTTGCTTTGGTGATAGAGTTTACGGGTCTATTTTGAGTGTGTTGTCCTAGTTATTGCGCCTAGAAGATTTGATGGGGTATATCATGTATGCATGTAACAACCCGGATTTTTTAAATGGGGATTTTTAAATTAATCGGAGAAAAAACGAAAATTTGGATTTTATGAATTTTATAATTTAAAGTGTTGGTTTTTATATTTAAAAAAATAAATTTTCAAACGAAATTGGAATCGTAATTAAAATGGAGTTTTAATTGAATTTTTATTATTTAGAAGAGTTCTCAAAATATAAAACTCTCTAAGAGTCCTCAAAACATTAAACTCTCTAGTAAAAATAATATTTTTAGAAAACCGACCGTCCGATCAAGCTGAATTTTTGTCAGCAGTCCTGTCTCGCCGTTCTCTACAACATGTTAAAATTTCAAGCGATTCTAACGGTCCGATCGTCCGTAATGATTTTTTCAAGTATTTGTATTTGATTAGGACTCTAATTCTTTTTGGTATATAAACATAAAGTGACGAGTTTAGATCTTTTAAAACACATTTTAGCCTTCTCAAAATTCAGAATCCTCTCATCTTCTTCATCTTCTTCAACCTCAAAACCCTAGCCCCATTTTACATAACTTTCAACTCAAGTTTTGTCAAGATTAACCGGATTTTCTCAAGACGCGTCAAGAACGAATCTTTGTCAAATTTTTGAGAGGAATACACATTCAAGATCAGATTTCTAAACCAACTTTTATTCAGGCATGTTGACCCTATTCTTTTCCTTTAGTGTTATGTGTCTTGATTGTAGCCTCCATTAAACTCATGTTTTCTAAAATAAGATATGAATATAAAGATTGAAGAGATAAATTTCGGGGCTGTTTTACATGAACAAAATTAATGATACCAAATACTTATAACTTGTATTCTTTGGGTTGTGTCGCTGTAGTCGACTTTGCTATGGGCATGTGCATGTAGAGGAGCCCTTTTAAAAGTAAATTTTGATATTTCATGTGAAAACCCTAGTTTAATTTAATTTCTTGTGTTGGAAAATAAGGATCATGATAGGACTTGCATGTAGCGATTATTCTGAAAATCATAATATTTAGGTGTCTTTGATTTCCACTTTTTAATTTGAATTATTTAAATGGGAATTTAGTATTATTATGAATGTTGTTATAATTTGGAATTGTGTTACTCTATGGAAATATGATAATATTTCGGAAAGGTTGGGTATGGTAGATAATTGGTTTTCACCCTTGTTATAGTGCACTTGTTAGGTATGGGACTAGTAAGTGGGCCTTAATTACGATTTATGCTAATTAGGTATGTGACTAGTTAGTGTAAGTCTATGCGGGTTATATAATTGGGGTGGGGGCTGATTTTCTATTTTATACCTTTATTGTGATGGCCTAGGATTGATATCTAGGTGGAGTGAAATTTTATAATCATTATTTGCTTAGGATATGACGATATTGTGTTTTGGGAACCCTTAGTTGGCACTAAAGGTTATTTTGAGGATTTTCACATCGCTTTTAAGGGTGGGAGAAATTAATGTGATTAACGAAAACAAGGAATGTGGAATTTAATATCGCAGGACTAAGACGGATATTAAAAATTTATTGGCGACATAATGTGTCTAGGGCCGACAGTTTGAACGGGTCAAAGGACGAGTTATGTCGTGTCGTGTGTGGAACCTTGTCATATCGCGAGGGTCGCAGGATAAAAACGGGCCAGACGGCGGACTTGACAAGGGGACGGGTGCGTGTGTGGAACCTTGTCATATTGCGAGGGTCGCAGGATAAAAACGGACCAGACGGCGGACTTGACAAGGGGACGAGTTTTGGTAATAATATTCACGGTTAAATTAATTAAATTTAACATTATGGGAAGGTGTGTTAATTAAAATCATATTGGTGTGGCTTTTATGAAAACCTTGCGGGTAATTGTGAATTTATTTATGGTGATTATTAATCTCATAATTAAAAGATTCTATTGTTATAGTCGATATATATAGCACTATTATCTGGGTTCAAGGACCCTATTTGAGGAGAGTAGCCGGTTTACATGCTCGGGGCTTTGGCTCTGACACATGCGTTGACTAATCTTTTTCAGGATTTTTGGGAGTTGCTGCATAGGATTCATTGGAGATCTTTTGGAGGTGCAGCTGGATTTATGTTACTGCTTTAGTAGTTGGATTTTCTCTTTCCATTCAGTCGTTTTATTTATGAGACTATTTTGGAGTTATTGGGCCTTTTTGGTTCCAAATTTGTTTAGAGGATTTCTGTTGGGATTATTCAGATTTTATTTAATCATTATTGGAGATTGGATTTTTGGAGTTAGCATGTGATGGATCTTTTATCGCTTAGTTATTTGTGATCATTTGAGATTAACCAATTATTTATCTTATGGACTGATTTGTTTATGTCTCATATTTGTCTCATGCTAAGAATGGTATTTATTTAGTTCACGCCCGGCTTAGTTTTGGGGGCGGCCGACGCCAGAATTAGGCGGGGTGTGACAGTATGCTCCATACTTATGACCTTGCATGCGTAATTTCTAGGGTATTTGTTGACGCCAAAATCCTATTAAACTTTTATGCGAATTTAGGGGTGTGACAACTCTTGATTTAATTAACTGTCGAAACGAGACGCAATTGTAAAAACTCGTCGACCCATGTAACCATTTTATACTAATTAACTCTGGGTGTGGTATATTCGACGCAACCTATAGTTTTTATTCTCTTTATTAGTCTAGTTTAAATACACGCTTAGATTATTCTTTCCCTTTTTGCAGCTTTTTCTTTTTGCTTATATTTATCTTTTACACTTTTATTTAGGATTACTAAACCGAATAAATTCTAGCAACTCATCTCTGTGGATTTTTCAATACCCGAACTTGGCCGCTATACTCACCTGTTGAGTGAAGTCATAAGTTTAGGTTTTTGTATTGAGGCGGTGAACATAAAACAACGATCGGCGTTTTGATGCGCGCCGCTTTTCACCCTTGATCAAAATGGCACCGTTGCCAGCAAGGATTTGCTCATGCTTGAGAATGAGAGATATGAAGACCGTTATGGGGAAGAAAATCGTTTGTGGGAACATGAATTGGATTTATTATTTGAATCCGACGATGATTTTTCTTCCGAAACTTTTGAAGTCGATGAATGTTTTAAACCAAATGAGGATTTTTTGCCTACTTTGTAACAAACCATTCTTGACTTGGCCCATGGTTTAATAGAGAATGAAAGTGAGGATGAAATGGATGTAGTATACATTTGCAATGAAACGGTTTTTTCTTTGGATCCCAAAGAAGAAAGTTTCATTGAAAATGATCCTATCTCCTTCGAAATTCCAACGTTGAGTGGTGATAGCTCATCTCTTGAGTTTGAATTTCTTTTCTCCCCCTTTTCATTCTCTGTTATCACACTATCACAAGTACCCGGTGAATCGGTACCGAACTTTAAAACGTTCAAGCCTTTCACCGACGAGGAGTACTTGCTCGAGTTGCTTTCCACGAAGGCATCCTTGCCTCCATGTGCGCCTCCTCCCATTCCATTTGCTAAATCTTTGGGACATGATTCAATTTTTTTTGGCCCCCATCCTCCCTCCAAAATTTTTAATTGGGGATGGTTCATTTCTTCCGCCTTACACATGCCTTCCATTGTTCAAATGAAATTATTATTTTTTGGGAGGCATGCTTATGAGTGAGGGTACACCGGTCACCCTCCAAAGTCAAATCATTTTCGTGGTGGACCCTCAACTATTTAGACTTCTAGTGTATAGTTAGTGTGTAGCCTAAATAGTAGGTTGTATATAGTTAGCTTTTTATTTTTTCTTTGTTTTTATCTTTTCTTTCCTTGTTAATTTAGTCTGGTGTAATTCATTAACTTTTTGTTATTTGTTTTTGTTATGCTTCGGTACTAACTTGTTTTGTAGAATCATTACTTTCACGAGATCGCTCAGTTTTGGGTAATATCGTTGTTTTCCTCTCTTTAACTTGGTTCTTAATTAACATTGAGGAAAATGTCAGGTTTTAAGTTAAGGGGTGTGGGATATTCTATCCATTCATTGGTAGTTTCTTTGATTTGATTACATGTTAGTTACTTTGTATGCTTTCTTAGGAAAATTTGAAAATTTTCAAAAAGATTTTCTTTTTTTTTCTCCTTTATTGGGCATTTTTCCTTTGTTTCCGATGATATGTTTCAATAATTGCCCGATCCAATAGACAACTCAATGATGCATGTTCTCGATTTTAGAAGTTATTAGACTTTAGTCCTAATTATTGATATTATGAATAACTTCATGAATTAAACTTTAATCCCATGAGCACATGCGTTTTTCTTATTTTATTAATTTGGTTTAAGATATTTATAACTCGGTAATCTTTTGTTGCATTGTATATTCTTACACCGAGTGAGCTTTGTACCTTTCGTCGTTTGTGAGTGTATACACTATTCTTTCCTCTTTGAAAATATTAAAGTCGTTGGTAATCTCACTATTCTTTCATTTGATCGTTCATTAATTGAGTTCATATGTGAAATGTATTACTTGAGCATGATTTTCAAAGTTTGTTTTGACTTGATAAATGCGTAAAATTTATGAAATGATCATAGGTCATCCTTATTATATCACCCATATTAGCCTTGACCTCACCTTATATGTTTCCCTAGTCAACCCTTTGAACCTACATATTAACCTTTCATTCCATTACCCCAAATCCCATAACCAACTCCACATTGGAGTTATAAACCATACATATTACCTTCCATCCCTTTGTTTGGAATGTTGCTTATGATTAAATGATGTCTTTGTTGTGTGGTTGCAATTTAGGCACGTGGGAGTGAGAAAAGTAAAGAAAAGAAAGTAGTGAAAAAGAGAAAGTGAAAAGAAAAAGAAAATAAAAGAGAAAAAGAAGAAAAGAAAAGAAATAGAAAGTTGTATATTGTGTATATAGTGTTCGAATAAGCTTTGTTTACTCCCCCCGTTGTTATATTCAATGGTTTCATGGAACTTGTTTTCCAATTTTTGATATTGCCCGCATTCTTCCCATTATTCTAAGTTTTCATTCCGAACACTTTGAATCCGTACATACATATCCTTCATTTCATACCCTAGCCAAACCTACATTATGACCCTATCAAGTCTTATGTGATCTTCGGGTGCATTTAATTCAAAATTTAAATAAGTTTTATAATCTATGAAAATTTATTTCGCCTCCTTTAATGAGTGGTATCTTTCATTGAGATTACAATTTTTCATTTTTTATATAACGTTCTTCATTTGTGACATGTGTGCGGTCTAGTTTCCCTTTACATTTACTCTTTATGCCCGCATGTTCCGTGTGTTAACGTCCTATTTCGAGTGAATTCACTTGATGAGTGTAATGCCCGTGAGGATTGAATATATGCTTGCTTTCATATTTAGTATCCGATTTATATAAGTTTTTGCCAAATCATATTTTGCATGTGCTCGCTCCCCTCCCACATTTTAAGATTTCAATTCTATGAGGTGCATTCTATAATGTTAATAATATGGACTTTCATTTGAATTCTTTCATTTTGCTAATAATGCGTATGAAATCCTTTTCAATATTGTTGGGCTTGTCGCATGTTGGTTTGGGCATATTTTAAGTAAACCATATGATGTTTGTGGGTTTCATCCCTAAAAACCCTCACGAGATGACACTCGTTCACTAGGGTAACCTAGGGGTTTAACGACTTATTGCATACGCTAAATGCAATTGTTTGCACACGAAAGTGGCCTTATCTTTTTATTGATTTTTCTTCCCATTTTGTACTTGTTCTTGCTTTTGGTTTGTTTGTAGTTCTTGTTGTATCCTATTTCATTGCTAAGGACCAACGATGTGTAAGTTAGGGGGTGTGATAATACGCAAATATTGCATATTTCATCCTTCGAACCTATGCATTTTAGCCCCCTCGGGTGCCTTAATCTCTATATTTAAGCTCGTTAACCAGATAACCTCGGATTTATATTGTTAACATGCTATATGAGGTATAATTGGGCTTTTGTAGGTATTAGGTACTAAGTATGGAGTTTGGATGCATTTCGGCTAATTTTCGTACGTAATCGCACGTTCGATGGCAATTTAGTCATTTCATAACTTGGGCACCTAGCCCAACATCTACACGAAAGTTGTATCTCTCCTCGCGAGCTTTTTGTGGTCGTGAACGGTGCACGAATCCGATCCCTAACAAAGAAGTTACGAGACTTTTGACGGAAGAAAAAATAAAAAAACTAAAGCAGGGGAGAAGGCTGAGACCTGTTCAGTCGATCAATCGACCTTTCAATTTTCACTCTTCGAAAAAAGGCAGTGGGCAAATATCTGACTGATCGATCGATCGATCCCCTATTTTCCACGATATTTTGCCCTGCTTTTTCTTTTTCCTTTTCTTTTATATTTTAATTCCAACTTACTATATAAAGGATTTTTGTGTAATAATCAGATACAAGATAGTTTAGATAGTTTAGGTTTGGGTTTGTCGGTTTGGAGAGATCATCTACATTTCCTCTTAGTTTGACACCCATTTGGGTTTGTAAGTTGAACTATTCATCATCCCTCTCCATTAATATAGTTGTTTTAGCTTAATTCTTTCTTTGATAATTAGATTTACATGCTTTCTTTAGTTGCTTTCTAGTGTAGTTTTATCACGTTTATTTACCGAGTTTTTACCATGTTTTCTAGCTAGTTTAGTCTAGGGTGTGCCGTATTGAACTCACCTCGGGTTGACATGTTGCTTTGCTTTGGTGATGGAGTTTATGGGTCTATTTTGAATGTGTTGTCCTAGTTATTACACCTAGGAGATTTGACGAGGTATATCATGTATGCTCCGTACTTACGACCTTGCATGCGTAATTTCTGAGGTATTTATTGACGCCAAAATCCTATTAGAGTTTTATGCGATTTTAGGGGTGTGAAAACTCTTGATTTAATTAACTGTCAAAACGAGACGCAATCGTAATAACTCGTCGATCCATGTAACTATTTTATACTAATTAACTCGGGATGGGGGATATTCGACGCAACATATAGTTTTTATTCACTTTATTAGTCTAGTTTAAATACACGCCTAGATTTATCTTTCCCTTTTTGCATCGTTTTCTTTTTGTTTATATTTATCTTTTACACTTTTATTTAGGAGTACTAAACTGAATAAATTCTAGCAACTCGTCTCTGTGGATTTTTCGATACCTGGACTTGGCCGCTATACTCACCTATTGAGTGTGGTCATAAGTTTAGGTTTTTGTATTGAGGCGGTGAACAGAAAACAACGATCGACGTTTTGACGCCCGCCGCTTTTCACCTTTGATCATCGGGAGCTACAAATATGACAATAATGGAAATTAAGTCGGGACGCGCTTATGAGTCACGTCGGGACTAAAGTTGAGAAATAAAAAATAAAATTTATTTTTAAGTCATTCGAATGATGATTTCAAGTGCGCCGTTGAGTCCGAAAGGGTCAAAATAGGCAGAAAAGTCTACCCGAGGTTTTGATTTGGGTCTCGGGTCACTTGAAAGATGAAAAGACACCTCGAAGGGGCAATTTAGTCATTTGACTTGGGAGATGAATAGTATACACGTTTTTTTTCTTTTTATAGCCTTGGAGACTTATTATATATGTGGGTTTAGACTCTACGTATTGTTCATTTTCATCATATCACTTGAGAGGACTTTTGAGAGAGAGTGAAAAGTCATCTGGAGAATGTGAAAGGGTTTTTGTGGAGAGGAAGAGTCATCTAGTGGAAACCAAGGGTCAACCACCATCTCTACACCTTGAACCACCACCGGGGAGTCACCAAAAAAAAGGAAGAGGAGGTTCTAACATTATCTTCTTCAACAGTTCAAGTGTAATTCTTGCTTTATTTTGGTGCTTATATTATCCATGTTAGAATAGGATTCTTATGAATCAATGAAACATATGAATTTGGGATTAAAATGATTGATAAATCAAGTATACTGGTTAGATAAATTCATGTAGTTTAAATATTTACATGTAGAAGATATGAACATGATGAAAGTGATAGGTTTTACATGTAGAGGATATATATGAGAACATGAAAAATGATGATAGGTAGTGCATGTAGATGAATACTACTCATGTTGAATATGTAAATTGATGATTTAGATAAGAAATTATAAGTTCTATATTCTGTGAACATGTTTAGATAATGTTGGAATATCTGGGTTTTAGTTAGAATAGAATCCATATGTATTTGGGTGTAAGAAACTAAGAAAAATGCAGAAATCTGGGGGTTGTTTCGAAATGCTAAAAAGTCATTCGAACGACCTGGGGAACTCGTTCGAACGACATCGTTCGAACGAGATTACTAACGAGATTAATAACGAAATTTCCAATGAGAATTCAGAAGAAATGTCGTTCAAACGAACTCGTTCTAATGAGAATTCTGGGACTTTGAACGAGATTTAAGGATTTCCCAATTTAGCCTAGAAAAGTTTGAAAAATTATATTGTGGCCCTGGATGAGACTTATATAATTTTAGTACCTTAACGTGGAGTGAGGGACTTGGGTTAATGTTGGAAAATTATATGATAATAAGGATTAAAATTATGTGAGAGATATCTACATAATTATTGTACGATTTAGAGGAGAATGATCGTTATAACAAGTATGGGTAATATTGAGGATGTATATATATATATACGGGTACTTGGGTTGAATAAAAGACTATGTGAGTGATAATTACATAATAAATATACGATGATAATCGTAAATGACAAGTACGGGTAGTATTCGAGAAATACGATGGGTACTTGGAATAGGATGAATTCCTATTATGATATAGGTCGTGTGAGTGCCTAATTTTATATAGGCTGATGTGTATACCTATTGCTTGTTTAATTTATGTGTATAACATATCTAGCCTACTTGCTATCGACAAGAGGTTTACGCATAGAGGGCAGTCATATCCTGATGAGCCTTAAGGGGGATTTTTGACTTGTTGTCTCGGAACATAGGACTTAGGTTAGATAGCCATTAGTGAGAACAATGGTATTGAACGGTCTTTTGGGTGCATAGGTATGTGCGTAGCCCAAAGGCTAAGGACTATGTTTGCCTCCACTATTGATGATTTGTTAAATTATGGTTCGTGGGACATACCGAACCTACGGTCCTTTATACAATAACGAGATGTACTGGGAGATGATAGTAGAGTACGCATGCACCGCAGCTGAGCCTCGGGGTGCAGTTTAGTATATATATATACTAAACTGTGTGAATTAAGTGTGATAATGTTTACTGTGTGAATTAAGTGGACATAAAAGATAATAAAATCTGAAATGAATTAAGTAGATGAATACTTAATTATATTGAATTATAAAAAGGATTATCCATGTTATAGAGAAATTGGATATATAGGTATTACCTGTATTGTGAGAGAAATACGTGGGAAAGATATGGGCTATGGATAGTTGACATTGATATAAACTAGTTAGTAGGGGAATAATAACTAGTATGATGTTGAGGTACGTTAGGTGTGCACTCTAGATGAGAGGTGAGAATCTCAAGAATTAGTCCGATAAATCTAACATGTATATAACAATTGATGAATATAACATTTATTCACTTGATATTTTCTAAACTATTTTTACATCGGGCTCTGACCCGTTTCCTTGCATATTATCTTCTCTCTTGTATCTCCTATATCATGTGTCCAGCCGCAGGGATGCCAACCATAGAGGATTGATATTTTGACAAGATATAGATGCTATGGAGTCTTGGACTTTGTTTAGACGCTTTCATATTCATTGATTCATACTATGTAGTTGATCTTTCATTTAAGTCATGTCGTCCAAGAGGATTCTAGTTATTTCTTCTCTATCATAGACAGATTAAGTTCTGATGTTGGTTTTGGTACATTTAATTTATGATGGGATTATTGTATTGAGATATTCAAACTGGAGAGTTTTATTCCAGTTGCATTTAATTCAGTTTTGATATTACTCAGTTATTATTCATTGTGCGAACAAATTCTGTTAAATGATTTATGTTTTAAAAGTGAAAATTTTATTAAGTTAAAATTTTGAAAAATCTTTTTAACACCTGCTTAGTTGGATATTAGGTGATTAATAATTAATGAAAACATTTTTCGACAATGATGCTAAGAATGAACCAACTGTAAATTTTGTTTTAATTGGGTAAATGACTGATCACCCGGTTTTTAATTGAGCGGGGTGTTACAGGTGGTATCAGAGATCACTGTTCGGTCCAAATTAAAAGAAAATCGTATTCATCATAACCTTAGGGTTTTACTGGTGCAAAGCGATGACCTTCGCTCTAATGAACATTGAGGTAACTTACCAATGCCTTATAACTAAGATATTCAAAAAGTAGATCGACGTAACCACGAAGGTATACATCGACGACGTGCTTTTAAGAGAAAATAAGTGGCCAATGATATCAAGGACCTGACGAAGACTTTCAAGATCCTCTAAGAGTACAAGATGAAGCTGAATGCCTATAATTGTGTCTTTAGATTCAGCTTTGGTAAATTTTTGGGATACTTAGTGATGCAAAGGGGGATAAAAGAAAATCTTAATCAGATCAATTATCTACAGGATATCAAAAGGCCGACCACCATTAAGAATGTTCAGGTCCTCACTAGGATATTAGCGACACTCAACTCATTCATATCATGATCGTCAAACAAATGTCGACTGTTCTTTCAAACCCTGAAGAAGGCAAGCACAATAGTTTAAACAAAGGAATGTGATCGGGCACTGAAAGGAATTTGGCAGTTCTTGGGATGCTCCCCCTTTTTGTTAATCCTTACTACTAGGAAAGATCTCTACATATACTTAGTTGTCTTACAGCACACGACTAGCACATCATTGGTATGATTATAGAATGGGGAGTTATTCTTATTGAATATTGCATATTTCCACCCGTTATCTTTATGCATTCTAGCACTTTTACAGTCCTTGATTCCTATATTTATGCTCATTAACCAGACAACCTTGGATTTGGATATATACATGCTTTGCAGGGGTTAATTGTGCTTTTGTAGGTATTAGAACGCTAAAAGTGAGGATCTATTGCATTTTAGAGAAGTTCTATCGCCGGATGCTCCTTCAAGGGCATTTTAGTCAATTCATATTTCATTTTCGGCTCATGGAATTTCCACGAATGCATAGTTCGTTGAGTTAGATTTGTGTGGCCATAAATGGTGTCCGATTCCGAGTCCGGATGGTGAAGTTATGGCCGTTTCTGTTTACAACCCTTTCCCCCTCTTCATGGACCAAACCTGGCTGGAAAATAGAGTACCGGTCGACCGCAGTTTGAGGCCCGGTCGATCGCGGTTTTGGGTTTTGCCTTGGATTGAAGACAGTGGGATTTACACAAAGGCCCGGTCGATCGCGCTTCTGATGCCGATCGACCGCCAGTTTATATTTTTCCTGGGACCGAAGACAGTGCACCTTTGCCCATGGGCGCAATTGACCGGCTCCCTGGCCGCGGTCGACCGCGTTTACCAGATATTTTGAGATCTTTTCTTTTCTTTCTTTTTTCCTTTATTTCTTTTATAACTTACTATATAAACCAATCTTGGTTTTTATATCAGATATACATTCATATAATTAAATTTTAGAGAGTTTAGGTTAGGGTTTGGGGATTTGAGAGATGTTCTTCTTCCTCTCTTGGTTTGACGCCCTTTATGGTTTCTAATTAGTACTTTCATCTTCCCTCTCCATTAATATAACTTATATTTCCTTTATTCTTGCTTTCTAATTTAGTTTCATGCTTTATTTACTTGCTTTCATTTAGTTTCTTTCCAGTGTAGATTTATCGCATTTATTTATCGCGTTTCTTTATTGCGTTTTTAACATGCTTTCTAGCTAAATTAGTCTAGGCTGTGTCGGATTGAATTCATTCCGGGTTGACGTGTTACTTTGCTTTAGTGATGGTATTTACGGGTCTATTTCGAGTGCGTTGTCCTAGTTATTACGCCTAGAGGATTTGACGGGGCATATCATGTATGTCCCGTGCTTACGACCTTGCGTGCGTAATTTTCAAGGTAGTTATTGATGCCAAAATTGGATTAGGCTTTTATGCGAATTTAGGGGCGTGACAACCCTTGGTTCAATTAACTGTCAAAACGAGACGCATTCGTAATAACTCGTCGACCCATGTGACCATTTTATACTAATTAAGTCGGATGAGGGATATTCAATTCGATACAACCTATAGTTTTTACTTTCTTTGTTAATCTAGCTTTATTTTCCCTCGCCTAGAATAATATTTCCCTTTTATGCATATTTTCCTTTTTAGTTTGTAATTACCTTTTACACTTTTATTTAGGAGTGTTAAATCCTATAAATTCTAGCAACTCGTCTCTGTGGATTATCGATACCCAACTTACAGCTATACTCCCTTTTTGAGTGTAGTCATAAGTTTAGGTTTTTGTATTGAGGAGGTGAAACGAAAACAACGATTAGCGTCTTGACACTCGCTACTTTTCACCCTTAATCAAAATGACGCCGTTGCCGAGGATGAGTTTGTTTTAGACTTTATTTCATTTAGTATTTCGTAGTATTTTCTTTCTATTTGTATTATTTGCTAATATTTTTGTAGGACTTCCACATTTGATCACTTAGAAACGCTTGAATTTCCCGCGCGCATCTACTTTGTGGAATTCGCCATTTCGAGCCATTTTTGGGGTAAGCATGTCTTATTCCAATTCTTTTGGTAATCATTCTGATAATTCTCAAAATTCTCGCAAACCTATGACTTTTGGTGAATACTTAGAATCCCAAAAAATTGCAACATCTAAAATGACTTTGGACGAGTATTACAAAAGTCAAGCTTTGGAGTGCGTGTATTTTGATGATGATGATAATGATTTTGGGCCTTTACCTTCTTATAATAGGAATTTTGAAACGAATTGCAATAGTTTTCAAAATTCCTATAATAATGAGTTTAAGTTTAAGTCCAATGGTAATTTTTAAAGTTCCCATTTTCAAGTATCCGCACCTCGACCTATGACATTCGGTGAGGGCTTTCGTATGCTTGAGAATGAGAAAATTGAGAATCGTTATCGGGAATAAAATCGTTTGTGGGAAAATGAATTGAATTTATTATTTGAGTCTGACGACGATTTTGCTTCCAAGACTTTCGAAGTCGAGGAATGTTTTGAACCAAATGAGGACTTTGTGCCTACTTTGGAACAAATCATTGTCGACTTTGCCCATTGCGTAATAGATATTGAAAGTGAGGATGAAAATGACGTAATATCTATTTGCAATGAAATGATTTCTTCTTTGGCCCCCAAAGAAGAACATTTCATTGAAAATGATATTATTTCCTTCGAAACTCAATCTTCATGCGATGATGATTCATCTTATGAGTTTGAATTTCTTTCCTCCCCATTTTCACTCTCTGTTATCACACTGTCACAAGTACCCAATGATTCGGTTTCAAACTTTAATGTTTTAAACCTTTTCTTCGATGAGGAGTACTTGCTCGAGTCGCCTTCCACGATCGCATCTTTGACTTTGTGTGCGCCACCTCCCATTCCAATTTCAAAATCATTGGGAGGATATTCGGCTTTTCTCGGTCGCCACATGTTTTCGTCACCCGTTCAATCCAAATCTCCCATCGTCCCTCTAAAACTTTTAATTGACGATGGTTCATTTCTTCCGCCTTACACATGCCTTCCGTTTTTGAAATGAAATTCACATTTTTCTGAAGGCATGCTTATATGTGAGGGTACACCGGTTATCCTCCAAAGTCAAATCATTTTTGCGGTGGACCCTCAGCTATTTAGACTTCTAGTGTATAGTTACTGTGAAGCCTAAATAGTATGTTGTATATAGTTAGCTTTTTATTATTTCTTACTTTATTTTTTCTTTCCTTTTTAATTTAGCCTAATGTAATAAGTTAACTTTTCGTTATTTGTTTTTGCTATGCTCGGTACTAACTTGTTTTGTAGATTCTTTGGACTTGTTCTTATGGGGATCGCTCCAGTTTTGGGTAATATCTTTATTTTCCTCTCTTTAACTTGGTTGTTAATTCACATTGAGGATAATGTCAGGTTTTAAGTTAGGGTGTGTGGTATATTCTATCCATTTCTTTATTTAGTCCATGTTTTTGCTCACATGTTAGTTACTTAGTATGTTTTTCTTAGAAAATTGAAAATTTCAAAAAGATATTCTTTCTTTTTTCTCCTTTTTGGGGAATTTTGCCTTTGTTTCCGATGATAAATTTCAATAAGTGTCCGATCCAATAGACAACCCAATGATGCATGTTCTCGATTTTTGAAGTTATTAGACTTTATTCCTCAATCATTGATATTATGAATAACTTAATGAATTAAACTTTAATCCCATAAGCACATGCACTTTTATCGTTCAATTGATTTGGTTTAAGATTTTTATAACTCGGTAATCTTTTGTTGCATTGTATATACTTGCACCGAGTAAGCTTTGTACCTTTCGTCGTTTCTGAGTGTTATACACTATTCTTTCCTCTTTGAAAACGTTGAATTCATTGGTAATCTTTCTATTCTTTCATTTTATCGTTCATTAATTGAGTTTATACTTGAAATGTGTTACTTGAGCATGATTTTCATATATTGTTTTGACTCGAGAATTGCGTAAAATTTTTGAAATGATCATAGGCATTCTTTTTCATATCACCCATATTAGCCTTGACCTCACCTTATATGTTTACCCTCGTCAACCCCTTTGAGCCTAAATATAGCCTTTTGTTTCATAACCCCAATCCCATAACTAACTCCGCATTGGAGTTATATACTATACATACGCCTTACATACCGTTGTTTGGAATGTTACTTGTGATTGAATGATGTCGTTGTGTTGCGGTTACAATTTCGGCATATACGAGTGAGAAAAGTAAAGAAAAAAGATGTGAAAAAAGTGACGAAAAAGAGAAAGAAAAAAGCAAAAGAAAACATGAGAAAAAAAAAAGAAAAGAAAAAGAAAAAGAAAGGTGTATATGTTGTGTGTATATATTTCAATAAGCTTTGATTACTCTCCAATTGTTGTATCCAATGCTCGTTTGGAACTTGTTTTCCAATTTTAAAATTGCCCGCATTTTCTTATTATTCCAAGTTTTCATTTCTGAACATTTTGAATCCGTACATACACTCCTTTCATTTCGTACCCTAGCCAAACATACATTACAACCCTATTCAAGTCCTATGTGATCGTAAGTAAATGTAATTCAAAGGTTTAAATAGTTTTGATAATTTGTGAAAATGCATTTTGCCTCATTTAATGAGCGATATCTTTCATCGAGATTACAGTTTTTAATTTTATATATAGCGTTCTTCATTTGTGACATGTGTGCGGCCTAGTTTCCATTTACATTTACTCTTGATGCCCGTATGTCCCGTATGTTAACTCCCTGTTTCGAGTGAATTCACTTGATGAGTGTAATGCCCATGAGGATTGAATATATGCCTGCCTTATTTAGTATCCGATTTATTTAAGTTTTTGCCAAATCACACTTTGCATGTGCTCGCTCCCCTCCCACATTTTAAGGTTTCAATTCTATGAGGTGCATTCTATAATGTTAATGATTTAGACTTCTGTTTGAATCCATTCAATGTGCTAATAATGCATATGAAATCTTGTTCACTATTGTTGGGCTTGTCGCATGTTGTTTTGGGCTTTATTTTGAGGAAACTATGTGATGTTTGTGGGTTTCATCCCTGAAAACCCTCACGAGATGGCACTCCTCCACCAGGGTAACCTGGGGGTTTAACAGCTTATTGCATATGTTAAATGCAATCGTGCTCCCTATGAAAGTGGCATTTTGTAACACCCCGTATTTTTGGTACATTTAAAATTTAATTAATTCGGAAATTCTAAATTACTAGTGTGTTGTAATTTAATGAATTAATTATGATAGAATATTATATAAATATTAATCTGGGATTGAATGGTTAATATTTAAGGAAAATTATTTACTGAGTGTATAGTAATAATGTAATTTCGTCGTTTCGAGTATTAATGACGAGATATGTACTTATCACATCCGGAAGTCGGTATAGACTATAGTGGGTGGGGGATAAGTATTTTTATAAATTAATTCGGATGCAAATTCTGAGTGTACAGTTGAGTCCGGATGGGCCGAGATAGTCGGAAAAGTGTACCCAGGGGTAGTAAACGGGTCACGGGACGTTTTTAGACATAGTCGGGCCCACTCGGGGGCATTTTGGTCACTTGGGCTTGGCCCATTAGTCAAAAAACGGGAATGGATTAATTATCTTAATAAAAAGAAAATTTAGGATGGCTGAGCTTAATTAGAAAGAGGAACTAAAGGGTTAGGAAACCCTAGCAGCAACCAAGCCATTTTGGGGATCTCAAAATACCAACAAGGTCATCTTCAACCTTGGAATCCATCACAAATTCAGACACTACGAAACCTAAGGCAAGTGAATAACTTGCAATTAGCATTAAATCTGTTTTTCAAATTCATATCTGTGTGCTGTTATGAATTAAAAATCCGTTTTGGGGTTCATGGTATAAACATGGGGTTTTGATAATTCAAAAGAAAACATGAATCTATTTTGGCCGAAATTTATGAGGAGTTATGAAATATCTGATATTGGATTTCTGATGTATACTTGTTAGGATGATATTCAATTAAACCAGAACGAATTAGATGAAGAAATTCAGAGTAATATGTGTTTAAGAAAAGAAATGGATTTTTTTCCCAAATCTATGAATCAGTTGTTTATGGACGAATTAATGATTGTTGTAGGTTTTCTGTGTAATCCTAATAAGGTTTTTAATATACTCTGGTGATAAGAAGGCTTAAAACTCATGTTAGAAGAAGTTAGGGTTTGAGGAACTCCGTCCGTGGCTGCCCTGCCTCCGCGAGGAAGACGCAGACCTTTACGATCGATTGATCGACGGTCTGGGGTCGATCGATCGACGGTCGCCAGAATCTGGCAGTTTCGCCAGTTTGTTATATAAGAGGAAAAATTTATATAAAAACCCCTATGTAATTAATTATGGAGAAATTAAATACATAAGTTGAATCTAATTAATTACAGATGAATTAATTAGGGTTTGAGGCAAATAAATTAGAGTCGAAAATTTTGACTTGGGTAAATTTTGGGTTACGAGTGTAAAGTCCAAATTTATGGTGGGGGCGACACCAAAATAACTGAATTAATTAAAGTGAAATTTAATTAATATTTAGAGTTGGACCATAAACTCTTAATAATTTTATAGGCTCATATTACGGATTTAGCAAAAGATATAGCCGGGACTTTTATATGTATATATATATATATACGGAGGCGATTGTGTATATATGTGATGTGTACTAGTAATATCGGTGATTAGATATTTTGTACTATAGTGCTATAGGGGGAGGTTGCGCGTAGTGGATGAATCCCCTAGCTTGAGGAGTAGGGTGGGTATATTCCCAAGGTCATATCGTCCGTTATATGGGTGAGGGACAACTCACTTTCAGGGAAGGAATATGACCGCCTCCAATTATTTATTTTTATCAAGTTGGTGTGAAAATTCTGACTTGGGATAACTAGGCTATGTGATTATACCTAGTGGGATAGCACTTTATAGAATTTACATTCCGGGAGTATTTTTACTCGGGAGGTTGCAAGTTATTATATATATTACAGTATGATTGTGAATGCTGGAATATGATTATAATTATATAATTTTATAATTAATTATATACGAAATATTAATGAAAAGTGAGTGATTTCACAGGTATAACAAATGTAGAAGTTATATATATATAAAAAGGGAAATGATTTAGTTAAGTTGATGTTACCAATAACTTATATCAAAATCACTACATACTCAGTTAGAGTAGGGTGGGTATAAAGGAACTTTGTTAATTATCTAGTCATGAGATGAGTAACTAGGTAATTTAATTAAAGCATTCGTAGGGTATAATAGAGGAAGGGTAAGGAAGTCCTCAAGAGAGTGCGTTATTAAAAAAAAAAAATATGAAGAGCATGCATATTTATTTATTACTGCAAGTTAATCATTTGTTAAATGTTTTGGGTACTAACCCTTGCTATAAAAACTTTTAAAAACCTTTTAGGTGTCCAACCACAGGGACGCCAACCTTGACCATATTCCAGGGATCCGTTGCTGCAGCATATGTGGATGTTGCGGGGTTTTGATAGACGCCTCATTCTTCATTCTTAAATGTAGAAGTTCATAATTAGTATTCGAGCATGTTGCTCACTTTCCATTTATTTGTATTAGACTTGTTGAGAGTTTACTCTTATCTTTATGGGATTTATTATTTGGACCGTTGGTTTATTCGGTCAATTATTTTTACTTGTGAATGATTAATTCAATTATCTGTGATTGTTATATAGTTTTATTTCCGCATGGGTGTTTGTTAAATAATGAAAGATAAATTGGCACCAGCCTATTTTTCTCACTTAGGTGGTTAGTAAATAATAAGACGACAGTGATGCTAAGAATGGACCAAATGAGAAACCTGTTCTAACTTGATTTAGGACTGATCACCCGGGATTAATTAGGCGGGGTGTCACAGATGGTATCAGAGCATCAGGTTCTAGTGTCCTTAGGATCTGTACGGCTTTCTACGTTTCAGCGTAGCGTTCGGTTGTTATAGAGCCCTATTATTAGGACTGTTGATTATATTTTCCGCTTGTGAGATATCGTATTCCTGCTATTAGTTTTTGTATAAATTGTGTACTTATACAATTAAATCTATTTCAGATGCCGCCAAAGAGACAGAGAGCGGAGAGGGCTGAGGCTAGAGATGAGGTGAGGGAGGCTCGCCAGGAGCCACAGGTACCGCCACCACCACCCCCACCCGAGTTGATTTCTACCACTCAGGTGGCAGTGATAGTGGCCCAAGCGGTCGAGACAGCGATGCGAGCTATGGCAGCTCATTTTCCACAGCCCCAGGCACCGCCTCCATTGGCTCCAGCAGTTCAGGCTCCAGTGGGGCCACCATCTTGGCAGCGAGTGAGGGAGACCTTTCAGAAAGGTCACCCACCTGAGTTTCGAGGTAGCACCAATGTGGTCGAGGCTTGTGACTGGAAGAAGAACATTCAGCGCCATCTGCGCATGTTAGAGGGTACAGAGGTGCAGAAACAGATGCTGGCTACCTTTCGTCTGTCGGGGGCAGCCTTACAATGGTGGGAGTCCGTAACCACCGCTGAGGAGCGGGATTTGATGCCGATTTCTGAATTCTGGGTGCGGTTTGACCGCAAGTACTTCCCTCCAGCAGTAGAGTCTGAGATGAGAAAGAAATTCAGCGAATTTGTACAGGGTGACAGGTCAGTAGCAGAATATGAGGAGGAGTTCACCCGTTTGGCAAACTTTGTGCCAAATGAGGTGAGCGATGAGGAGCGGAAGAAGTCAAAGTTCATGGATGGCCGAGCCTGGAGAATCAGGCAACACTTGATTGGGAATCCGGCGTTAGTGACTTATACAGATGTCGTTAATGCCGCACTTGTACATTGCCAGGATCATCGTTTCCATGCTAAGGGGAACAAGAAGGCAGGTGAGCCGAGCCAGCAGGGCAAGGCGGTTACTAGTAGTGAGGCAAGTGGCACACAGCAGCAGGTCATCATTCAGCAAGGGAATCAGGCTAAGAAGTTTAAGCCTGGTGGGTTCTGACCGGGAGGACAGGGGTTCAGACAGGGGCAACCAGGCCCTAATCAGCAACAGCAGGTTCCTCAGGGCCGTCAGGGCCAAGGGAACAACGGGGGAGGCCACCCGGGGCAGCAACGTCAGGGCCAGTAGGGCCAACGACAGGGTGACGACCAGAAACGATGTTTCTCCTGTGGCCAGCCAGGACACTTCAAGAGGGAGTGCCCGCAGAGGGGCAGAGGCCA
This sequence comes from Sambucus nigra, assembly GCA_949130495.1. NCBI lineage: Eukaryota > Viridiplantae > Streptophyta > Magnoliopsida > Dipsacales > Adoxaceae > Sambucus > Sambucus nigra. The sequence continues at coordinate 76,150 of CASBWL010000644.1, read as the reverse complement.
GCAGCAGGGTGCCCAGCAGTGGCAACAGGGTCAGATGCCGCCAGCAGCAGCAGCCCCACCCGCCCCACAGCAGCAGGGGCAGATGCACTACGGACGTGTGTATAACGTTCGGGACGTTCCCAATCCTCCAGCACAGCATGCGCCGCCCGCGATTGAGGGTACGTTCTCCATCCATGGCACTATGGGTCGGGTATTGTTTGATACGGGGGCTACTCATTGTTTTATAGCTACACATTTCGCGAAGTCTTTAGGGTTGTTAGCCACCGCAGAGAGCACTATTACGTGTGTCGACTCACCTTTGGGGAGTGGGTCACTTATATTCTTTATATGTCGGGGAGTAAGAGTAGAGATTGGAGGTTTAGTATTACCTGCGGACATGTTGGTATTAGATATGCATGTTCATGATGTGATCATCGGTATGGATTGGCTCGCTGACTATAGATCCATGATTGATTGCTTCGGTGGGAGCATTATTTTTGCCATTCCGGGGCAAGAGATGTTTGTTGTGGCGATGCCTCGCCCAGAGGGAGGCTCGACCACTCATCTATATTACATTGAGGAGGAAACCTCACAGGAAGTGGTAGTTCCTTTAGACTCTATTCCGGTAGTGAGGGACTTTAAGGATGTATTCCAGGAAATACCAGGATTACCACCCAGCAGAGAAATCGAATTTGTTATCGATTTGGCTCTAGGGACGAGACCGGTTGCTCGGGCACCTTACCGAATGGCCCCTTCAGAGATGCGAGAATTGAGGGAACAGATTCAGCAACTACTGGGCCAGGGTTTTATTCGGCGGAGTACATTGCCGTGGGGTGCGCCGGTATTGTTTGTGAAGAAGCGAGATGGTTCACTCCGCTTGTGCGTGGATTATAGGGAGCTGAACAAGGTGACGATACGGAATAAATATCCGTTGCCTCGGATCGATGATTTATTTGACCAATTGAGAGGGGCGTCTTACTTCTCCAAGGTCGACTTGAGGTCAGGGTATCATCAACTGCGTATCCGAGAGGGGGATGTTCCTAAGACCTCTTTCTTGTCGCGGTATGGATCATATGAGTTCAGGGTGATGCCCTTCGGGCTCACCAATGCACCAGCAGTGTTCATGGACCTCATGAACAGGGTCTTCAGAGAGTACTTAGATTAGTTTGTCATCGTGTTCATTGATGACATCCTAATCTACTCGCGCACCGAGGAAGAGCACACAGAGCATTTGCACATGGTTTTGCAGACACTGAGGGATCATCAGCTCTATGCCAAATTAGGGAAGTGTGGATTCTGGCTTCGGGAGGTACAGTTCCTTGGTCACGTCGTGTCAGATCAGGGTATTGCAGTGGATCCGAATAAGGTGTCGGCAGTGAGGGAGTGGGGACAGCCCACGACACCGATCGAGGTGCGCAGTTTTCTGGGTTTGGCCGGTTACTACAGGCGATTCATTAAAGGATTCTCTAAGATTGCAGGACCTTTGACGAATCTGACTTGGAAAGGAGTACATTTCAAGTGGGATGATAGTTGTCAATTAGCGTTTGACGAGCTAAAGGACAAGTTGACATCTGCACCCGTGCTTGCATTGCCAAAGGGAGGGCTAGAGTATCGGGTTTACACAGACGCATCCTTACGGGGTCTTGGGGGTGTGCTCCAGCAGGAGGAAAGGGCTATAGCTTATGCCTCCAGGAAGCTGAAGCCCCACGAGAGGAATTACCCCACTCACGACCTAGAGTTGGCAGCGGTCGTTTTTGCTTTGAGGATATGGAGGCATTATCTTCTAGGAGAGCAGTTTACTTTATTCACGGATCACAAGTCACTTCAGTATCTCTTCACAAAGAAGGATCTGAATATGAGGCAGAGGCGGTGGCTAGAATTCGTGAAGGACTACCAGTTGGATATTCAGTATCATCCTGGTAAGGCCAATGTGGTAGCAGACGCATTGAGCCGAAGGCCAACTGGGGAGATAGCAGAGGTATGGAAAGCGAAGTGGAGAGAGCTTCGATATGAAGATGACGTAGCCAGGGCTTGCATGTCAGCTTTATCCATCACACCCGAGATCATTATGCGAGTTGTGAAGGCTCAGGCGGAGGATCAAATTTGTCGGGATAAGGTGGGCCAGTTGTTAGCTGAGGGAGCAGAGGGTTACTCGATTAGCTCAGAAGGAGCCCTACGCTTTAATGGAAGGATAATGGTGCCAGAGGATGAGGATTTGAAGCACGCTGTTATGACAGAATCCCATGGTTCGAAATTTGCGGTACATCCCGGTGGGGATAAAATGAACCAAGATATGAGAAGGCAGTATTGGTGGGCAGGGATGAAACGGGACATAGCGGAGTTTGTTTCGAAATGTGCCACGTGTCAGCTTGTGAAAGTTGACCACCAGAGACCATCAGGGATGCTACAGCCGTTAGAAATTCCTGTGTGGAAGTGGGAGAGCATCTCCATGGACTTCATCACAGGGTTACCGGTATCGCAGAGGGGTCACGACTCCATATGGGTTATTGTGGATCGGTTGACTAAGGTGGCCCACTTTTTGCCGGTACGCACAAACTTTGAGACGATGCGTTATGCACAACTATTCATAGCAGAGATTGTTAAGCTGCATGGAGTGCCTATAAATATTGTATCCGACCGAGACAAAATTTTTGTCGCCCACTTTTGGCAGAGCTTTCAGGAGTCAATGGGCACGGAGTTGCGCTTGAGTACAGCATATCACCCACAGACTGACGGACAGACTGAGAGAGTTAATCAGATGCTGGAGGACATGCTCAGAATGTGCATTTTGGACTTCGGGGGAGGATGGGAGAAATATCTTCCTTTGGTAGAGTTTGCGTATAACAACTCTTACCAATTCACGATTGGCATGGCACCGTTTGAGGCACTGTACGGGAGACCTTGTCGTTCACCCGTTTGTTGGTTAGAGGTGGGGGACAACAAACTCTTGGGGCCGGAGATTGTTCAAGAGACATCTTCCAAGATAGAGCTGATTCGAGGAAGAATTCGGATAGCTCAGGACAGGCAAAAGAGTTATGCTGACGCTTCTCGACGACATGTGGAGCTAGAAATTGGGGACCAGGTTTTAGTCCGGGTATCCCTAATGAAAGGGGTGATGAGGTTCGGCAAGAAGGGTAAGTTAGCACCGCGATACGTAGGACCTTTCCCTATTATTGAGAGGGTGGGACCGGTGGCGTATAAGCTTGGGTTACCAGAACATCTTCAGCGGATACACGATGTATTCCATTTGGCATCGCTGAAGAAATATCGAAGGAGCGAGAGAGCCTTTTGGCACATTCCACTCGAGGAGATCGACTTACAGCCAGACATCTCGTATGAGGAAAGGCCGGTAGCTATTCTGGATCATAGTGAGCAGAAATTACGATCCAAGGTTGTTCCATTGGTTAGAGTACAGTGGGGTCATCACAATGTTGACGAGTCTACCTGGGAGCGAGAGGAGGATATGCGGGAACAATATCCAGAGCTTTTCAACGCAGGTACAATCTAATTTCGGGGACGAAATTCCTTTATAAGGGGGGGAGTATGTAACACCCCGTATTTTTGGTACATTTAAAATTTAATTAATTCGGAAATTCTAAATTACTAGTGTGTTGTAATTTAATGAATTAATTATGATAGAATATTATATAAATATTAATCTGGGATTGAATGGTTAATATTTAAGGAAAATTATTTACTGAGTGTATAGTAATAATGTAATTTCGTCGTTTCGAGTATTAATGACGAGATATGTACTTATCACATCCGAAAGTCGGTATAGACTATAGTGGGTGGGGGATAAGTATTTTTATAAATTAATTCGGATGCAAATTCTGAGTGTACAGTTGAGTCCGGATGGGCCGAGATAGTCGGAAAAGTGTACCCAGGGGTAGTAAACGGGTCACGGGACGTTTTTAGACATAGTCGGGCCCACTCGGGGGCATTTTGGTCACTTGGGCTTGGCCCATTAGTCAAAAAACGGGAATGGATTAATTATCTTAATAAAAAGAAAATTTAGGATGGCTGAGCTTAATTAGAAAGAGGAACTAAAGGGTTAGGAAACCCTAGCAGCAGCCAAGCCATTTTGGGGATCTCAAAATACCAACAAGGTCATCTTCAACCTTGGAATCCATCACAAATTCAGACACTACGAAACCTAAGGCAAGTGAATAACTTGCAATTAGCATTAAATCTGTTTTTCAAATTCATATCTGTGTGCTGTTATGAATTAAAAATCCGTTTTGGGGTTCATGGTATAAACATGGGGTTTTGATAATTCAAAAGAAAACATGAATCTGTTTTGGCCGAAATTTATGAGGAGTTACGAAATATCTGATATTGGATTACTGATGTATACTTGTTAGGATGATATTCAATTAAACCAGAACGAATTAGATGAAGAAATTCGGAGTAATATGTGTTTAAGAAAAGAAATGGATTTTTTCCCAAATCTATGAATCAGTTGTTTATGGACGAATTAATGATTGTTGTAGGCTTTCTGTGTAATCCTAATAAGGTTTTTAATATACCCTGGTGATAAGAAGGCTTAAAACTCATGTTAGAAGAAGTTAGGGTTTGAGGAACTCCGTCCATGGCTGCCCTGCCTCCGCGAGGAAGACGCAGACCTGTACGATCGATTGATCGACGGTCTGGGGTCGATCGATCGACGGTCGCCAGAATCTGGCAGTTTCACCAGTTTGTTATATAAGAGGAAAAATTTATATAAAAACCCCTATGTAATTAATTATGGAGAAATTAAATACATAAGTTGAATCTAATTAATTACAGATGAATTAATTAGGGTTTGAGGCAAATAAATTAGAGTCGAAAATTTTGACTTGGGTAAATTTTGGGTTACGAGTGTAAAGTCCAAATTTATGGTGGGGGCGACACCAAAATAACTGAATTAATTAAAGTGAAATTTAATTAATATTTAGAGTTGGACCATAAACTCTTAATAATTTTATAGGCTCATATTACGGATTTAGCAAAAGATATAGTCGGGACTTTTATATGTATATATATATATACGGAGGCGATTGTGTATATATGTGATGTGTACTAGTAATATCGGTGATTAGATATTTTGTACTATAGTGCTATAGGGGGAGGTTGCGCGTAGTGGATGAATCCCCTAGCTTGAGGAGTAGGGTGAGTATATTCCCAAGGTCATAGCGTCCGTTATATGGGTGAGGGACAACTCACTTTCAGGGAAGGAATATGACCGCCTCCAATTATTTATTTTTATCAAGTTGGTGTGAAAATTCTGACTTGGGATAACTAGGCTATGTGATTATACCTAGTGGGATAGCACTTTATAGAATTTACATTCCGGGAGTATTTTTACTCGGGAGGTTGCAAGTTATTATATATATTACAGTATGATTGTGAATGCTGGAATATGATTATAATTATATAATTTTATAATTAATTATATACGAAATATTAATGAAAAGTGAGTGATTTCACAGGTATAACAAATGTAGAAGTTATATATATATAAAAAGGGAAATGATTTAGTTAAGTTGATGTTACCAATAACTTATATCAAAATCACTACATACTCAGTTAGAGTAGGGTGGGTATAAAGGAACTTTGTTAATTATCTAGTCATGAGATGAGTAACTAGGTAATTTAATTAAAGCATTCGTAGGGTATAATAGAGGAAGGGTAAGGAAGTCCTCAAGAGAGTGCGTTATTAACAAAAAAAAAAAAATATGAAGAGCATGCATATTTATTTATTACTGCAAGTTAATCATTTGTTAAATGTTTTTCAAATGTTTTGGGTACTAACCCTTGCTATAAAAACTTTTAAAAACCTTTTAGGTGTCCAACCACAGGGACGCCAGCCTTGACCATATTCCAGGGATCCGTTGCTGCAGCATATGTGGATGTTGCGGGGTTTTGATAGACGCCTCATTCTTCATTCTTAAATGTAGAAGTTCATAATTAGTATTCGAGCATGTTGCTCACTTTCCATTTATTTGTATTAGACTTGTTGAGAGTTTATTCTTATCTTTATGGGATTTATTATTTGGACCGTTGGTTTATTCGGTCAATTATTTTTACTTGTGAATGATTAATTCAGTTATCTGTGATTGCTATATAGTTTTATTTCCGCATGAGTGTTTGTTAAATAATGAAAGATAAATTGACACCAGTCTATTTTTCTCACTTAGGTGGTTAGTAAATAATAAGATGACAGTGATGCTAAGAATGGACCAAATGAGAAACCTGTTCTAACTTGATTTAGGACTGATCACCCGGGATTAATTAGGCGGGGTGTCACACATTTATATTTCGATGCATATATACGTCTTGTACCCTCTGTGGACTGGTTTTGTTTGTTTCATTACTAGGGACTAGCAATGTCTAAGTTAGGGGGTGTGATTCGTATCGAATATTGCATATTTCCCCCTGTTATCTTTATGCATTATAGCACTTTTACGGTCCTTAATGCCTATATTTATGCTCACTAACCATACAACCTTGGATTTGGATATATACATGCTTTGTAGGGGTTAATTGTGCTTTTGTAGGTATTGGAACGCTAAAAGTAAGGATCTGTTGCATTTTGAAGAAGTTTCATCGCTGCACGCTACTCCAAGGGCATTTTAGTCAATTCACATTTCATCTTTGTCTCATGGAATTTCCACGGATGCGTAGTTCATTGAGTTAGCTTCGCGTGGCCGCAAACGGTGCGCGATTTCGAGTCCGGATGGTGAAGTTATGGCCGTTTTTGTTTGCAACCCTTTCCCCCTCTCCATGGACCAAACCTGGCTGGAAAACAGAGTACCGGTCGACCGCGGTTTAAGGATCGGTCGACCGCAATTTGAGGCCCGATCGATCGCAGTTTTGGGTTTTGCCTTGGATTAAAGACAGTGGGCTTTTACATAAAGTCCCGGTCGATCGCGCTTCTGATGCCGATCGACCGCGAGTTTATATTTTGCCTTGGATCGAAGACAGTGCACCTTTGCCCGTGGACGCGGTCGACCGCGTTTACCAGATATATTAAGATTTTTTTTTCCTTTATTTATATTTTAACTTACTATATAAACCAATTTTGGTTTCTATATCAGATATACATTCATATAATTAGATTTTAGAGAGTTTAGGTTAGGGTTTTGGAATTTGAGAGCTCTTTTTCTTCCTCTCTTGGTTTGACACCCTTTAGGGTTTGTAATTGGTACTTTCATCTTCCCTCTCCATTAATATAACTTGTATTTCCTTTATTCTTTCTTTCTAATTTAGTTTTCATGCTTTATTTACTTGCTTTCATTTAGTTGCTTTCTAATGTAGATTTATCGCGTTTATTTACCGCGTTTATTTATCGCGTTTTTAATATGCTTTCTAGCTAAATTAGTCTAGGTTGTGTCGGATTGAATTCATTCCCAGTTGACCTCTTGTTTTGCTTTGTTGATGGTGTTTACGGGTCTATTTCGGGTGCGTTGTCCTAGTTATTATACCTATGGGATTTGACGGGGCATATCATGTATGTTCCGTGCTTACGACCTTACGTGCGTAATTTTTGAGGTATTTGTTGACGCCAAAATCGGATTAGGCTTTTATGCGGATTTAGGGGAGTGACAACCCTTGGTTCAATTAACTGTCAAAACGAGACGCATTCGTAATAACTCGTCGACCCTTGTGACCATTTTATATTAATTAACTCGGATGAGGGATATTCGATGCAACCTATAGTTTTTACTCGTTTTGTTAATCTAGCTTTATTTTCCCTCGCCTAGATTAATATTTCCCTTTTATGCATCTTTTCCTTTTTAGTTTATAATTACCTTTTACACTTTTATTTAGGAGTATTAAATCCTATAAATTCTAGCAACTCATCTCTGTTGATTATCGATACCCGACTTACCGATATACTCCCTTTTTAAGTGTAGTCATAAGTTTAGGTTTTTGTATTGAGGAGGTGAAACGACAACAACGATTAGCGTCTTGACACGCGCTACTTTTCACCCTTAATCAGGGAGCAGTTGTCGATCTACTATGTCAACCATACTCTCCTTGAGGTAGAAACTATATACACGCCTATCGAGAAGATGGTACTGGTACTTGTGACATTGGCCAAGATGTTACGACACTACTTTGAAGCTCACTCAATAGTCGTCCCAATGACTTATCCATTATTAAATATTCTCAAGATGGCAGATCTCTTCAACAGAATGACATAGTGGTTTTTAGAGTTAGTGCAAGTTGACATAAAGTATGAACCACAGATAGTTATCAAGGGGTAGATCTAGCCAACCTCATTGCATAATTCTCGGTATCTTCACCAGAGAAGGAAAAGCAACTAAATCTAATTCTAGAATCACCATTCATCGTTGAGGATGATCAAATATGAAAGTTATTCATAGATGGGGCATCAAACGAATGTGGCACCAATTTCAGGATTGACTTTGTCACGATACATGGATGTCTTATTGAGTAAGTAGTTCAGCTCGAGTTTAAATGATATAATAATGAGGCTGAATATAAAGCCATGATCAATAGTCTGTAGTGGGGAGATCGACTTAGGAGCCATTTATATATCAGTATATTGTGACTCCCGTCTAATGGAAAATTAGTTCAGTTATGAGTATGAAGCAAGCGATCCCAGGATGTTCGCTTACCGGGACAAAATGGGTAAATATTTTACACTTTTTGGGTCGTCCTCAGTGGAGCAACTTCCAAGCAATAACAACAGTCATACATATGCATTAGCTTCTATAATATTCGCCCCTGACACTGACCTAAAGAGAACGATCGAAGTATAATACATAGATCGACCCAATATTAATGATTCGAAGCTAATTTAGGACGTCATGTAGATTTAGTTAGCACCGCCATGAATGGATCTGATCATCGCCTTTTCTAATGAATGGCGATCTACCATATGTAATAACTCGCGTAATTTTAGGCTATTTTAATTAATTTCTGAAAAATGGAGGAAAATAAAGTTTTTGATAAAATTATTTTTATTGCTCAAATATGTTGGTTATTATTTTTAAAGGTGAGAATTTCAAACGGTTTCGAAAACGGAGTTAAAATGGATTTTAAAATAATTTTTAAATGTTTTTAACTCTTGGAGTTGTTTTAACTTCCAACTCTTCATTTCTTTGCCTTATTTAAAGGAGTCTTTTTGATTCCAACTTTTCATTTCTTTGCATTATAAAAGGAAGTCATGGGCAAGCCTTTTAACATACTTTTGACACAACTTTTGACAGCAAATATATTTTATATTCCTCTTCCTTTTATTTATATTTTGGCCCTTGAGATTTGTGAGTTCCAACCTTAGATTAGAGGTGCTATTGGGGATATTTTGTTGGAGGTTCTTGGATGAGCTTTTTTTTAGATCTTTTGTGTTGATCTTGAGGATGTGATCACTAGTTTCTCATCATGGTTTGAGGTATGGGGTTTTACATAATATGCTCCTTAAATCTCGCGAGTGTCATTCTCTTTGAATTCTTGTTTAATTGAACTCATATTTGAATTGATAAATTCATTGAAATCTGGAAAATAATTGTTGAAATTATTTTCATTCATGTGGTATCATTATATTGTTGATGAGCACGTTGTCATGAGATTTTAATATGGCACGGATGTTGGGCACCCGTCAAAATTCTTGTTTCCCGGGCTATGGCTTGATAAAGCATATACGGATGTGGTGAGGCCCGGTGACCCGGTTAAAGTGTTGTTGAGAAATTATATTAATAAATGCTTTGAGATTTGCATTTTGATTTGAATATTCGTACTCGTGTTGTTACGTTTTATTTGTTGCTAATCCGTATTTGTTGAGCATAATTCCTGTCGTATTGTGTACTTCCCCATATTTTCTTTTAGTGGCAGGTTAGCGCGGATTTTGGGGCGCTATGGAGATTGATTTTAGCGAGGATTGTTTGGGAAAGATTTTTATTATTTATTTTGATGTATAGATCTTTGGATATTTGTATTTTATTTTCAAGTTAGATGTTCTATTTATTCGAGAGACTTGTTGTAATTAAAGAGATTAAGATTAGTGGATTTATATTATTGTGGGTTTACTTAGATGCTCTATACCTTGTCACTTGTGGATTTGGATTTATTTTATCGCATTAGCGCTCCGTTCGCTCTCCCCGGGCGGGCGGGGTGTTACAGGTGGTATCAGAGCATCAGGTTTTAGTGTCCATTAGGATCTGTACGGCTTATTATCTTTTCAGCTTAGCATTCTTTGATGTAGAGCCCTATGTTTAGGATTGTTGATTTCTTTGGTAAAATCATGTATATGTTAGTGAAGCTTATTGTGTTTGAACGGGTTCATACGAGAAGTATGGCAGATGAGGGCCATTGGACGGATAGCGAAGATCGTACTTAGGAGGTTAAGAAGTATGCTCGAGTATGATGACCATAGTCGAGGGCACCCCTATTATGAAAAAAAAATTGAGGAGAGTCATCAGTAGAAGTTCTTGAAATGCGAGAATTATGTGTGTTACCTAACAAAGGCAATATATTGAAAGGCTTGGGCATATATTGGAGTGTGGTTAACTAGAACTGAAAATTTCGGGTAAAATTTTTCTTGACTTATCGGAGCAAAGTTATAATATTGGGATTCAACAACCATCACCCACGAATGAGGGTATGTTTTCTATCTAAGGAATTATAAGGTGTATATTGATTTTTGTAGCGATTAATATTGTGTGGGCATAAGGGTTGCTAAACTTAGCCTATAGCATCGTTATTTACGTAGACTCACTGAGGGGTGTGAGACACCTATATATTACATGTTATCACGTGGGTTTGATTTTTATCATGGGATTACTTACTTTGGGCATGTCCGAGTATGATGTGACTATCGGCATGCATTGACTTGTGGTATAGGAGAGCGTATGTACTACTACTATCCTGCATCTTGTCTTCTATAAGGGAGTATATGCGTAGATCTATAAACCACATTTTTTTAATCGATAAACGTGATATGTTTTTTTTTCGATAAACCAAATTTTATATACTATTGACTAAGGACCTTAGGAGTTTCGATGACCGACTACTTTAGGAAGTAGTGTATTGGGGTGGTTCCTTGTTTGGATTTCACTTGCGAGACACCCCACGCATGAAACTAATAACCGTTGGGAGTCGAAATAAGTTAGGTCTTTGGGATGTGAGTTTATAACCTTTGCGATAAATATTAATATTGAAAGTGGTACGATAGGGTATATGGGCGCCCTGGATGATTGGATTGTAGTAGTTTTCATAATTGTGAAAAAGGTAAGTAGTTGTGACTTCAGGATTTATTTGTTCAATACGAGAGGATCATTTATTTTTCCCAAAGTTTGTCACGAGGATGGTATAGGGAAGGTTGGGTAAAGTTTATATTCGATTCAGTTGGAACTATAGGGTGAGGCTTGGCGTATAACATCGATAGGGATTTTCGTTAATGTACTGTATGGGCGGTACATCTTAGATTTCTTGCGATGTGAGATTTCTACTCGGAGTTGACCTTACTGGTATGACTTATGTTCCTGAATTTCGGGACGAAATTCTGTTATAAGGGGGGAAGTATGTAATACCCCGTAATTTTTATGACTTTTAAAATGGGTTATATTTTAAATTAATGGATTAATTGGATTTTATTCTTAATTAATTCATTTGGGTTTTATCCGAATTGTGGATATTAAAATGGATGATTCTGAATATTTCTTAAAGATATTTAGGTAATATATGAATGTGATGTCATTGATATAGCTGTGTGATGTTAATTTGGTAATTTGAATTTTTAGTCAGACGCGGTATGGGACGTGTCGGGACTAATTTATTAAATTAAAAAGGAAATTTATTTTCTATCGACCTTATAGTCATTTCGACTGCGTCGTTGCGTCCGGAAGGGTTTAAATAGTCAGAAAAGTCTATTTGGATGTTAATTTTGAGTCTGGGGTCATTTGGAAATGAAAAGACAACCCAAAAGGGCATTTTAGTTATTTTTACAAGGGGGATGAATAGTGATTTCCGGTTTTGTCTTATTATAAGTATTTGGAGATTAGTTGAATGTGGGTTCATTCATCTCTTCTACACAAAATAGAGAAGTCATCTTCCTAGAGAGAGTGAAAGGTTGCTTGGGAAGGGAAAAGCTTGCTTGGAAAGGAGGAGAACCAAAGGTCAAAGGTCACCACCACCATCACCACCTGTGTTATTCAACTCCAAAGGATCAGATCTTCAGTAAAGGCAAGTGTTTGATATTTGCAACTTAAGTTCGTATATTGTCCATGTTAGAATAATTATGAAAAGAGGTGATTTTTCATGTTTGGAAGATAAAAATGGAGTAGTAATGGATTTCTGGAAGTATGAACATATGTAGGAATCAAACTCATGCTGTAGGATGATCATAATCCAATAAATATTCATCAATTTGTGGAAGAAATTCTGAAAATAATTTAGTGTTCTTGAAGATAATATGTTGATAATTTTCTGGAAAAAGAGGCAAAAACGAGTGGAATGAGAATAGCCAATTTGGAATGTTTAGATCTTCTTTTTGAGTGCATTTGGATGAGATTTTAGAAAAACTCAAAACACATACCTGACTCAATTTTTCGTGTAGAATCCAAATCTGAAGTCGGATTGATGATTTGAATAATTTTTGGATCTAATTTTTCTGAGTATTTAAATTATGAGAATTCATGATGTTGTTTCTTTTTAAAGTTGGTTCTTATCCCAAAACTTTTGTGGATCTTTGGTGATTATTAATTGGATATTGTGGGACTTAGATGCTCTATACATTGTAACTTGTGGATTTGGATTTATTTTATCGCATTAGCACTCCGTTCGCTCTCCCCGGGCGGGCGGGGTGTTACACCATCGAACAATAAAAAGGTTCACAAATTTAAAATTCAATCGATGAGATTATGCCTTAACTCTAAAGGAAAACTTTATTGACGATCGTTTAATGGTATTCTACTCAAATGTGTCCATGCAGACCAAGTAAAAGGATTCATCAGCGAGACGCACAAAGGCAGTTTCCGAGCTAACATAGGTGGAAGATCACTATATTATAGGGCGATATCTCAAGGATACTAGTGGTATTTCATACAAAAAGGCGCTCTTCAGTTCATTTGTAAGTACATCAAATGCCAACAATTCTCCCACATCATTAGGTAATCGGTCGGATTCCTAAACTCCCTCACCAATCCTTGGCCCTTTACTCAATTAGGTATGGATATCATGGGTCCTTGACTTGTATCTCCCGATAATCGAAAGTACTGATTAATTGCTACCGATTAATTCACAAAGTGGGTGGAGGCGGAACCATTTACCCACATTAGAGATGCAGATGCCAGATGATTTGTATAGAGAAACATTATCACAAGGCTTGGGGTTCCAAGAACACTCGTCATCGATAACGAAATATAGTTTGACAACAACATCTTTTAGGAATTTTGTGAAAAAAAAGGAGTCAGAATCTACTATGCATCAGTTGTGTTCACATAGTGTAATGGTCATGCCAAAATCACTAACAAGACTTTGTTGTGAAGAATCAAGGAGTGACTAAATTTTTTTAAGGGAATATAGGTGGACGAACTCCCCTCTATCGTCTGGGCCTATACAACAATGCCTAGGAGACCGACCGAGGAAACTCCATACTCTCTATCATATGAAATGGAATCAGTCATACCTTTAGAGATTGGGATATCAACACTGAGGACATAGATATTTAAAGATGGTCAAAATGATGATCGAGTAACTCACGAGTTGGACTTAGCAGATAAACAAAAAGAACAAGCTCTCATACACCGAGCCATATAGCAACAAGATTTGTCCAAGTAACATGACAAGAAAGTCAAGGTCAGATAATTCCAGTTCCGCGACTGGGTCCTTAGAAAGCTCATTTCTATGATAAAAAAATCCATGAAATGGAAGGCTAGCACCAAATTGGTACGGCCTATACAGAACAACGTCATAGGAAGGCGGTGGATCTTATCACTTAGAACAACTAGATGGAACAGTAGTACTGGGGTCATGGAATACCATGAACCTTAGAAATTCTATCATTAGTTAGGTTTTTATTTTTAGTTTATTTATGATCAATAAAGTTTTTCTTTTACCACTGTGAACTTGACACAATCATTCAAAGCATAAAATTCACCTGAAAACAGTGGTAAAACTCAAAAGGGCTAGTTGACCTAGAACAGGAACAAACCCACTTTATAATTTAGTGGTACAACTTAGAAATAAATTGAGACCTATGTTTGGCATAAAACCCACTTGCAGATGGTGGTACAACCTAAGAGGGTTGGATGGCTGTAATACCCCATATTTTTACGGACTATAATGATTATTTATTAAGTGATTAATAAATGGAATTAATTATTACCCGTATGGCTTAGTAATATTAATTTGACATAATTTAGATGGTAATTAAAAATTTGTAAGCATAGAATAATTAAGTGTGTCATTTTATTGACACCGTGAGGTATTACCGTGTATTGTGGGTAGTGTCGTTTAGACTGGACTCTGGGGTGATATGAGTGTACCTTGATGATTAAAATATGAAATTGATGGATTAAATGATGTAGATATGAAATATAATTGATTTTTTAGAATGAAAAATCTTTATTAGTAAATATTCTCATCTTCATTTGAGGTTTCAAGCTGGAATTGATGATGAACAGACCCTAAGTTGATTTAAAGATGAGTTATAGTGCAAAGTTTGAATCTTGTATTTAATGTTCTTCGACCCATAGGATGGTGCAAAAACGTTTAGAAACGTTTTCCTATACTTACATTAGGTTAAGGTATCGATTGGATACTATTTTGGCGCATTATTTGGGCATTAATGGATGCTTTGGAGGCTTAATCTTCGTTCTTGGGCCGTTTTGGATTCTTCATATAAGCGAATCGATTCGACCTAGGGGCTAATCAATTTGGGCCATGAAATTGTAGATCTTTTTATTACTAATGCGTGGCCGTTAGTTTTGTATTTTTCTAATTCTTGTTAAATAGTTATGATTTTTTTACTAAAAGGTATGCAATACCAAAATTTTGAGTTGGTGATTTTGGGATGGACTTTATTGTAGGAATGATTATGTTTGAATTATTACAAATCCATGTGGATGTATTCCCTTAGTTATTATAAATTTATAGTTGATAAAATTCAGTTCTAAAAAGTTTTAAAATCGTTAAGGAAGATTAGCGAAGATGAACCGTTTTGATTAAAGACAAATCTGGGTTTACTGTTTGACTCAAATCGATTCGACCCTAATAGCGAATCGATTTGGTCCAGGGTGAATCGAATTGGCTTCACGAGGGGAATCGATTCGGCCCCTAGAGTTGGTTCATGTTATATTAAAGGAAATGGTCGTGGGATTTTTATGAGTTCATCTGAGTATGAGGTAAGTCATCAAAGTGAGTGATAATTGGCAGAAATTATAGGTTAAGTTTATTAATGTGTAAACAACAATTAAAATTGTGTAATTTTAATTGAGGTAGAAGAATGATTAGGACCTTAATTAATTGTACCATTCGACATTGTGGATTGAATTAGATTAAGGGGACATGCCACCACACCAAATACCGAAAATGATCACAGAGAAGGGTCACGGCCTAATACCGTGACCACGGTCAAAATGGGCATGACCAAATCCATGACTCCGTGTGGTCATGGGTTGTATTTTGTGTGGTCACGAATCTAAACCCCTTAGTGCCCCCACAGCCCTGTGAGCGGCGTCAACACCTTGCACGGGTCCAATGTAGTCCGCACGAACCGCCCGCGTGGTCACAGAACCCTCAGTTTGAGAGTACGACCCAAAATAGAGAATATCTACACTTAGGCTTGAAAATATGCTATCGGGGGTGAAACCCCAAAACACCCCCAAATGGTCCCGTGGGTGGCGCCAACACCTCGCTCGGGACCAACGTAGCTCGCACGAACTAACCGTGTGGTGACGAGAGTCCCAATTTGAGAGCACAGGACCCCCGCGAGGTCAACCAAGGAGCACTTACAGCAACTGACCGATTAGACTCCCGATTCGAGGATTTTATAATTATTATTATAGCTCGTCATGGCCCAAAGTCATGATTAAGTTGATATCTACAAAAAAATACAGTCACAGACCAAAGTCGTGACTAAGTTGAAATCTATAGTAAATATAGTCACAATCGACAGCAATGACGAATATTAATCATAAGAATAATAGTCATGACTTTAAGCCATGGCCAAGTTTGATTGTACACGGAACATAGTCACGGCTATAGGCCGTGACCAAATGCTTTCTTAATCCGGTGATGGTCATAGGTTTGGGCCATGACCAGGCTTGTGAAGGTGGTCAGGGCTATGGGCCGTGACAACATCCATGACTATGATAAGTCTGTGACCAGGCATTGGGTCAGGGATTTGGGACGTGACCGTAAAAACTGGTCAAGTTCGATTTGGTCACGGACCAAATTCGCGACCCATACCTCTTGGTCAGGGATAAAGTCCATGACCAATAGCCCAGTTTGGTGTAGTGTGCGAGAGGGCGGTATCCTTTAGTCGTGTGTACGCATTGAGCTTATAAAGTAACGAGTTGAAGTGTTTGGGAGATTAGTTCTGAGAGATTATAGGCCGGGAAATTGATTTAATAATTAAATGAGGAGACACTTATATACATTACGAGAGTGAGTGTGTGTGTGTGTGTGTGTGTATATATATATATATATATATATATATATATATATATATAGAGAGAGAGAGAGAGAGAGATTTACTCATAATTTGGAGAAGCAATTGAATCACCTAATACTCTTGACTCACTTGAGTCTACATTGTATAAGTGCTCATCTAGTTTGGAAATAGAGACAAAATTGAGTCCCGTTCCTAGATACCAAAGAGCCTCAGACAGTTCAAAGCAATTCATTCCTCTTGTTTGAATGATCAAAGGTATATTCACAAGCACTCACACACATTAGGACTGTATACATGGGTCTTATATTGCATATATTAGTTGTGTGTGTTAATTTCCCTTAAAACTATTTTCTAATAATTTTTGGGAATTTTTAAGGATTTTAAAATAATTTTTTTCTTAATTAAAAATGGAATTAAGAAGATTTGGGGTCATTATATAAATTCTGATTGTTGGTTTTATTCCTGTAATGTTCACTTGGGTAGAAATCGAAAGCGCTAGAGACATCAGGGTGGTTGTGTAAATAAGTTTGGGACGCGCGTTTGTTATCCGTTATTTGCCTTACACCTGTTGCCATCCTATTGGCTGAAGGTGTGTTTCTTTTAAGAGGGAAAACCAATTTTCTTTATCATCCCTTTGATTAAGCTTATCAATGTTATGCATGTGTCCTTATTACAATCCCTGTGAATCTCTATCCTCCTATCACAAGCCTCTTAACCAACCGCTTACCTTTAACCGTTGGATGGAAGTCAATGTTATAAGACTTAATTTAAGCCCTTGATTTCGAACCCCCTTCTCGATCCTTCTCAGCCCTGTATATAAGGATGCAAACCCTCAGCCTTTCAGGAGCTGTTGCCACTTCGTCATTTAGAGAGAGAAGAGAGAGAAATCACAGACTTATAAAGCCTAACCCTAAATCTTTCCAAACACTTCTTCAAACCCAAACCCTTTTTCCAAAAAATAGTTCATTCCAAACACAACTTTGAGTGTTTGAGAGTTTCTGAGTGTTGGTTTGAAAGTTGTGTTGTGCTGTAACCTCTTCGTTTTGAGATATTGTGTCCAACTTAAACATTAGGCTAGATCTGTGTTTCTGTTTCATAGAAATCGTAGATCCTCTCGTTTTATGTTATATTACACTTAGACCTGCATTTATAGTTTCTCGCTTTGAGAAATCATTTGTTGATTATTTTCTGTAAATGTTTTCATCTTCAAAATCAACAAAATCATTTTCTGTTTCTAGTTCTTTTGAAACAAGATCTTTGACCTAGTTGGAATCTCATTTGGCAGTTTTCAAGTTCAAAAACATTTTTTAAAACTCTGAAATTGATTGAAATCTCGATACGTCTTCTGAGTAAGATAGTCGTGGATTCTGGGTTTATTTTAAAGGTCAAATAAGTTTTAAGCTTCCTAAGAAGAGAGAGACTGAAAATCACAGCATATAGATCTGATTTGTAATTTATTAGGACTATTTATAAAAATAAGAGTGAGTGTGAGCATGCATGTGTTAGATCACCATAATAAACACTTACACACTACAACACTGAAAGAGTTGGTAATAAGATCTTGAAACAAGAGTCGACGTAAAGACTGAAACAAAGTGGAAGTTAGCAAACTGGAAGAACCACATCAGTAATCAGAACTGCAGAAAAGTTAGAAGGACACCAGTGGGTACATTCCTAAACTTGTATAAGACTGATTTGTGTGCATGGATGTTATATAGTTTGTAACTGTTATATTTTATTTTAGTGGATTTTTTCTTTTTACCCTGTAGAGGGAGTCGTGGATGTTTCCTCAATTAGTTGAGGTTTTACCACGTTAAAAAAATATTGTCATTAATCTTTCTACATCTCCTCATCTCATTCTTGGTGGTGTGCTGATTTAAACTGTTTTAGTTTTGGTTTTCAAAAGTGGTTAACAAATCTTAAACTGATCTCGTACATAAATTTTAAACACATCTTGTGATTAACCTAATTTTATTTATAGAAAAGAGTTTCTTCAAAAAATAGTTCGGAGTTACTTAAATAGTTTAATCTTGTATTAAACGGCTTTAGTAACAGTTTTTCAATTGGTATCAGAGCTTTGGAAATGTTTTTAAAAGAGCTTGTGTTTCTGAAATTGTTTTCTTAAAATCAAAATAATGGACGAGAAAAATGAAAGATTTGGTAACTTGACCATACCCCCACTCTTTGATGGAAACAACTATCCTTACTGGAAGGTAAGAATGGTTTCTTTCATACAAGGAACATTGGGAGATGATATATGGGATATTGTTTAAAATAGATACACTTATCCTACTAAACCAATCACTGAAGGAAGTAATGAGAGGATTAAGAAAGCATTAAATGGATTCACACAAGAAGAGAAGCAGACTTCTCGAAACAGTAACAAAGGCAAGAATGACATCTTTATGTTCATAAATGAACGTGAGTTCAAAAGGATCTCATCTTGTGCCACTTCTAAGGAAGCTTGGGATACGTTAATCACTGCACATGAAGGCGACACTAGTGTTAAGGCTGCTAAAACTCAAATGCTTATTCAGTAGTATAACTCCCTAATTATGTCAGATTCTGAAACCTTTGATGACTTTTAGATGAAATTGACTGACATTGTGACCAAACTGCATGCTAATGGGATAACTTATGACAGACATGAAATTGTATCTAAAATTCTAAGATCATTACCACAGAAGTTTGACAACAAAAGAAATGCTATTGAGGAAATGTGTGATCAAAATCTCACTCCTAAATTACTTAGTAGTAAATTACGAACTATGGAAATGGAATTAGAATTTAAGAAACAAATGACCCAGTCCCATAAAAAACAGACTAGTTCCAACTTGAGTTTTTCCACTAAGTTGATGAAACCTGAGTTTACTATTCCCACTGATGATTCTGATGAGGAATGTGATATAGATAGTTTGGATAATCAAATTGCCTTAATGTAAAAAAACAATTTAAGCAAATTGTCAAATTTAGAAACAAATTGGCAAACAGATAAGGCAAGCCAAATTATCCAGCTTAGTTTAATTACAAATCTCATGAGAAAGGTTAAGACAAACACCACAAGGACATGAATCCCAATAACTACTTCAAGAACATTGAATGCTATAGATGTGGAAAACTAGGACATATAGCACAAGACTATAGAGTGAAATTGAACACTACCAATAAACATACTAGGGCCAACATTTGCAAGACATGGGATGATTCAAGTGACTCTGAAAATGAGGAACCTGAATCTTCTAATGGTTTTGATCCTTGCATGTCCTTTTTTGCTAAGATAATCTACAATGATGATATGCCTATGTTGAGAATGATGATAGTAACTCTACACCTGTTGTTGTGAATCATTCTGCTACTAGTTTAGATGCTTTAATTTCAAAGAATATTGCTAGTTCTACCACGGGGTGTGTGAGTCAAAGGGAATGTGATAATGACGATGTCAATGGGTGCGTGAGTTCAAGAATTGAATCTTTAGGGGTCACTTCACACACTACACTTAGTGACTCAAACACTGAAGATCTCCCTGACATTCACATACTTTATGCGAAAGCCCTCAAGAAAAACACTAGACTAGAGAAGATAATGAAAGATCTCATTACGAAATTAGAAGATCTAAGTCCAATGGTTAAACTTAACTCTGAAGAGTATACTGCCCAATGTTTAACTCATGAAAATGAAGTCAAAACTTTTGATCAAAAATTGAAGAATTTGATTGAAGAAAATGAAATTCTGGAGAAAAAATATAAAGGGACATTATTAGAATTGGAACAATCCAAAGAAAAGACAGCAACTGTTTTCAAAAAAATTGGAAAATTTGAAAATAATTCAAACTGTTTTTATGGTTTTGTTGCTGATTCAAAAACCAATTCTGATGATCGAATTGGAATAGGGGTTTGTCCAAATTTGAAAACACGAACTAAAAATCTTGAACCAATCAAGTTTGTGTCAGGTGGCAAAAGACCAGTAGAAACTTGTCTAGACTTTCATTCTCTGAAAAATGAGTTTGATGAAAAATAATCAAAGTTTGATATTGGGGAATTAAATTGCTCAAAGCGTGAAAGTCCACCTAAGGCTAAATATGTCTGCCCCTCCATTAGGAAGAGTGATTCTGCCTTTCAAACTGTACTCCCTAGGAAAAAGTTCCAACCCCAAAATTCCATAACGCCTATGTTTAGAGACTTTCGTAAGGAGATACCATCCTCAAGCAATTTATATTGTTCAATCTGTGACTTATATGGTCATTCCTTTGAAGGTTTCTATTCTAGACGTTTAGTCAACCCTATCTATAATACTCCTGTGTACCAAAACTTTAATTATTCTAAGAGAAGCCATAACATTTATGTTCTTCCTAGACAACCAGACAAAAACTCTAATTATAGAAAGATAAAGACCACACCTAAAAGATCATTTCCAATAAGGATTCCTAGACACTTTCCTAAGCCAAATGCTCATGTTAATCATAAAATTCAACCTCATGCGCAAAACATTTTTCAACAGAAATCCAATGCTCGCAAATTTTATAAAATGAGAGCATATAAGCGCAAAATGAAAACAAGAGATGTTTGGGTTAGAAAAGATGAGCTATTACCCCATATGAAGTGTAATATTGTGATTACGGCCTTAAAAGCTGAACACACTCCCTCTGGTTGGTATTTAGACTCTGGATGTTAAAAGCACATGACTGGGGATGATACCAAACTTTTAAACAAAACCATCTTTGCTGGAGGAAAATTTATTTTTGGTGATGGTGTATCATCTCAAATCATTGGTAAAGGAACACTTAAAGAAGAAGGATTACCCCTACTTGAAAATTTTCTTCTAGTAAAAGGTCTTAAGTCTAACCTACTTAGTATCTGATAATTTTGTGACTCAAATCATACTGTCACCTTCTCAAAGAACAATTGCAAAATTTTTAATGAAAAAGGTGAGTGCATTATTACAGGACTCAAGACTCCGGACAATTATTATACTATTCAAAACAGTGCTGAGGTCTGTAACATTGCCAGAATGGATGACAATGAGATATAGCATAATCGTATTGGTCACATAAATTACGAAAACCTTAGTAGACCGTCTTCTCAAGAAATAGTTAGAGGTATTCCTAAGATCAAACCTATTTCTAATATTGTCTATGGATCATTTCAAGAAGGAAAAATTGTTACGGCCCCTCATAGGAAAGTCAAAGATATTAGAAATTACATTCTTTGGAGCTCTAATTATTTCTAATAAGAATGCCAAAGAAGGTCCTTACCTCTAAACCTTTGGAGCTCATCCATATGGACCTAACGGTTCCTTCTCGAACTGTTAGTCTATGTAGACACAGTTACATTCTTGTTATGGTTGATGACTTCACCGGATTTACTTGGGTAGCTTTCTTAAAACAAAAGTCTGAAACTTTCCAAACATTTTTGAAGATTTTACTTCGAATTAAAAATGAGAAAGACACTCAAGTAAATATAATTCATAGTGATAGAGTGTAACAACTCGCGTAATTTTTGGGATATTTTCAAAATAAAGAGGAAAAATAAATTTTGAGATAAAATTATTTTTATTGCTCAAATATGTTGGATTTTATTTTTAAAGGCGAGAATTTCAAACGGTTTCGAAATTGGAATTAAAATAGAGTTTTAATTGAAGTTTTATTATATAGAAGAGTCCTCAAAATATAAAACTCTCTAAGAATCCTTAAAAGATAAAACTCTCTAGCAAAAAAAATATTTAAAAATATTGAACGGTCCGATCGAGCTGAAATTTTTTTTGTAGCTTCCTCTCATCTTTAGATAATTCCTTGTAAAATTTCATCCAATTCTAACGATCCGATCGTCCGGAATAAATTCTTTAGTGTTTATATCTGATTAGAACTCTTTTCTTAATCAAACTCTTAATCCTTTATACATCAACAAATTCGTGGATGGACTTTTCAAATCACTTTTTTTCAAACTTTTCAACCAGAAGACCTCTCCAAAATTACTCCCTTTCATCTACAAACCATAACCCCAAACTTATTCAAGATTTTAACCTTAGATTTGAAGGTTTATTTGGTGTTTTCTCGAGTTTGGGCTAGAACGGGATTTGATTATTTTCGCGAGAGGAATGTGATGGTGCGATCTGATTTAGAGGTTGATTTTATGTGATGATTCATGTCATGATTTTGAGGTATGGGGTTTTACACAATATGCTCCTTAATCTCGCGAGTATTATTCTCGTTGTTTTCTTGTGATTGTTGACTCAGATTTGAATTGATAAATTCATTTGGAAACCTGGAAATATTTATTTGAATCTAAGTTCGATTCATGTGGTATTATATTTGGTGTTGAGCATGTTGTCATGAGATTTTAATATGGCACTGAGGTTGGGCCCCAGCCAAGGCTCTTTTTTCGGCTACTTGATAAAGTATGGCGCGGTATGGTGAGGCATGGTGACTCTGGTTAATGTGTTGTTGAGAAATTATAGTGATATAATTGTTTATGAGATTCGCATTTGATTTGAATATTCGTATTCATATTGTGACGTTTTATTCACCGCTAACATATTTGTTGAGCATATTTCCTGTCGTATTGTGTACTTCCCCATATTTTCTTTTAGTGGCAGGTTAGCGCGGGTTTTGGGGAGCTATGGAGATTGGTTTTAGCGAGGATTATTTTGGGAAGATTTTTAATACAAGATGAGAAGATTGCATTATTTTGATGTATAGAGCATTGGAGATTTGTTTTATTTTCGAGTTAGTTGTTATATGTAATTCGAGAGACTTGGTATTTATTTGAAAAGATTTGAGATTTGTAGTTCTCTTTTATTGTTATAGGATTTTTAGATGCTCTATACCTTGTTCTTTGTGGATTTGATTAGTTTTATCGATAGTGCCGCTCCGTTCGCTCTCCCCGGGCGCGCGGGGTGTTACAGAATGGTATCAGAGCTTAGGTATACGACAACCCTCGGGTCTTGGATTTTGGGTCTGTTGCATTTTTGTGGCATAAATTTGGAGATAGAACTTTTTAGAGAATCGTTTCGCCTTAGGCAACTAGATTAGATGTGAGGAAATTATTTTTTTGGTGACGAGATTATTTTTGGAGATTGTGGCCTGATTTTTTAGAGTTAGGTTTGCGGCGAATTTTGAGGGCGAAATTTCATTATTAGTGGGGAAGTGTAACAACTCGCGTAATTTTTGGGGTATTTTCAAAATAAAGAGGAAAAATAAATTTTGAGATAAAATTATTTTTATTGCTCAAATATGTTGGATTTTATTTTTAAAGGAGAGAATTTCGAACGGTTTCGAAATTGGAATTAAAATGGAGTTTTAATTGAATTTTTATTATATAGAAGAGTCCTCAAAATATAAAACTCTCTAAGAGTCCTTAAAATATAAAACTCTCTAGCAAAAAAAATATTTAAAAATATTGAACTTAATGGAATCCATAAACGTTAATGTAAACGTTATTGTAAGTGAGTCTACAATCTTTTAAATATTTTAATGGAATCCATCAATTTAAATTTAGGAAAAACATTTTGGATTTTCCTGTTGAAGTTCAGTAAGATGATTACGATGGCGTTACCGGTCCTCACTTAACAACCTTGTCTTCACTGTTTAGAATTGAAAGAAATTAAGTGACACACCCTAGATATACTCACAATGATTTTTCCAACATGAATCCACACACATTGTTTTGTCTAACTTGTATAAAGACAACACAAAAATATGTCCGTATAAATGTCCCACTTTGGCTATCCCATACCAAAATACAATATATTATAATTACAGTCTACTCACTTCCAAAAGACTTGACTACAGATTAACATACTTTTTCTCTTAAAGAACATGAGACACTTTGTCACAACCTCTACAAACATGTGTCCTATATGCACTCAACAAACTTATGATGCATATATATATAGGAGAGAGAGAGAGAGAGAGAGAGAGAGAGAGAGAGAGAGAGAGAGAGAGAGAGAGAGAGAGGTCAAAATTATGAAGGACCACAAAATTGAAGAAGACTTTAGAGATATCCAAATATCATATGATGACAGTTAATGCCTTTTTAGGGTAAGTTTTGGATAAAAAATTCTTCTTTGTATTATTAAAAAGAGAGGTCGTGGCAAATTTTAGCAAAATCAAGGTCACACAAAAAATCATCACCCGAATTGAATCCATGAAGTGAATTTTTTATAGCAATTCCTTAATCTCTTAATCAATTCATAATATAACTATCCAACAAGTGTATTTCTGTCTTACAGGTGTTGAATAAGGTCAATATAAGCATTTTTGGACTATTGATGGAACTAATTGCATGTTTGTGTGTGTAAACCTTAAAAAACAAAGTGAGAGGACAAAAGATTTTATGGCAGGTTCCATGTGTCTCTTGGCTTTTTGAGATAAAATTATTTTGAGATAAAATTATTTTTATTGCTCAAATATGTTGGATTTTATTTTTAAAGGCGATAATTTCAAACGGTTTCAAAATTGGAATTAAAATGGAGTTTTAATTAAATTTTTATTATATAGAAGAGTCCTCAAAATATAAAACTCTCTAAGAGTCCTTAAAACATAAAACTCTCTAGCAAAAAAAATATTTAAAAATATTGAACTTAATGGAATCCATAAACGTTAATGGAATCCATAAACGTTATTGTAAACATTATTGTAAGTGAGTCTACAATCCATACCGAGTCTACAATCTTCGCACTAAGACCTTAATGGAATCCATAAACGTTATTGTAAGTGACACTACTGTAGAGAGTAAGACTGGAGAATCAACTATTGTGGAAGAGTCCGAAAATGTTTTAGAAAATAATTATCTAGAAATAGATGATTCTTTACCAATTGAGACCCCTGAAGTACCTAACTGGGTTTCTAAAGACCATCCCATAGATAACATTATTTGTAACCCTAGTGAGCCTATACGTACAAGATCTCAATTAAGAAAGTATGCTCATTATGCATTTTTTGTTTCCCTTGTGAAACCAAAGAATGTAAATGATGTATTGAATGATCCTCATTGGATTTCTGCAATGTAGGAAGAACTTCTTCAATTTGTCATTCATGATGTTTGGTGTCTTGTACCTAGGCCTGATCACAAAAAGGTTATTGGAACACATTGGATATTTAAAAATAAATCTGATGAAAGTAGGATAGTCATTAGAAACAAATATAGATTAGTTGCTCAAGGATACTCTCAAATTGAAGGAATAGATTTTAACGAGACTTTTGCTCCTGTTACTCGATTAGAATCTGTTCGTTTTCTCTTTACCATAGCTTGCTACTTACATTTCACGCTTTATTAAATGGATGTCAAATCTGCCTTCCTTAATGGAATATTGACGGAGGAGACCTATGTAGAACAACCGAAAGGGTTCATTGACCCTAAATATCCAAATCACGTCTTTCGTCTTAAAAAGGCATTGTATGGCCTAAAATAAGTGCCAAGAGCCTGGTTTGAGCGCCTTTCCAATTTTCTCTTAGACAAAGGTTTTAAGAGAGGTGGAAATGAACAAACTCTTTTTGTCAAACATTTTGACAAACATATCATTATAGCTCAAGTCTATGTAGACGATATCATCTTTGGATCAACTTCTCCCTCAGAAGTTAAATTTTTTTCTGAAATTATGCATAAAGAATTTCAAATGTCTCTTATGGGGGAGTTGCAATTTTTCTTAGGTCTTCAAGTCAAATATAATTCTAAAGGATTATTTGTTTTGCAATCAAAATATGCTTTAGAGATTGTTAAAAAATTCGACCTTGAGAGTGCTAAAGATTCTAAGACTCCCATGAGTACTAGGGGAAACTGTCCAAGGATGAAACTGGGAAATTCGTAGATCCAACTTTATATCGTAGTATGATAGGAACCTTGTTATACCTTACTGCCTCGTGTCCTAATATTATGTATGGTGTTTGCGTATGTGCCCAATATCAAAACAATCCTAAAGAGAGCCATTTAACTTGTGTTAAAAGAATTATAAAATACATTAAAGGCACTCTAAATTTAGGACTTTGGAACACCAATGATACTCCTAGCACTATAATTGGATACACTGATGCCGATTGGGCAGGGTGTACTGACGATAGTAAGAGAACATCAGGCGCATGTTACTATATTGGTAATAACTTGGTAGGTTGGAGTAGTAAGAAGTAAAACTGCACTTCTTTAGCCATTGGAAGTTGTTGTGCTCAATTACTTTGGCTTAAGCAAATGCTAAGTGATTGTGGTATTAAATAGTAACAATTACATCTCTATTGTGATAATCAAAGTGCGATCAATATCTTTAAAAATCTTGTTCAACACTCGCGAATAAAACACATAAAAATAAGACATCACTTTATACGCGAATTAGTTGAGACTAAGGAATTATAAATTAATTATCTCCCTACTGATTTGCAACTCGCAGAGATGTTTACCAAACCTTTGGATTAAAATAGATTTATTTCTTTGCGTGACTCGATTGGAATGGTTTGTACTGAATGAACTCTTAGATTTGCATAGTTTTTCCCTTTGTCCAATTGAGACAAAATGGGGAAGAAATTTGAGTCATATGAGTTCATTTATTTTGTACATATTCTAAAGAGCTCGATCTTAGTGATTATTTGCAGAACTCTGTACAATTATTCTTAGTTATTATCAACAGTTGTAATAGGGTATTGAATTATAATTAGTTGAGTTATGTAGTTTTATTTTCTCAGAATTGGGTAGATAGAATTTTTGTATAAGAATAGATTTTTCTTTTCTTTTTGTTGCCCTACGAGTCTAAGGAGATTTTGTCTCATATTTCCAATGGGGGAGATTGAAGCACCTTATACTCTTGACTCACTTGAGTCTACATTGTATAAGTGCTCATCTAGTTTAGAAATAGAGACAAAATTGAGTCCCCTTCCTAGATACCAAAGAGCCTCAGACACTTCAAAATAATCCATTCCTCTTATTTGAATGATCAAAGGTATATTCACAAGCACTCACACACATTAGGACTGCATACATGGGTTTTATATTGCATATATTGGTTGTGTGTGTGTTGTGTGCATTAATTTCCCTTGAAACTATTTTTTAATAATTTTTGGGAATTTTTATGGATTTTAAAACAATTTTTTTCTTAATTAAAAATGCAATTAAGAAGTTTTGGGATCATTATATAAATTCTGATTGTTGGTTTTATTCCTGTAATGTTCACTTGGGCAGAAATCGAAAGCGCTAGAGACATCAGGGTGGTTGTGTAATTAAGTTTGGGATGCGCGTTTATTATTCGTTATTTGCCTTACACATGTCGCCTTCCTATTGGTTGAAGGTGTGTCTCTTTTAAGAGAGAAAACTAGCGTTTTTTATCAGCCCTTGGATTAAGCTTATCAACGCTCTGCATGCGTCCATGTTACAATCCCTGTGAATCTCTGTCCTCCTATCAGAAGCCTCTTAACCAACCGCTTACCTTTAATCGTTGGATGGAAGCCAATGTTACAAGACTTAATCTTAGCCCTTGATTTCGAACCCCTTTCTCGATCCTTCTCAGCCCTATATATAAGGAGGCTAACCCTTAGCCTTTCAGGAGCTTTTGCCACTTCGTCATTTAGAGAGAGAAGAGAGAAATCACAGAGTTAGAAACCCTAACCCTAAATCGTTCCAAACACTTCTTCAAACCCTAACCCTTTTTCCAAAAACTAGTTCATTCCAAACACAACCTTGAGTGTTTGAGAGTTTTTGAGTGTTGGTTAGAAAGTTGTGTTGTGTTTTTACCTCTTCATTTTGAGATATTATGTCCAATTTAAACATTAGGCTAGATCTGTGTTTCTGTTTCATAGAAATCATAGATCCTGTCGTTTTATGTTATATTACACCTAAATCTACATTTATAGTTTATCGCCTTGAGAAATCATTTGTTGATTATTTTCTGTAAATATTTTCATCTTCAAAATCAACAAAATCATTTTCTGTTTCTAGTTCTTTTGAAACAAAATCTTTGACCTAGTTGGAATCTCACTTGGCGGTTTTTAATTTCAAAAATATTTTTGAAAACTCTAAAATTGATTAAGATCTTAATACATCTTCTGAGCAAGATAGCCGTGGATTATGGGTTTATTTTAAAGGTCAAATAAGATTTTAGTTTCCTAAGAATTGATAGACTGAAAATCACAGCATAAAGATCTGATTTGTAATTTTTTAGGACTGTTTGTAAAAATAAGCGTGAGTGTGTGCATGCATGTGTTAGATCACAATAACAAACACTTACACGCTACAACACTGAAAGTGTTGGTAATAAGATCTTGAAACAAGAGTCGACCTAAAGACTGAAACAACGTGGAAGTTAACAAACTGGTAGAACCACATCAATAATCAGAACCGCAAAAAAGTTAGAAGGACACCAGTGGGTACATTTCTAAATTTGTATAGGACTGATTTGTGTGCATGTGTGTTATATAGTTTGTAACTGTTATATTTTATTTTAGTGAATTTTTCTTTTTACTCCGTAGAGGGAGTCGTGGATGTTTCCTCAGTTGGTTGAGGTTTTACCACGTTAAAAATATCTTGCCATTAATCTTTCTATATCTCCTCATCTCATTCTTGGTGGTGTGCTGATTTAAACTGTTTTAGTTTTGGATTTCAAAACTGGTTAACAAATCTTAAACTGATCTCGTACATAAATTTTAAACACATCTTGTGATTAACCTGATTTGATTTATAGAAAAGAGTTTCTTCAAAAACAGTTTGGAATTACTTAAATAGTTTAATCTTGTATTAGACGGCTTTAGTAACAGTTTTTCAGCAATATGTACTACCCCGCACTTTTATGGATATTTAAATTGCATAAATAGATGTAATTTAGAGATTTGAGGAATTTCTCTAAATAATAATTTTTGGAGTTTATGAGGATTATGTGATTTCCAATGTGTGTTACATTTACTTTTGGGTATAAGTAAATGAGTTAGATTATTTTAATTACATGTCAAAATTGAGTAAAGAGGCAAAGGGTAATATTTTAATTGGAAAACCCATATTTGAGATGTGTTGGGTTTAATTAGTAAATTTTAGTTAAGTGGCTCGGATGGTGATTTTAAGTGCGCGGTTGGTTTCGAAATGCCGAGATTGTTAGAATATATATATTAGTTATATCAAGCCAGATAAGTGATAGTCACGAGGATTTAGTAGATGGGTGGAAGAGATTAGTTAGGCAGGGTAGCTTTATTAGACTGTTTATAAGGGTATGTGATAGGTATGCACTATTAGAAGAGGGGTGAGGTGTATCTCATGAGAGTGCGATACCAGTTTAAATATGAGATATTTCATATTTTTAAAATATGGCATTTATGCACTTGTAAAAATACTTTCAACTCGGGCTCTGACCCGTTTTTCTATTTTTCCTCTCTCTCTCTCTCTCTCTCTCTCTCTCTCTCTCTCTCTCTCTATATATATATATATATATATATATATATATATATATATATATATATATATATATATATATATATATATATATATATATCTGTGTGTGTGTGTGTGTGTGTGTGTGTGTGTGTGTGTGTCCATACATAGGGACGCCTGGATGATGATTCCTTCGAGTCAGACGTTTGCTGCAGCAGTTATGGATACATGCAGGTTTACTGTAGACGCTTTTATCCTTGTAATATAGATGGAGGTACTGTAGAAACATTCGGGCTGATATCCCAATTGTATTCATTTATTCTTTTACCGCCTTTTAGTGTGGCATTCGATTTGGTTGTATCATGTTAAACCAAGTGTTCGATTATTTTATGTCATTTTAGTTGTTGCTTATAAACTGTGTGAATGTTTTATTTTAAATGGTTTGGTTAAAAAAAATAGTTAACTAAAATTTTGATGCCAGCCTAATAGGTTATTAGTAATTAAAATGGTTTTCGAGAGTGATGTTGAGAATGAACCATATGAGACTCCTATTTTAATTTGGTATAGGATTGATCACCCTGTATTTTATTAGGCGGGGTGTCACACAATAAACTAGGAGTTGAATTTAATAAGGTTATGAGTTGATAGATCTAAGAACATAAAGAATAATTTGGTGTTTAGGGATTTAATTGAATTAGGGTATGCTTGAGTGCATGCCATATCCTACATGTTTATATATGTTTAACTTTGTTTGGAGATATTGTAAACCTAATTTAGATAAGGATCCAACGATGTGGGTATCTAGATGTTTGGAACGCTTGAGTGTGTGTATATATATATATACACACACACACACACACACACACACTATGATAGCATACCTTTACTCGTGGTAGGATCTATAAGTTTGGGGTTTGCGTTCGACATTAGACAGTGTACTATACGTCGGTTGGGATATACTGTCTTATTGGAGGTCATTATTTTAGACCATGCATTCATGGATATTCCTTTCATGATGAGAGAAGGTTGTTTAATATGAGCCATTAGTCGGGTCGGGTGTGGTCCCGGTAGTGGTGCTACTGCGTATGATCGCCTTCATCATTTTGTGCGTTTTGCTTAAGCCCGTTAGGTGTTAGTTTCCTATAAACTTTTTTATTGAGACACGAGATGGAAACCGAGGGTAGATTACTTCGTATGTGTGTGTGTGTATTATGTAATGTCATGTCCCTGATATATGGGTCACTTGTGGTCAACCTGGTCCAACCCGAGCATTAAGTGTGAAGTGCGAAACAACCTAAAAATAATGTTGTTACTCCAGTTTTATTTAATTGTCGTTTCACTTGTATAGCATGCGATTCCAATTTCAAATCAAACTACGTGAGGAACCCGTGGGAAGCATCCTCGGAGTCCAAGCATACAAAGCTACTAACGAAAAATAAAATAGAGTACTTACCTGTGGAACGCTCTCACAATACGAAACCGCACCCAACCTATAGTAACAAAATGAGGGAGTGAGCCGAATGCTCAATGAAAATTATACAACAATGCATTATAGAATTGAACGGCAGAAACGAGACTCTAACACATCATACCTACGTGCACATGAAACTACTTTATGTGTGTGTGTGTGTGTGTGTGTGTGTGTGTGTGTGTGTGTGTGTGTGTGTATATACTTAATGCATGAAACCATTTTTATTCTAAAAATGTTACTTGTTCCGATTAAGTAACCTTAATCTTACAAAGAACTTCCTCTTTCTTGACTTGCAATTTAACAATTTACTTAAAACATGCGGTTAAATACTTGAACAACTACACTCTATTTAACCGAAAATCATTTATTTATCGAAATCATATTTTTCATTTGAACCAATTCACATAGTATTTTCATTGAAAATCACCGCTTTCAACACACGTAAACACCATATTAGAAAATATTCATTTAACTTTTGAAAACCTTTCACAACACACCCTTGTATTAATTATGGTTAAACCTTCTTAGGTTGCTTAACTCACATATTTAAACACTATACTTTACCGTTCCTTTACTTTATGGACATTAATCAATTTACACGTTTCTTATCCATTTTATCCTTTATCGAAACATTTATTAATTCATTCAAGTTAGGTTTTATTCTTACATATTTACCAAACAACTCATTTCTTGACACGCTCCATTTACATTAACTTTTTCTCGAAATCTTTCAAATAACCGCGTACTTTAATGGGGGGGAGGGGGCTCGACAACGCCGGCGAGTCCACCATATGCTCTGGCAAGTGGATTTTAGGTTTTTTACCCCAGGGCTCTGGGTTCTCCTTAATTTTTTCGGTGTCATCTGAATTCCGTGTTTTAACATTTTGCAAATGTCCACATTATTCTACTTTCTCTTTTATCCGACCAAAGCCAAAATTCGGGATTTCACCTCAACTTATGCTAAACTTAAAAATCATCTTTTCTCGTCCTTTACACTTTAGCATTGATATTATTCCAAAATCATATTCATTTAGGACCATCATGTGTAACACCCTTTCCAACATCTTTATTTCATAAAATTGTTCCACTTTACGTAAAGTTACTATTTTACCCATTTTTTTCCAAACTCATATTTTACTCCATTTTCATAAATGTTAAGAATATGGCAACCTCCCACCTCCTAAGGTGGCGTCAAGGAGGTTTCCTACCTCCGCCAAGCTTGCTCCGTGAAATATTTATCAAAACCCTCTTCAAACCTCCAAAAAGTTCCTGTATCTTCATATCCAAAAACCTCAATAACACCTCCAAAACATGTAGCCCCACTTAACAATGGTAGAAATGGGTATGCAAGGCTTGGATATGGTGGGAAAATAGAAGAATATGGTGGTATAAGGTGGAATAATGGTGATGGCTTGGTGGTTTGTGGTAGAGAGAGGTGGAGGAATACACAAAAAAGGTGGAAGATTCCCCCCCTTCTTCTTTCACTTAAAATAAATCCAAACAAACCCTTATAAAACACCCCTAAAACCGCGAATCCCATTTATGCCTAAATCTGGGCTCACCAGAGCTTGACAACTTATCCATCCAACGGCTCAAAACGAGACAGTGCACAAGGGCAGCTCGATTTAAATTTTTACGTAACCTCGTTCGAACGAGAATCGCCCCTCATTCGAATGAAAATGGCCTCCCGTTCGAATGACCTCGACCTGTTATTCATTGGGATATCTTTCGAACCTTATTTGATCTCCTCCTCCAACGACATGGGAATCTCATTTGAACGACCGTGTACTCATTGGAACCACCTGTATTAAATTTTCTCCAAATTTCCAAATTGAACTCACAAAATTCCAACAATCCTTATCAAGACTCCAAAAAAGTCAATTAAAGATACAAACCTAATTATAAAGATTCAAATCCTAAGGTTTTCATATGCTTATAATTTATCCAAGAAAAAATAATAAAATATTGGGCACGAGTAATACTTATTTCCCTCCTTATGAAATTTCATCCCCGAAATTACCAATCCGTCAATTCTTCAAATTCATGGGGTTTACCAATTCTCATTCTAGGTCATAGAAACCCTTTATGATAAAATCATCGAAGTCCTCAATGGCTAAGATCACATCGCCTACCCTTGCACAGGGATTGTCACCAAAATCTTAACATACGACATGTTATAATGTTCACCATCTCCCTAACCATCGATGTCACATAACTGACTCCGAGTCTTCACTCACTTGATGATCATGCTTAATTAAATCCTAGGACTAACCTTGTTAATAACCCAAGCATATCGGCACCTTCACAGGTTTAACCCTCTTTAGTGATTGACTCTTACCCAAGAGTGACCTCCAATACCACCAATCATCAAATTCATCACCAAGAACCATTTCCAGTCGTAGTGCCACATATCCCGCATCCCCAAAACTTTCAGGTTATCTTGACTACAAAATTTTGTTGCATCTTGACATTAGCCATACATTGCTAATTTCTCACTTAGAGAAGTAATAGACTAACCAAATCATCACCACGCACTCGATTGACACCTTATGTTGTATCACTCTGATGACCCTAGTACTAATTTAGGCATCTCACCTTTGAGCACTCATTTGAGCCTCGCACCAACCCACTCATCATGGAAAAATAAACTATGTGTTGAGCTTCCTCGATTTTAACACTATACAATATCCTTAAGTTATCATCCCGCTCTTTACAACTAGAGCCACTGACTGCTATGCCGATTAGTTGAAAAGTCATTAATCCTAAGAAAAAAAAGTAATCCGAACAATTTGTGCATCTAAAAGCACAGCCAATCGTACACTGAACTCTGTGTAATAAAAAGAATACCTCAGATAGGGCGCACCTAATTACCGAGTTACATTGACCATACCAAGTTCACCTGTACTCTACTAGGCCCAACCGCACAGCACCATGACATGGTACTAATCTGAGCTTCCGCATACATGGAAATATCTATCCTTGATTACCGAAACTGAAAGGGACACACATGAGTCAGAAGGAATAAGCAACCATTTTGAGAAAATCCCTCCTGTAAGCGTCAGATTATAATTTATGAAAATCGAACCTAAGCTATATGCTTTAAGTCTTATCACTCATCCCAGATGTTCTCTTTGGGTACGAACCTAGCCACATACCCTGGCTTGAGTCACCAACTGTGACGAATCGGGTCATAACCATTCATCCTAGCAAGACAACCTGTCATTATTTAGAAAGTCAAATGCCCAAATTCCCTCCTTAAGAGTAAGGCCACATGAACCACTCCATCTGGAGGATGCCTAACACCCTTGTCTACACTGACCTTATCCATTTACCAGTGACGACGTCACCAACCTACTTCACCTAAGTTACTGTCTGGTTTATCATATCGTGATCACAACCCCAAAGTCCCCTTAGGCAATATTCCGTTCAAGAGAGACATTCACCTTATTATATCCTTTGGCTATATGAGATTGTCACTATGCTTTCTTCCAGATTCTACCCAAATTGAACTCACGTGATGGACGCACTGGTCGCCATTGGCATAATAAGGGTAGCAAGTATCACCTAGGGCTACATATTCTAATCATTACGGGCTTGGCAGGACATGCCGAGAACTAGTCCTTACCTTGCTAAGGCTATCCTAACATATACTGTCGACACATGCCAACATTCTTATCTTGTTTTGATTTTACCCCACCTTGGTTGCCATTTTCAAGTCTCTACACGCCGTTATCAACTGAATGGCATCATCAACTTAAGTCTCGAATATATTTCATAATACTCCTCAAAATCAAGTGTTACACCTACACAACTAGTCATTTCATGACACCCGGGACTCATTCCCCATAAATGACACGAGCGTCTAATTCTTTGCTTAGAGGATACACTTCCCATCTGTCCGATTCAGGAAACAGCACCCGGTACGTATACTATTCGACTCTTTTAAACCTCGACCAGTGACCTGAGATCATCACCTAACCCTCAACATAATCATTACTAAGATGCTAACACTCCTTCATACCGGACTTAGGTGGTCTCCTAAGGACACCAAACACATTCCATGTAAAAGTCCATAAGACCTAGCAAGATTTTATCATTCATGCCTTTATCATTGTAGGTGTACTCTACAAACCTTTTAATGCCCACATCATGATTACTAGGTGATTGCAAAGGCACTAGTCTACTAACTTATACATATGGCTCACCTTAACCATTTAATACCTTAAGACATCATAATAAGTTGATTTTTATTCCTAATGGTGTTACCCACAATTAGTCCTATGGACACTCCAAGATGACCTTAAACCACACTCACATTAGGATTACCTTGCACCTAGCCATTACTTCGACGGCTAAAAATAGTCTTGACACTTAGAAAATAATCTTATCTTTCTTACAAATGTCTATGACCATATGCCACGTACAAACCATAACTAACACTATTAAAGATTCTGACAGGATATATGACATCGCCTATAACCTATAAACCTCTAGGTCTACATCATCGACATCATGAAAGATCCTATTCCTCGAAGTTGCATCATATTTTATAAAACCACGACATAGAGGACAACCTATAGTTCACTCCTAAGTCTGCTCAATCGTTATAGTTGCCCAGGTAATATACTTACCACAATTTGCCCGTAACTCTCATCATACCCTACGAGGCACAACCTTCAATCAAGAATCACAAGGACACTTCTAATAATATTATATTTCCGACTAAAATTGAGTACCCATCCCACAAGGTTGACCAAAATGTTCCCTCCTATTTACTGAATCATCCATCATTTTACGACACGATACTAACCCAAGGATTGAATTCTCCTAATCACCCCCGAAAGTACCTAGTCAAAGAACTTAACGCATTTCTATCACCAATTAACACTGCTTAGTTATGATACACTAGTCATCTAATCTACACAGTTAACTTTACACCATTCATGTTTCTAATTTGACTGACGTCATTCATCATTTTCTACACCTCATGTGCTTCTCATATCATCACAAATTGACACACAAGCACCTCATATTAAAAACCTGTGGTATCTCCACCACTGGCTTGCATGGACACTCGCAACTTACTAACATATCTAAATCAGAAGTGTAGAACAAATTAACGACAATTAACTTGGTCACCTGCCATTTGGCAATGAATTTCCATTATGCATACCTCCTTGACTTTACCATCAAGAACACGAACCAAAATTATGACCAACCTAACGTGACCAAACCAAAACCAACACTGACGTCAAAAGATCCAATAACAGCCTCACCACGTCATTCCCAAAAGGAACCTTGAACCTAGAGCTCTGATACCATTTATAATGCCCCAACCTAAATATATGGGTTACCCGTGGTTAACTCGGTCCGACCCGAGCATTAGGTGTGAAGTGCAATAAAACAACTTAAATAATGTTGCTACTCAAGTTTTATTTATGTACCGTTTCACTTGTTTAGCATGCAATTTCAATTTCAATTGAAACTACATGAGGGAGTCGTGGAAAGCATCCCCGGAGTCCAAGCATACAGAGCTACTAACGTAAAATAAAAAAGAGTACTTACGTGTGTAACACTCTCAACATATGAAACCGCACCCAACCTTCTGTAACAAAACGAAGGAGTGAGCCGAATGCTCAGTGAAAAATATACAACAATGCAATATAAAATCGAATGACAAAAAGGAGACTCTAACACGTTATACCTACGTGCACATGAAACTATCCTTATACACACACACACACACACACACACACACACACACATATATATATATATACCTAATGCGTGAAACCATTTTTATTCTAAAAATGTTACTTATTCCTATTAAGTTACCTTAATCTAACAAATAACTTCCTCTTTCTTGACTTGCAATTTACCCCTCTACTTAATACATGCGATTAAATATTTGAACAACTACACTTTGTTTAATCGAAGACCATTTCTTTCCCGAAATCACCTTTTTCATTTGAACCATTTCACATTAGTATTTTCAATCAAAATCACTCCTTCCAACACACGCGAACACCATGTTAGAATATGCTCATTTAACTTTTAAAAACCTTCACAACACAACCTTGTGTTAATTATGGTTAAACCTTCTTAGGATGCTTAAGTCACCCGTTTAACCACTATACTTTGTCGTTCCTTTACTTTATGAATATTAATCAATTTACACATTTCTTGACAATTTGATCCTTTACCGGAACATTTATTAATTCATTCAAGTTAGGTTGTATTCTTGCATATTCACTGCACAACCCAATTCTTGACATGTTCCATTATCTTTTTCTCAAAATCTTTCAATAACCGCGTACTTTAACGGGTTCCACATCGCCGGCGATGCCACAATATGCTCTGGCTAGTGATTTTGGGTCTTCCACTCCAGGGCTCTGAGCCCTCCTTAATTTTTTCTGTGTCATCCGAATCCCGTGTTTTAACATTTTGCAAATGTCCACATTATTCCACTTTTCCTTTTATCCGACCGAAGCCAAAACTCGGGATTTCACCCTAACTTGTGCTACACTTGAAAATCATCTTTTCTTATCCTTTACACTTTAGCGTTGATTTTATTCCAAAATCATATTCATTTAGGACCATTATGTGTAACACCCTTTTCAACATCTATATTTCATAAAAATGTTCCACTTTACGTAAAGTTACCATTTTACACATTTGTTTCCAAACTCATCTTGTACTCCATTTTCACAAGTATTAATTTTCCAAAACACCAGTAAGTTACCTACACTGACTTCTTAAGTGTTTTTAACACCTTTTTAACCTTTCGGAGTAACATTACTCTTAATTGGAAACATCTTTATTTCATTACTTTCATTTTCAAGAATAATTGAACATATAAGACTACTTTATAAGAAAAATACTATTTTCTTTATTAACACTTTCTTGAAATCTCACATTTTTAACACATCTCAACACCCATTACGCACAACTTAAGGGATGAATTTTCTTTTTTCTTCATTTCATGTTTAAACCCAATAAAACCTTCATTAAACTTATTTATATTTCATCATCAAACTACTACAAGTTTATATACATGAGAAGATGGATTTTAACTCTAAAAATCCTATTAATGGGTTAAACATATAATTAATTCTAAAAAATTCACAACACTTGCAAAATATACCTTTCAAGACTAAAGGGCATTTCATTTCTTAAAAACTCAAACCAATGTCCCATTTTTTATAAATCTTCATTTTTGCAAGAAATTCAACTTAATTTACCAAATATCTTTAGTAAGATAAAAATATAAATTTAAAATATTTTTATGGAATAAAAATATTTAGCACCCAAATTCTTGAAACATACCATTTACATGAAACTCCAAATTATTTCAAGAAAACTTTGAAATATTTACTCATCATTTTAATCATATGCCTTCTACTATTAAATTCTAACAACAAGACTGCTAATACATAAAATAAATTCTTAAACGAAGAATAGGTTTTCCCACCTCAAATGAAGATCCAAAAAATAGAAGGCATGAAATGTCTAAGAAGATGGCAACCTCCCACTTACTAAGATGGCCTAAAGGAGGTTGACTAGCTCCACCAAGCTTGCTCCGTGAAAGGTCCATCAAAACCCTCTTCAAAAATCCACAAAGCTCATCTATCTTAATCTTCAAAACCCTCAACAACAACTCCAAAACTCATAGCCCCACTCAACAATGGTGTAAATAAGTATGCAGGGCTTTGATATGGTGGGATGCTAGAAGAATATGGTAACATAAGGTGGAAGAATGGTGATGGCATAGTGGACTGTGGTAGAGAGAGATGAAGGAATACATAAAAATAATGGAAGACCCACATCTCTCTCTCTCTCTCTCTTCCTCAACAAATCATCCATCCAATGACCTAATATGAGGCAGCGCATAAGGACAACTCGATTTCAAATTTTGCATAGCCTCGTTATAATGAGAATCACCCCTTGTTCGAATGAGAATGGCCTCTCATTTGAACTGTGCTTCGAACAACCTTCGAACGACCTGGACCTATTATTCAGTGGGATCTCGTTCGAACCTTGTTTGATCTCCACTTCGAATGACATGAGAATCTCGTTCGAATGACCATGGACTCGTTCGAAACACCTCTACTAAATTTTCTCCAAATTTCTAAATTGAATCCACTGACTTCAAACAATCCTTATCAAGACTCCAAAATAGTCAATTATAGATATAAACTCAATCATAAAGATTCAAATTCCATTTTTTTCATATGCTTATAATTTATGCGTGAAAAAATAATAAAATATTGGTCACGAGTATTACATATTACATGAGAACTAATGTAATCTAATGGAGTAGACAATTGTTCATGGACCCAATGCTAAAAGAATACATTATGTGCTTCAATTATGTCCTGTGCGGGTTGTATTGTTGGGGGGGGCTAGTTTTATGATTCTGATCATATATGTGTAGGTAGTTACAACCCTATTATATGATAGCTAGTTGTGCATGATTCTTTATGGTAGTTTCAATAATAATTCATTTAATTAAAAGATATAAAAACAAATAGAGTATTACTCTATTGAGACTAAGAATATGTTAATGAAAATATGTGTGGGGGATTGGGGTCAAATCCTAAATAGGTTATTGATTTCATTCCTTGGTGGTTGTTCGTTATGTGATAGTGATTAAATTTCTAGATAAAAAGACTTTCAGCATAGTTATGCCTTGGGTTGGAACATGCGCATAGTATTGCACTTATGTGAGAGATGATATACTTATTGTATGTGAGAGCAGATGGGTGACGTGTATTGTGAATTAACAACATCATTATTTAATGGTATTAAAAGTTAATTCTTGAAACTTTAGGGCACTGACCCAAGTTATAAAATGTTTCCCCCTAGGTATCATTATTTTATAAACAAGTTAATAAGGATGAGCGGTTAGACTTATGATTATGGCAATCCAGCTGGATATTCACAGAGTTGAATTTGCTCGTTCATTATAGCTGAGAATGATATAGATTGTTTTTGCATCTCAAGTATTTCATGTGTGGCCTGATCAATTGGGCATGAGAAATCACGAGATCTCCCGATTGGTATCAGGGCATCCGGGCTCTGGTGTCCTAAGGATATGTGTTGTGTATGTTTTATTTTCTGCTGGGCGTT
Source organism: Sambucus nigra (assembly GCA_949130495.1). Lineage (NCBI taxonomy): Eukaryota > Viridiplantae > Streptophyta > Magnoliopsida > Dipsacales > Adoxaceae > Sambucus > Sambucus nigra. The sequence goes on along the minus strand of CASBWL010000644.1, from coordinate 35,616 downwards.
ATTTGGTGTATCTAGATCCCTTTATATGGTTCTGTACTCTGGTGTCTCAATGACGTGTGTGTCGACATAGTTCGTTGTGGTTTGAGCATTGGTTCAGGAGTATTGGAGCTTAGAAAAGTATGAGAATCAGAACTGTTGCGAGTTAGTGATCAAGTGTGGAATGAGTGGTTGGACAAAAGGATTCACCACTATTGTGAGAATGATTATGGGAAATTATCGAATTTGTGGGTAAAGTCTACAGCTTAGAGACTTTTATAGACATGATATTAGTGAATGCGTTTCATATTGAGTCCATTTTTAAAGATATTAAGAAATTTGTGTTTTTAAGGAGCCTATTAGCGTTTTAGATTTTTTTTTACGGTAATTGACGTAGTGATTGAAATTTAGGTTAGTAAAATGACCTTCTGAAACTTTATTCACCTAAGAGAGAGGGCAATGAATTGCCGCATTTTAACAAAATATAAGGATTTTGATGATAAATTTATGTGTGATTAGTCCCCATTAAAGAGTGGAATTGTTGTTGCGCTCAAATTAGAGCAAAGTTCATTTATATAAATAATCCGTTTGTGATTTGGGTGATGATAATATGAGAGTGTTTGAACTTAGGGGTAGGTTCACCGTGTGATTACAGAATATGAGTTGGAGACTAGATAAAGATGATTCGTAGTGCACCTGAGTGAGTGAAAATTAGAGAGGAGAGTACTGATTTTCCTATTGGTTTGATTTGAGATTACTTGATTAGAAATTTGTATGAGGATGGAGTTTCTTACACATTATAGGCATGTATTTATGGATGTATTAGTTATGAATAATATTTAGGAATAAATAAGTTCCAAGAAGTTCAAAGAAAGAGAATTTTCGATTGAGGGTTATAATTGTGAATGTAAGATTTAGAATACCCCTATTAGTGACAATTGGGGGAAGACAAAGGAGGATGTTACGAAATAGCGAGTTGAGTGGAGAAAAAGAGCTCCTAAGATGAATTATGAATCCAATTTTTATGATGTGTGGAGTATGGCCATGTGGTTGGTTGGTGCCCGGATGTAGATTTTGGTTATGGTAGTGTAGAATCGAGGAGGGACGGATTAAGGTTTTAAGATCTTATATAGTGTGCACTACTACGAGCACAGGGGTTATATCAATTGGTTTCGAATGATTTGGAAAGTATCACCTTGTCGAGAGTAGGTGCAACGATGTGAGGATTTTAAATTAGCTATTGATGTAGTTCTTGTACTAGGGATATATATTATTTTCGAGTACGGAGTACTTACATGGACTATATGCTAGTGGTGGCATACTTTATAAGATTGTTATTACATGGGATGGTTAGTCGATGATGGATTTATCGTAAGTATGAAAGGATCTAAGTGACGATAAATAATTGTGTTGTAAACGTTTTGGTTATTTTAAGAATTTTATGGCTAGTGCAGCCTCAGTTACATAAAGTTGTGTATTGTCACGTATGGTGTTAGCATAGGGATGTTATCCGGTTCATGGGTCATAGTAAACCCTTATTGGAATGGTTATATGTTCAAAGTTTTAGGAGTGACTAAGCACTATAATAAATTTAAGGATGGGCAGATGATGTCCCATCATATTTTTGAGAAAATCATGATGTTTTAGCACTATTGGGTTGACTGACTTAAAGGGTTTGTTATCACTTTTAGAAGGGGTGAGCCTTTTTTTGATATTGTCACAAGTTGAGATTTATTTGGTTAGTACATTGTTTCATATCTGGTATTGGGCCCACGGATATCGATAACTGACTGAGCTACGTAGTAGTGTATCAGGTGGGTTCCTTATTTGGATTTCACTTATAAGATGTCCCACGCATAAGGCTTAGTAATTATCGGGAGTTGAGAGACGTTTGGGCCTAGGGATTTTAGTTTAATTCGTTGGATTACTTATGTGGAGATATAATTCATCGAGCAGTGAGATATTATATGAGTTAAGGTCGACAGGCCAAGGAGTGCGATGTCAAGATCACTGAGGGATGTTCACACCACTAGTTGAATGAGTGCGAGCAATCTCAAGAAAAGTTGAGTCACGATTAGTAAGGTATTAAAGTATACCTTTACTTTCTAGTCATGAATTATATGTGTGGTTAAGTTGGTATGTATATATGTGCTGCATATGTGATATTTGTGCATGTGTGCACGTGGTATAGGGTGTATGGTCGCCCCAGCCGAGACACACTATGGTTGGAATATATAAAACTTTTTTTTATTTCGTGGGATATGAGTACGGACTAATTGTATATAAGCTATTTGTGGGGGTTATGTTTTGACGTTATGCATTAGTGAATTTTGAGGATGGAATTCCTTTATTAGGGGGGAGAATGTAATATCCTGTATTTTCACGGACTATAATCACTATTTGTTAATTGATAAATAAATTAATAAATGGAATTAGTTATTACTCGTATGGTTTAGTATTAATAATTTGACATAATTTAGATGATAATTGAAAATGTATACGCGTAGAATAATTAAGTGTGTTATTTTATTATAACCTTGAGGTATTACCGTGTATTGTGGATAGTATCAGCTCGACTAGACTCTAGGGTGAAACGGGTGTCTGATTATGTGTTTTGATCGCTTTAAATTGGTCCCGAAGGGTAGGTATAACCTCAGGAGAGATTTTGGGCCATTCTGGGTAGCATTTTGGGACATTTTAAGGCTCGAAATTAGTCCCCATTAAGAGGTACGAGGCTAGGGTTTTAAAAGGGGTTAAACCGTATCATCTAGGTACTTTCCATCCACTAAACCTAGCCCTGGAAGCCATAAACACTTGAGAGAAATTAGGCAATCTTGGAGAGAAGAAAGCAATGGGAAATTCAAGAAAAATTCTTCGAACCTCCACTTCAAGGCAAGAATTTTCTTGCAATATCTTTAATAATGTGTTTCTTACATTATAAGCATGCTTTCTCATACAATTTCAAGTTTTTTATTATATTGGAGACTGATTTATGTGATGATTTGTAATTTGGATTAATTAGGAATGATATGAATCTATTATGCATTAAGTAGTTGTACCTTGATGATTAAAATATTAAATTGATAGATTAAATGACGTAGATATGAAATATAATTGATTTTTTTGAATGAAAATTCATTATTAGTAATTATTCACATGTTATTTTGAGGTTTAAGTCTGGAATTGATGATGAACACACCCTAAGCTAATTTAAAGATGAGTTCTGTTGCAAGTTTGAATCTTGAATTTGATGTTCTTGGATGCATAAAATGGTGTAAAAAGGTTAGAAACATTTTCATATACTTACATTGGGTTAGGGTATCGATTGAGTACTATTTTGGAGCATGATTTAGGAATTAATGGAGGTTTTGGAGGCTTTATCTTCATCCTTAAGCCATTTTGGATTCTTCCCAGAACCAAATTGATTTGGCCTAGGTGCGAATCGATTCGGGTCATAAAATTGTAGATCATTTTATTACGAATGCGTGGCCGCAAGTTTTTTATTTTTCTAATTTTTTTTAATTAGTTATGAATTTTTTACTAAAAGGTACGCAATACCAAAATTTTGAGTTAGTGATTTTAGGCTGGACTTTATTGCAGGAACGAATATGTTTAGAATAATTATAAATCCAGGTGAATATTTTCCCTTAGTTATTATGAATTCATAGTTAATAAAATTGAGTTCTACAAAGCTAAATGACCCGTTTTGATTAAAAGCAAATCTAGGTTTATTTTTCGACCCGAATCTATTCGACCCCAGTAATGAATCGATTTGGTCCAGGGAGAATCGATTCGAATTCATGTGGGAAATTGATTCATCCCTTGGAATTGGGTTATGTCAGACCATGAGAAATCATCGTTGGATTTTAACGAGTTCATCTGAGTATATGGGAGATTATCCAAGTGAGTGATGTTTGAAAAAAAAATTAGAAGTTAAGTTTATTAGTGTGTAAACAACAAGGTAAATTGTGTGATTTTAATTAAGGTAAAAGAATGGTTTGGACCTTAATTAATTGTACCATCCGGCATTGGGGATGGGATTAAATTAAGTGGACACGCGAGATAGCGATATCCTATAATCGTGTGTACGCATAGAGCTTGTAGAGTAACGAGTTAAAGTATTTGGGAGATTAGTTCAGGTTTTGAGAGATTATAGGCCATGAAATTAATTTAATAATTAAATGATGAGACACATATGTACGTTACGAGATAATGTGTATATATAAAGATATATGTACTCATAGTTTGGAGACGCAATAAAATAGTAGTTGAATTTAATAAAGTTAGGAGTTGATAAACTTAAGAACGTAAAGAATAATAAGATGTTTAGGGATTTAATTGATTTAAGATATGCTTGAGTGTACGCGATATCCTACCTGTATATATATTTTTAACTTGGTTTAGAGATATTGTAAACCTAATTTAGATCAGGATCCAACGATGTGAGGATCTAGATGTTTGGGTATATATATATATATATATATATATATATATATATATATATATATATATATATATATATTGTGTGTGTGTGTGTGTATTGTGTGATTCTGTGAACATACCTTTACTCGTGGTAGGATCTATCAGTTTAGGGTTCACGTTCGATATCGGACCATGTACCATATGCCGGCTGAGATGTGCTGTCATAGTGGAGGTCATTATTTGAAATCATGCATTTAGGGATATCCCATTCATGATAAGAGAAGGTTGTTTGACCAGAGCCATTAGTCGGGTCGCGTATGAGCCTCTTACTAATGCTAATGCGTATGATCCCACACATTATTTTGTGTGTTTTGATTAAGCCCATCAGGTATTGGTTTCCTTCAAACTTCCCGATAGAGGCACGAGACGACACCGAGGGTAGATGCCTTCGTGTGCTCTCTCTCTCTCTCTCTCTCTATATATATATATATATATATATATTATGTCAAAACTAATGTAGTGTAGTGGAGTAGACATTTGTTAATAGACCATATGCTAGGAGAAAATATATTATGTGCTTTAACTGTATACAGTGCCGGTAGTATTGTGGGGGGTAGTTTTGTGACTGTGATCGTATATGTATAGGTAGTTACGTTCCTATTACGATAGCTAGTTGTGCTTGATTCTTTAAGGGAGTTTGGATAATAATTCATGTAATTAAAATATACTAAAACAAATAGAGCATTACTTTATTGAGACTAAGAATGTGTTAATGAAAATATGGGTGTGGGCATTGGGGTGAAATCCTATTTAGGTTATTGGTAGCATTCTGTGGTGGTTGTTCATTACGTGATAGTGCCTAATTATCAAGATATATAGACTTCTAGTATAGTTATGCCTTAGTTTGGGACCTATGCATAGTATTGGACGTAGGTGAGGAGTAAGATACTTATTACATGTGAGAGCCTATGGGTAGAATGTATTACGAATTAACTGCATCATTAGTTATTGGTATATAAAGTTAATTCTTGAAACTTTAGGGTTCTGGCCCAAGTTATAAAATATTTTCCACCGAGTATTATTCTTGTATAAATGGGTTAATAGGGATGAGCGGTTAGACTTACGGTTGTGGTGATCCAGCTTGGTATTCACATAGTTAGAGTCGCTGGTTCATTATAGTTGTTAGCATATTCGGTGTTACGTGGAAGAATGACCTTTGTACTCTATTTGTAATTCAATTGGGGTGGTTTAATTAGGGGAGGTGTTAGTTGTAATCTTTAATTCAGTTGAACAATTATAATCGAACATTATTATATAGTGGATTCATCTTTCATAGTTTGGTATTTATGTTCATCATCTTTTATTGAAATCCTGTTTGTGTTGGTTTTAATTTACCATGGTTTTTTGTTTATATTGATGCTAAGAATGATATGGATTGTTTTAGCATCCTCGGTATTTCATATGCGGCCTGATCAGTCGGGCGTGGGAAATCATGAGGTGTTACCTCAGCCTAGAACAGGCGAAAACCCATTTAAAAATTGAGTGGTACAACTTAGAAATAAGTTAGAGGCCTACGTTTGGCATAAAACCCGCCTGAAAATGGTGATACAACCCAAGATAATTAGTCGACTTAAAACATGAATAAACCCACTTATGAATTAAGTGATATAACTAATTATATTTTAGGGGCCTACGTTTGGCATAAACCCACCTGAAAACGGGGTACAACCCAAATTGGGATGGGCGGCCTGAAACAGGAACATCTCCACCCAAGAGTTAAGTAAGGTGACTTAGAAACTAGTTGACCGACTTGAGAAGGACACTTTGACTTGAAATTAGATGACTAGTTTAACTTGTTATATATTGGTCAATTTGATTTATAAATTGAAATGATATGTCACCAGACTCCATCAAAGTTTACTATGGGTTGAAAAGAATTGCATATAAACCTAAACCTACCAGTAAATAAGGTAAAAAGAAAAGAGAACAAAATAATGAAGGTAAATTAATTACTTTCATTTAATATTTAATGACGTAAGGCCTACAAAAGGATGACCAAGAGGTTTACAAAAGTTTAAATAAAAAATAACTAAATCAAGTGTGAGGGTAACTAATTTGTTGGGGGTGAATTCTCCACAAGGTCAACCACTCCCTTAGTCAGAGCAATATGATTAAAAGCATCAATATCCTAATCGACCTCATCAATATATTGATTGAACTCTATAGCATGGGTATCGACGATAGAAACTTTAGGATATTCATCCCCTTCTTTATTGAGCCCTCAAAGGGAAAGTATTCGGTGTGGATTAGGTCGCCCTTGGGAATTTTCCCCCTTTCAAATTCAAAAAACCTGCCCCAATTGAACGCAATGGGCTCATGATAGTCCAATTGTGAAGTAACCTCCTGTACGGCTACCTCAAATCCTTCATCAAAGGATTTGTTGATATTTTCTTCGGTCTTCCCCTCCAGTGTAAATTATTTCCTCTGAAGAATGAGTTTCTGCAGAAATCCTTCTTAGGGTAAAATACATCAGTGTGGAACTTGCTGGACTCCAGTAGTTCACTCATCTTCCTCTACGGCCTTGCCATTGGCAGTCGTTTCATCCCTTAATTTCTCTTGTGTGTCTCCGTTCTTCTTATTTTTCCCAGTTAGGGCATTTTTCAAGACGTTATTACTATAAAGGGTGAGGGTTAACCTGATAATTACTAAATCATAAACAAATCTGAATACTGATATAACTGAGACATTTATTGATTCTCAAATGTGTTACAACTGAAATTTATGAATAATACAAAAGTATTTCTCTTGATAACTAGGCTCTTTTTCTTCTAATATGACATTTCATTGTCTCTATTCATTAGCTAATCTCTAAACTATTAATCATGGCTTATTGGTACCCGTGAAAAATAACCGAAAGGGAAGGAATAAGCAAAACTTTGCTTAATAGATAATTCTAGTTCTATAACAATGTAAATATTAGAATAACATAATTGCGTTTGAAATGCTCGAAATATAAAACAATGTATGGTAATTTGAAACAACATGAAATATCAACATAACAAAATAGGGGTATACTAAAGTCTGCGATATATATGAAAGAACTGTATGGTGATTATAACTGGATATGGTGTTTATCGAGTTATAAATAAGGTTTAGACTATAATACAATAACCTATAAATTATCGTCTATAGGGGCTGCAAATTTGTAGACATATCGTTATAATATCGCTCAAGGCGTAAAATGCACTTGAACAGGTAATCCCAATAATTGGGGCATAACCAAATAACTTGGCACGCTTAGCTAGAGAGACACTCATACGTAGAGTAAATATAACACAAGGCACCTAACATCTAGTCCTTCAGGCCAATTAGATTTACCGGGGGTTTATTGGGTTTAATCCCCAGATCATAAGGGATGCTACTAAAGGTTTCATTGATAATGGTTATAAAATGGCAGAATATGCTGCAAATCAAATAATTGAAACCAAGTATAATAACGTGCGGGGTATACTACAATATGGTAAAACAATTTAAATCATTGTCTAACATGGTACAGTGGTGTACTGCAATCCGGATAATTTAGTCAAATCAATAGGTCGTCAAGGTTAAGTTGGCTTAAGTTTAATCAGATAAAAGATTGAATTAATATTCACGGTTGATTTGAACTATCAAAGAGTTCATAAATGAGAATACGAGTTCAAGGCTATCACGTAGTGATATAACAAGCAGTAATGTTAAAGACATAAGTTCAAGGTATAATAATGAAATAGAACCACCTACTGGTGTTTACGAGCTTTTCATTGTTATTCATGGATCTTTCATTGTTGCGTTCCAGTTCTCATAGTTATTTGATCGAGGGTTTAAATGAGAGTGGTTATATTGATGTTTGGGAAAAATGGTTTGGATTTAGGATATCTTACATCGTGCGGGTAATACGAATAAAACTTATTCTTTAAATGGAATGAAGGGATTCAATTTGTCTAAATAAATTGAATAAAAAACAATTTAATATTTTATGAAAATATTAATTGGTGAAATACTTAGTTCAACTATTTTAACAAAATCCACAATTTTATATGAACATAAAGATCGGTTTTCGGTTATTGTCCCGATAGATAATTCCAAAAATATTAATTTTCATAGTTGGTTCAAATTTAATTACTTAATTTAATAGATTAAAATATTAGTTCTAATCCGATATCGTGTTAGTGTTTACTATTTTCCGTCGGCCATATTTTATATTATCCGAGTGTCAATATCGTTACGGTGAGTATAAACTTAATGTTCGTGACACAATTAAATTAAAATAAAGTTGAAAGCTCCCTTCCTTATTTGGACAATAAACCAGTGGTCATGCCACTTCCAACATTAGTGAACACAAAACAACAAATTGTCCAACACCTGCCTAATCCTATTTTTAATAAAAAAAAAAATGGCTCGTAATAGCGTGTTAGATTATAACAACATAATTTCGAGTCATTTGGTGTCGTAACTTGTTTTAAATGTACTTTTAAAAGGAAAAGTACAATTTTATTAAAAAAAAATGACAACGAGTCCAAATATATTAAGAAAAATGTACAATTATTCGTACATGTCGGGATTTCATATTTATGACTATTTTTATACATAAATGAGTATAAGTAATAAATAGGTATTGTTAGGATAAAAAGAATCGCAGTAGCTAATAACAAATTGAGATTACACTACTCGAACATCCAAACCGAAACGGGATGGAATTCGAAAAAAGAACAACAATACACCAATAATCTCAGATGGAGAAGTCCATATAGGTATGTATATGTATATATATGCGTTTATATATATATATATATATATATATATATATAAGAAAAAATTAAAAGAGTAGAAAAAACAAATCGGGGTTTGTTGTCGTCGGCCACCACCCCATCACGGTGGGGTTAGAGCTTCAAATCCCCCCCCCCCCCACACACACACGTACACACACATACATACATCTATCCACACACAAAAAAAAATAACTAGAAACTTGAATTACATCTCTTTTCTTGTGTTTCTATCCATTAAATTGGATTGATACCCTTACTTACCTCTATGCGAGTTTTGTTATATTTCTGTAGGTAATTGAAGGATTTTTTTTATTAGAGAGGCTACTCTACAACGATACATAAAAAGCCTTTATATACTTTCTTCGCTCTGTTTTGTTTATTTTTCTCCCTCTTAGGGACTCAGTCTTTCGTAGCCAAAATATCAGAGCTCGATTCCCCCTTCGGGAAATGTCTCTTCTGAAGGTTCCTACCATATGTTTATATTTATTCAGAGACCGAAGAAATAACCTTTTTCATTGAATGGTCGGGTAATGAAACTCTCTTACAAACTTGTTTAAAGACATCATGCTTAATGGATTGATCAACTGCGTTCCAATTATATGTTCCCCCGACTCCCACTTTAATTTTTCGAAGCGACAAACACTGGGATTTAATGACCTGGATGTCATTTTTATTGCAAGTGGGATTATTCCTGAGAAGGGAGAACCCAATGGTATTTTTCTCATTTACTTGGGTGGTGTAGGAATCGGGGATGGGGGTATTGGATTAGCAGGCATTTGTTGCCTACTCGTAGATGGAGTGTTAGAGTGAATTATTAGGGGAGAAGGGTATTATTAACCCAGTGGTGATGAGAATCTAAGGTTGCGGTGCAAGAGATGAGAATCCATGATGTGTCTCATCATCATTTGGTACGTTAGCTCTATTGTCAATCGACATTAACTACAATAAAAAAATAATCTACGAATTCATTATACCCACATGTTTATGACTAACTAATCACATTTACGACTATACATATATATGTATATACCTTCTCATAATAGGACTTTAAAATATGTTTAATGTGTCTAACATTCATCCATTTGGTATTAATTTTTAGAAATCTATAGATTTTTTGCACATGGACAAGTAACAAAAGTGTGTCTATGATTGATGTATAGATGTCCATGACATGAACTCAGAATCATTTCTTATTCAACTTATTGGCAAGATTCAATTTAACGAGCATATATCGCGAGACATCACATTCTTGGTCAATGCTCTCTTTACGTAGTTGTATCCACAATGGTTTAATATTTTTTCCACCTTCTCTAACACTGTGAGTAACGTCAGGACTACGATAGGATTATGTAGGTGAATTATATTTTTTACTACCTCATCCCAGCTTTCTGGTCTGGAAAACCTAATACAATTGAACATGTACTCTTTTGAGAGATGAATTAAACTATTCAATCTTCTTATTACCATACTTGTAAATAGGATTACCCTATACATGTCTCACACTAATAAAATATGTATAAGTGCGGTCCAATTGCAACATGTCATGCTCTTGTTGCCAGTGATTTTTATCATGCCTTATTTTTCTTGAGAAAAAATATGTGATTGTGTGAATATTAGTCCTACAACTAATGTCTCTAATTAATCATTAACTAGTTATTATATTCAGGTTTTACTTATTTTATTTAATCCTAACATTGTTATGCATCATTCCGCTTCTTGGCGTTCACCCTACTAATATCGGCATGTCCAAATTACGTTTATTTTATTTATACTCATCCTAAATTTACTATATGTCTACCAAATGTGCAACCCCTTCCGACAATTTGTGTTCACCCAAACAACAATTTGTGTTCACCACTTTGTGTTCACACATATAACAATTTGTATACGCGCATATGTACAACACATACATGTATACACAAATATATAACACATACACGTATACGCACACGTTCACACCAAATTGTGTAAGTATGTGCATGTGTTATACATGTGCGTATAAGTTTATGTTTTATACACGTGCATATAAGTGTATGTGTTATACGCGTGCATACATGTGTATGTGTTATACATGTGTGCATGTGTGTATGTGTTATACATGAGTGTGTGGGTGTGTTATACATGTGCGTGTGTGTGGGTGTGTTATACATGTACCCGTGTGTGGGTATGTTATACATGTGCGTGTTTGTGTGTTGTACATGTGCCCGTGTGCGTTATACATGTGCATGCGTGTGTGTATGTGTTCTACATGTGTGCATGTGTATAATCCATATCTCACCCTCTCTTTAACCCACTAATTCATACTCACAACACAAACGCAATTTATTCGGTCAATTTCATATTGTGTCCTCATGTTATCATATCGTTTAATCGTGTCGTTGACCACTAATTTATTTGATATCTAGCATTTGAAATACACATATATGTAATTTCAAAATGATAAAATACACACATATAAATGTGTGATTCTTAAAATACACACATATAATAAAATACACACACATAAATATGTATATTTTGAAATACACACACTTATACACACATACATATGCACACATATAACAAAATACAGACAAACATATAATAAAATACACAACATGAAATGCACCCATACACACACTTATACACACACAGAATGCATCCATACACACATAGATAACAAAATGTAAAATTAATTTGGGATGGCCAGAGATACCTGTGAGAGAGAGAGAGAGTGGCCAAAGCTACAAAGAGAGAAAAAGGCGATGTCGCGATGGTCGGAGCTAGAGAGAGTTAAGGTTTAGATAGAGGGAGATCGTTAAATGAAAAACCTACTGGGGGTATTCATACATTAAGGGTATGGTCACAATCCTGGGCCATGATCCCAGGACGTGATCATTTTATTTTTCACAGGTCACGAATTGAGTCACAGTCTAGTATCGGGACCAGGTTGGTGCAATGCAAAAAAATAAATGGTCACAGCTTGGGGTCACGGACCATAATTGTGACCATCTCCCACGACAATTTTAAAATGGTCACGTTCTGTGACTGTGACCCACCTCAACTAAAACCCTAACATTTTTCATGCCTGTGGTCACGGTCAAGGGTCGTGACCCACATTGGAGTTTAGCTTGCGGGTGTGGTCACAGACTAAGTTTGTGACCACTAGGTTCAAGGCCTATGGTCGTGACCACAACTATTTAATGTCACCCATTTTCTTTGTCACGCCATATGTCATACTCTTTTGGTTGTGGTCGCGGTCCTGGTCCATGACCACTTAATTACGGTCATGGGTTGTGACCCACCTGTTATGACCATACTTGGTTTATGGTGTAGTGGTCGTATGCATGGACTTAATATGGAGCCGTGTGAACAGTTAAGGAACAAAACACTTTCAAAATGCCTTAACTTTGTTCATGACACATGACCAACTCCCAAATGATTTTCAAAATAGTTTTAAAATATCTGAGACTATTTTAAGTCACTTGTTCAACATTTTATCAAAACATCCTCACATATTTTGAAAGCAAAGTGCAACATTTTAGAAAACAAAGTGCACGTGTGTGTTTAGCCTTATGCAATTCACAACAATAAAAAGGATACAATCTTCACTTCAATGCGAATATAAGGCAACAGAAGACTTCAATGAGAGGCGTGCATGATCTTCAATCTTCAAGGTTCATCTAAGTCTAATCTGAAACAAAATAACCACACCTCAATGAACCAAGTATACATGACTTGAGAAACTCAACGACTCAAAATATTTTGACACCGGAATCTAGCAACTAATATTAATACAAAATTACATTTTCAAATACTACTAATCAAGAATGGAATCTTAAAGTCCATTTGCCAAATATCAAAATTGAGATGTGATGCAATGGATAAAAGAATCTGGATATACTTTATCATGGCTATCGATGAGAAGGTTTCCTCTTAGTCAATCTACTCTATTTTTGTTAACCCTTTCTTAACAGGACTTACCTTAAAGGTTTCCACCTTCATATCTATTCCTATTTTATTTTTTATATATCCAATTTTATCTAATGGGTTTTATTCCATTTGGCAAGTCTATAGGCTCCCAAACCTCATTCGAATACATTGAATCTATCTCGATGTACATAGCCTTAAACCAAAGCTCAGAATCCTTGTCTTGGATTGACTCGTTCTAGTTCTCGAAAGTTGGTTCTTGTTCCCCTAGTATCTCACTTGTAACGCCCGAATTTTTATAAATTATTAAAAAAAACGTGTTGTGATAAATTATGGGACTAATTTAATTAGAATAATCTTGTAATTAAAATTATGAAGAAAAATTCAAAAATATCGCGTACCGCATTACGAGTGTTAAATTGAGCTAAGCTTTTGAAATAAAACTAAAAATGATTGTATGAAATAAATTATACAATCACACGCATAACTAAGTCATAATATCACTAATAAATAAGAGATTAAATCCTGTAAGTGAGAATTTATTCTCATTTCGAGAGAATTGATTCTTAACAATTAGACCCCTCTCCCTTTTTCTTGTCAACTTTGTGGGTTATTTTTCGACAGATCCCTTGGAGTGCATACCACTTTCTAGCTATCTTTAAACCCTTTAGGCAGTACGGTAGCGACCCCTAATGGGTAAGGGTAATGTGAGATGGGTAGGGGTTATGTAGGGTGGCTTGTAGGGGTTACCTACCGAAATTCCTCCCTTATATGCTAAGTGAAAAATGGCATTTTGTCTAATCGGAAAATACACATTCTATCCACTATTTTATCTTAGTAAGAGATTGCTTATTCTCTCTATAGTTAACTCATACAATTCCACACAATTATTCTTCCATAATCAAGGTTTTCCAATCATTATAGATGTGTTATCTTGGGTGCAAGAGAGGATTACTAGAAGAACTAAAGTTCAAAAAATTTGGAGCTTATTGGGTATTCTTTTCAACATCTTCATCATTATCTTCAAGAGGTAGGGGTTCTACACTATTTTCAAGTCTAAAATCAAACATGATATATATATATATATATATATATATATAGAGAGAGAGAGAGAGAGAGAGACAGACTCCTGTGCACACTAAATTTTACACACTAAGTTTGCACATTATTTTTTTAAAATAGCAAAAATAATATTTTTGACATGATTTTTTTTGTGTGATATTTAAACATTTCAAGGAACCCATATAAAAAATGAGATCAAAAAAATGTCTTTTCCTATTTTAAAAAATCGATCAAACTTTCCCAGTTTTTAAAGTGCTTAAAAGCTGTGAAAGTTTGACCGATTTTTTTTAAATAGCAAAAAATATTTTTTTGAGTTGATTTTTTTTGTGTGATATATAAACATATCAAGGAACCCATATTAAAAAAAATCAGATCAAAATTTTTTTTTTTACTATTTTAAAAAAATGATGTGCAAACTTAGTTTGTAAACTTTAGTGTGCAGAGGAACCTGCCTCTCTCTCTCTCTCTCTCTCTCTCTATATATATATATATATATATATATATATATATGTGTGTGTGTGTGTGTGTGTGTGTGTGTGTGTGTATGTGTGTATGTGTGTGTGTGTGATTTATAAGACTATTTATGCTTATTATCATTGTATATTAATATAGGTTGATAAAGATGTGATATAAATGGTGAAAATTTAAAGATGGAATTAAGTAAAAAATTTAAAGTGTTTAAGGAATTTGTTCCTTAGGAAAATCATGTTAAAACCAGTTATTTCATGTTTAATGTTAAGTTAAACTTGATGAAGATATGTTAGGATGCATATATGGGTTTATGGGTATATAACCTTATATTCAGGAACTTAACTCATATAGTTGGGATAAATGGGTTTAGTATGTTGAAAATACATATAAAAAGGCCTTCGAATATGAAATAATAATGTTAAAAAATCAACATATTAATCACTTAAAATGCTGCTTTATGTGAAGAAAACTTTAAATTATTAAATTTAAGGGACTAAAAGTGAAGATAGTAAAAGTGTTGAGGTTAAAAAAGTAAATATAGTAATATTCCCACATAAAATGACAAAATATACAAAATCTAAAATTAACGGTTCTCAATTTGTAAGAATAAGTCTTGAAATGTCAAACGTTGAGTGTTTAGGTGAAAAGTATCATTTTACGAAAAGTTTGGATTGAGTAGTAACATTTGCAAAATGATTATCTTGAAAAGTTGATTTAAAAAAAAAGAAAATGAAATGGAAAAATGATGGGAAACAAGGTAGACAATGCAAATTAAATGTTTTGAAAATTAAAGTTTTGAAATGACACAAGAAATGTTTTAAGACAAAAGTGTCATTTTATGCGAAATATGGACTTAAGAATGATTTTACAAACCAAGAGAACTGTAGTTAAGGAGTTGGATTTTATGTGATGAAAAATCATGTTTGCTAAAGTAAAGATGAAAATAAGCATTTTTGGCAAAATGTATAAAATGCAAGTTTACAAGTTCGTGTGAATAGTGAAAAACACATTAAAATGTATAAATGGGTGCTTTAACTCAAGGGTTAAGTATCATAAGAAATGGTAATTAAGGTTGTTTTCGAAAGATCAAAAACCAAGTCTAAGGCAAATAAAAACATACTTTTCTTATCAAGTGTGAAACTTGGAAATGAAATGTGTTAGGACTTGTCTCGTCCCGGGTATTTTGCCTCGTGAGTCCATAAAAAGGGGAAATAAAGGGAAAAGGTTTCAAAAAGAAAAAGAAAGAAGGAAAGGGAAGGGAAGAGGGTTACAAAGATGTAAGAAGTAAAAAAATTCAAAGGTAACCATAAAATTTAAGAAGGTCCCGGAGCCCTAGAATGCAACTTAATGCTTGGACCTCAAACAACTAATTAGTAGAATATTCCGGCATGGTGGGAGTCAGTAAAAGGTCGTATAACACCCATGGAATTGTACCCCAATTAAGAAAGTGAAAAGATGATTTTGAGCACGATGCTCATTAATGTAAATACAAGTTTATGAGACAACTTGGAAAATACGAAACTATGTTAATGGTTAAATTAACGGGATATGGATATTGTTAAAATAAATATGAAGCGTGAGTGGGCTTATTGCCTGGGTTACATGGTCAAAACGTAAATTGTATGTCAAGTTGAATTTTCCATGAGAACAATAAATAAAATTATATATGATTTCATAATTGCTAACATGTATTTTATTGGTATAAATATTCTTCTCCTATTGGGTGCACGCTCATATCCCCCCATTTGCCAACCGCACACGTACTTCAGGAAAAGATAAATGCAAGAAAACTGTGAGAGACAAGGAAGGATTTACTCGTGAGAAGAGTGATCTTTTTACTATTTAGTTTAAATGTGTTATTTAAATGGAACTTTGACTACATTATTCGGAACTGTTTTGAAGAATTTTAAATTAGGTTTATAATATGACTGGATGATGTGGACTTTCTAAATTATTACTCATTCTATAAAGTTTCAAGTGTTCTTATAAATATCATAAGTTGGACATCATTTCATTAATTAAATTAAAGGGATTTTATGACACAAAAATGTAAAAACAAGATTTTACTTTAAAAGATAAGTTTATCAAATGAAATCAAAGTGTAAAAGGTTTTTTGCATCAACCCTAAAAAATCGGGGCATCACAACTTAGTATTAGAGCATAGGTTATGCGTGTGTCGAAGAGAGCGCTTATGTTTCATTTTATTTTAAATAATAGTTATATATATTCTATCATGTTCAAAATTATCATCCTCTCTTTAGAATGACTACATAAAGAGGTGTCAGACGTACTAGGGGAAACACCATAAATTACAAAAAATAACTCAGGCAGTTAGGCAACTCACTGAGTCTCTCTCTCAACAACACCAAGGAAACGACAGCACAACAGAGAGTAGCCGGGAGATCAATACAATGGAAGAGTTTATAAAACTCAACTCCTTAAGTTTAAAGGAACTAGATGACTTGCAGTGGTCGCATAATAGCTACAATGCGTTACTCATATCTTTGAAGTTCTTAAAGTATCACATATTTATAGAGTCTGTATGGTTACATTTCAATTCATGGACAAGGCCTAAAAATGGTGGACATCCTATCAAGCTAATTTTAATGGGACACTCCTTTTAGGAAACTTTCAAGGCAGCACTTCTGGACCTATTCTTCCCAGAAGTTTATCGTGATGGAAAGAGGGGCGAGTTTCGTAACTTAATCCAAGGGAATATGTTCGTCAGTGAATATGAGGTGAAGTTTGAAAGCCTGCCGAATTATGACAAAAATGTAGTGAGTGATGACAAAGAAAATATCGTTTATCTATAAAGGGTCTTAATCCGTCCAACCAAAGACTCGTTGTCGGACAAGACGTTCGTGGGATCAGGGATACAGTTAGCGAAGCCATCAGGTTAGATATGGAGTTCAATGATGAAAAACCAATCAAAGAGAAAATAAGAGGGTCTAATGGAGGATAAAATAGTGCTGGAAAGAAACTTAGAGATTATGGATCGAGAGGGTTCTTTACAAAACTAAAGGCAGTAGTTGGAAATGGTTCCTCCTAGAGTCAAGGTGTCGGGTCAGTGCATCCAAATAAAAGGGTTTTCATATGTGGGTTACCTGACCATTGGAAGAGGGAATGCCCCTATAAATGCAATGGTACTCAACCTAGTAATCAGGGTTTCAGCTTCCAGCCAATGAAGAGCCCAAGTTTTAGTACACTCAACCAGAATCCACAACAATCTGGTGGATTCCATCAAGGTAGGTACAATAACTATAATTCACATCCCATCCAGGGGTACGGTGGATAGGGTCAATCAAATCAGTAAAGCAGTGAGAATAACAAGTTTAACCAAGGGCGTGCCTATCTCCTCACACAATCAATAGCTCAACTTGACACCACAATTATGGAAGGTATGATCATAATTTATCATACGTGGATCAAATAATTGTTTGGTTATGGAACTTCACATTCATTCATATCTAGTTCTCTAGATTGTAGTTTGGGTGTTAAGGTTGATTACTTTTATCTCCTATTTTTGTGCGACTTCTGATTAGCAAAGGTATATTCTAAAATCGTATTTATCGTAATTGCATTATCTTTGAGGGGAAGTATATTATTAATTATAACTTAATTGTCCTGGTCATGGAAGGTTTCGTGGTAATACTCGGGATGGACTGGCTATCTTATTTCAATTCCACAATAAAATGTCATCGGCATAGTGTTTTAGCATCATTGGTGGATGGGTCCAACCACAGATTTAATAGATAATAATTCACTATCCATCCTTGAAAATACACTAAGACTAAGGAACAACGAAATTACTTTGTATGGCTTTCGAGCCTTGTGGAACAAGATACCCTGACCGTATGGTCTTGGACTATCTAATTGTGCATTAATTCATGAACGTGTTTTCGAAGGATCTTCCAGGGTTACCACCATAAAAGGAGATTGACTTTGTAATCGAGATACATTCAAGTGTATCATCCATTTCTATTCCTCCACATCGTCTGGCCCCAGCTTAGTATTAGAAGATTTATTATCCAAGGTCTTAATTTGACAAAGTGTGTTACCATGAGGCGCACCAGTTCTTTTTGCCACAAAGTAAGATAATTCACTCGAACTTTGCATTGACTACAGAAAGTTGAATAGAGTCACAATTAAGAACAAATATCTTACACCCAAAATTTATAATCTATTCGATTAGTTACATGGCGTTAGTAATTTTTCAAAGATAAACCTTCGATCTGGATACCATCAGTTGCGGGTCAGAATTGACGACATTTAGAAGACAACATTTTGGAAAAGATATAGGCATTATGGGTTATTGGTTGTGTCATTCACGTTAACGAACGCGCCTATAATATTTATGGGCCCGATGAATCGAATTTATCACTCGCACCAGGATCAGTTTGTTAAGGTAATTATTGATGACATCTTGATTTACTCAGCATCATAAGTGGACCACAGGGATCATTTACGCACAACTTTGCAAGTACTCCGAGAAAATCAATTGTATGCAAAGTTCAGTAAATGCGAGTTCTAGATGGGCGGGGTCAAATTTTCTGGCCATAGCGTTTTAGGATATGGAATTTCTTTGGATCCGGATAAAGTTAAATAGTGATAAATTGGGAGCAACCGAAGATAGTCACTAAGATAAGAAGTTTCTTGGATATATTACTTGTATGAGGAACCATTCAAGGTGTACGCGAATCACAAAGGTCTTCAACATACTTTCACTCATAAAGATCTGAATCTTAGGCACAGATGATGGATGGATCTCATGAAATATTAAGTCTTCGATCTGTATTACAATCCACGTAAAGCCAATATTTTGGTTGACACATAAGATAATGCAAGACCTTAGGAGATATGAATTGAGGGTTAAACGGGGAGATCATCATGCTTATACCTACGGGATGGTGGAAAGATCTGTAATACCCATGCCCTTGATTTATCTCTTTTCTTATAAAGAGTAATTATGGATGAATATTGAGATTTAATCATGGTAACCTTTGTGCTTGTCGAATCAAGTTTTTAATAACATAAAGTTTATTTCAATGAAAATAGAAGTAGTTCGAATGAGGGTCATTCTCATTCGAACGGGTCGTTCGAACGAGGTTCGAATGAGCTTCTGATGACTTGAAACATGGTCGCTTCCTTGCGCCCTCTGAAATCTCACTGAAAGAATCAATTCAAATGAAGTCACCTTTCATTCAATAGAGGGGTCCTCTCCCTTTCGAACGAGGTGCTTCACATGCCCATAGTAAACCTAGTTTTTGACCTCGTTAGATGTCATTCGAATAAAGAGGGTTCTCATTTATACAAGATTATATGTCATTTGAACGATCGGAGGTGATCGTGAAAAATTCTGCAGATTTTAATGTGCTACCAACCTCATTGTCCTTGGATTGCTGATGTGTCGATATCTGAGAGCATCTCATGATTTAAAACGTGTATAACATGTGTGATTTGTGTTTTTAATTCATTTTATGGGTTTCTTTGGGGTTATAATAAGAGAGAGGGGGTGGGTTCCTTTCCCACCATTGTTATCGGTATCTCTGTGTGTGTGTGTGTGTGTGTATATATATTTCAAAAGCTCGCCCTTCCTTCCCATGCATTTCCCACCATAACCATACCTTGCCACTATTTTGATACACTATTACACCCCATTTACAAACCTTGTTAATACTCTTCAAGCATTACTACGGGAGGAAGTGGGTAAATCCAAGCTTATAAGAGGAGCTTCGGAGTATTTTGAAGAGATTTTTGGGATTTTTAGAGTTGGTGTAACACACCGTAATTTTTAATGATTTTTTTATGGAGATTAATTAAATTAAAATGGGAAATAAATTCGGATTAAAATAAATATTAATTAGCGTGATAAGGGTTGATATTTATTTGTATCAATTTTACTAAGTATTACTTAATGAAAGAGTAATAAATTAGTAAGAATGCATTATGGTTGTTATGAGTGAGAAATACGGCGGTGACAGTAATTTAGTCGGGACACGCATGTGAGTTGTGTTGGAAACTTAAAAAGTACGAAATAAAATATAGATTTTTTATGGGTCATCCAAATGGTCATTTTGAGTGTTCTAGTGTGTTTAGAAGGGTCGAAATAGTTAGAAAAGTGTACCCATGAGTATTGTTTGAGTCCCGAAGCAATTTTAGACTAAATCGGTATTGTATAATGGCAGTTTAGTCAGTTGGTAGCCTAGGGTTAATAGAGCTACGAATTTTGAAAGGTTATCTCAGCTGTTAGATGGGAGAGGCTAGGGTTAAGAGGTTAGAAAGCCAAGGAAGGCAATTAGAGAAGGAAGATAGATCATTCTTGGAGGTTTGAAGAGGATCCTTGAAGAGTTCTTCATTGTTCTTGAACCCCATCACCATTGGACAGTGGATTGGAAGAGAAAACAAGCAATCCATAATTTTAATCACGAAATCAGATCATACTCATAAGAGGCAAGTGTTTATTGCAATTTCTTTTGAAGTTACAATACCCATGTAATGTAGGGCTTTACATTTTATGATTTTAAATGAAACTCTTGGAAAATTGATGAATTAAACACATGATCTTAGGTAGGATTGCATGTAGATTGATCCATGTATGTAGAGGAGATAAAACTAGATGATATGTAATGATTTAGATGAGAAAACTCTGAGTTTTATGTTGAGTATGAATGAAGAACATGAAAATTTAGAGTTTTGTTGAATAAATGATTTGATCCATTCTTGAATAGTTATAATAGTGTTTTGATGTTATAATCACGTTGGAAATCATCCTAACATCTGTAGATAACTTTTGGGACAATTGATTGTTAGTTTGGTGAAGGATCATGGATGTTGTTTAAAAGAAAAATGGTGATAAATGTTAAAACCCAACGAAGAAGACAACATGCTACTATTCAAATCGATTTGTGTTATTTCCCTTACTAAGCCCTTAAAATGTTATTTATATGTGGGGAAATTTTTGGGACATCCTTATAATATAATGAGGGATATATTTGATAGCATTTGGACTATGATAGGATTGTGACTTGGTGTTAATGAGAGAATTAAGGCGAGGATTAATCAGGATTATATTGAAAGGTAATTTATTCGAGATCACGAGGATGATTACAAGGATTTCAATTGGATGTATTATAAAAACAAGTAGAGTAAGAATGAATTAACTACTGAATTAACCCAAAGGAGTAACTAGGGCCCATCGAATTGAGAATATTACTCGGGAGTTCACGATTGAGGGTTATAATCGTAAACTGATAAGTACGATAAGTATTCGATATATATATACATATATACTACGTACGAATGATAATTATAGGTTGAGTGTACACCTATATGGACTATATTATAGATTGATTAAATATCTATACCGATTATATTATAGGTGGAGTGTATACCTACATGGATAATATTTATAGGTTGTGTATATACCTATACGAATTATATCTATAGGTTGTGTGTATACCGATACGAATTATATTTATAGGTTCGGTGTATGCCTATATGAGACATATGGGTAGGTTGTGTGTATGCCTATTATATGCTTTCTTATATGTGTGAACATACCTACGCCGCCTGTTATCCGGAGGTTTTCGTGCAGAGGGTGATCCCACCTTGACGATTCCAGTGAGGTCTGGATTTATGCCCCAGAACATGGAACTTAGGGTGGCTCACTATGTGTGTGTATTAGTGTGGTTGGTGTGTCGTTTGGGTACGTTATGTATGTGCATGTTCACCTCTATTGTGTGTTGATTTATTTTGGGCTCGAGGAGACATGTCGAACCATTTTTCCTTGATTGGGAACGAGAGGTACATGAACTTGATAGAAGAGTATGCAGACTCGCACCGCGGTTCTTATCCCGGGAATACTGGAGTTATGTATATGTGAGTTATTTATACATACATGTGTATTATCCTACTTGTGTGTGAATGTAGTAGTTGTAGATAACACATATATAAATGTGATGTAATTAAGAGATATTATATCTAGTGTGTGATGGCAATAAAGTTAGATAGCATATATTTAAAAGATGAATTAAGTAGGGTAACTTAATGAAATGATTTAATGATAACATAATTGAGGTGTTAATTATGGTTAATAGTAACATTTGAAAATGTTATTTACTAAGGTTACGATAGCGTACTATATGGACGGTACGAGAGAAGTTAAAGAGATATTTAAATAAGGACTTAATGGGTAGCGTACTGTATAGGCGTTACGGGAGATTCAAACTCTTTAGTGGATAGTTAGTCATTGATGAGGCCTAGTTGGGTTGGGTAGCATAGCTAGGTAGGGGACGTTAGTCTTACACATTACTTGAGAGGTGAGGAACTCAAAGGAGTATACGTTGAACTAACATGTGTAATCAATAACTGATTTTAAATTATGTTAAATACTTGCTAAATATTTTCAAAAGGTGAAGAAGCTGGAACCCCCGGATGGTGATTTTCTCAATTAAAATCAAAGTCAATTTCCTTTTATGTAAAAACGATGAATGATGCGGAAGCGTATATAAGTGATGGTTCAACAAATAAACAAAGACAAATTTTAATTTCTTCAAAACAAATTAACATAAGTTAATCCAAGTCCTAGAATATGCCTAAGTCATATTTATCAATATTAGCAAATTAGGTGAAACCAAATTTAGCAAAAGACTTGAATTAATTAAACATTACTCAATATTTAATATAAGTCCCAAATTAAATGAGTGTGATAGATTAAACTGAATTTTATCTTGAATTATGCTAAGCATGCGTTCTACGTTATTAAGAAAGATAAAATAAACAATATCACACTACGCCGCGATGTACGAGGAAAAACCCAAGACGGGAAACAACCTCGGACGGCCCTAGCCACAAGTCCACTAGATATGGAATTACAATTACAAGACAGATAGACTTACAACGACTGACTCGATCCCGCTCAAGCCTTGACGCTTCTTCTCGTAGACACCTCTTCCTAGCTGACAACCTCGGAACACCACCGCGACCTCGGAATCCACCGATGGGGCTTTCTATGGTCACCGTCACCCGTACATGGAGCCTTTCTCCAAGTGGGTAGAATCGCAACAAAAATGTCTTCTTCTTCGATGGATGTAGAAGCAAACCAAAACTTCTCTTCTTGAATTCGGTAGAGATAAACCGGTGCCAAAACTCCAAGCAATTTAATATGTAATAAGAACTTGGACTAAACACAATTGGGTGTAAACTAGAGTGTGAAGGATTTTCTCTTTGAAAAATTAACACTCAAAACATGAACATTTTCCTAAACCATTTTTGCTCTCAAACTCTCTCTAAGAGATAAACTAAGTTGGAAAAGTTATGAAAATGTTGGTTTGGAAAATGTGATTCCCGCACTTCATGAAGTTTGAAAAAGTTGGTTAAAAACCAAGTGGGGAAGTGGGTGAAAAACTGCCAAAAACTGTTCCCGCCTGACAGTTCGTTCGAACGACATTTTGTTCGAACGAAGTCTCATTCGAACGATACTTCTAACGAGGCTCCAGTATGGACTCGTTAGAAGCTCGTTGGAAATCTCGTTAGAACGAGAATCTCGTTCGAACGACATTTCTAACGACATACCAGTATGCCTTAGTGGGAACTCGTTGGCAGATTCGTTCGAACGACATCTGGTTCGAACGAAAAAACTCGTTCGAACGACATATCTAACGAACGACCAGAAAGATTGAAAAATTCGATTTTGGCCCAGAAAACTTTATGAACTTAATTTAAAGTCTTATATAATTTCTTTCTTAAAACAAAACGCAGTTTTTATTAAACCTAACACCCAATAAACTTTGTTCCAAGCTCCTATATAAATATAATTGCATTCATACCTTGGGAGCATGGAACTATGATTGATGACGTAGAAACGAGGCACACAAACCGGCATTTTGATGAAGCTTTATACTCTTTGCCGCTACGTCTTCAACAAACACTTCATAGGCTTGAGAATATTACAGTTTAAATATTATCCTATGAATAAATGTTTTTGTCCGGAATTGAGCCAAAACTATATATGGACTCAATTGGAAATTTGTGTCCTTACAAAAGGTTTTCTTTGGCTATTCCGGGACAAAAACCAAACCAAACAAAAATCCTAAAGGGCCGTCAAGCTCACTAGACTCAAAACATAACCCACCCAAACTTGACTCAACCCAAGGATCCAACGCTTTTCCATTGACATATGCCGCTTTAGAAGAATTCCTGCACACTTAAGCAAACTCATCAAATGCATAGGGAATATCAAAGTATTAAATGCAATTAATTAATTACTCCCCCTAAATTAATTCTCCCCTTTATCAAACACATGACCTACTTAGAAAGACGTCTCCCCCTAAGATAAATCACCCTCAAACTAAGATACGATAATAATAGGATTAGATACCATTTCTCCCCCTATCATCATTCTCCCCCTTTTTTGTTCAGGAATAGGCAAAGGATAAAGAACTAATAAACAACATGTTGAAGCGTAAAGTGATAAGACATGAAAGCATATGGGCAATAAAAGCAAGGCAAAGACAAACAAATATCATATATATATACATTAGAAATATACCAATAGAGTACTTGCATATATATAGATATAAACACACATATAACACAAAATACAATTAGTTTGCACACTCGTATGGCAAAAATGTGTCATATGGAAACGGAAGTGTAGGGGTGTGAACTAGCAACAATTAAATTTAGACCCAAACACTTAATAAACATTCACGGAGTTCTCATTTGATTGCAAACTTTATTACATTTAAATATAACCTCATGTGACAATATAAAGATTGAACTCAATGAACAAACATACACAATGCATACAAGCCTAGCATGATGATGATTCTACAAACCAAATAGAGTCATGACATTAAAGACAACTAGGATAAATGGACATTGTGCAAACCGTTGATATACCATCCAATTCTCCCTCAATGAGCATATATATTCGTTTGCTTTTGAATGAATATATCAAACAAACATTGGCCATGGCAATTGATTTCTTTTTAATGCCAAATATTCTGTTTTTAGGCCTTTGGATCACGTATTTCTTTTAGATCCAATAAACGGTGGCTTACTATCGCAAAGGATCACTTAGTCCTTTCGGAGCCCTTCCCCGTGCATATTTATTTATCATGTTTTCATTTTCACACAAATCTCACATGAAACGGATTTTGACATGCACTAATCCTCCTAGGTCATAGATATGTAGATGACTAGATTGGTAGGAGAACACCTCAAAGAGCTCAAATATAACATGTGTCATTAAGATTTCAAAAGAGCTCGTGCATGTGTGAAAAGAGGCATATAAAAATAGAATCCATTTAAACAACACAAAATCCAACTCCTCCATATAAAGCATGGTAAAGAACATTTTAAGGATTGAAAATCTAAACCAAAAGTTTTAGCCATGTGGGAGCGTAAAAGATGGGATTCAAACACAAATATATGCCACTTAAAGTGTGTCAAACTAAAATACACACAAAAAATCTTTTTGAGTTTTTAACATTTTTAATCAAAAATAGATATTTACTCAAAAGGACAAACAAAAATCATTTGTATTTTTCATTAAGCTTAAATGAAATAAATAAAACACAAATGATAAACAAAAATCTGTTTATATTATGCAGTCAATTCAAGCAAAAATATAATACAAAAAGATAAACAAGTCAAAATATCTAGTATGTGATATGAAATAATGCAATGACTAGAAAATGACTAAACAAGCATACATTTTAGCATGTGAATATAGCATGAAGTACAAAAGCTAAAGTATGCAAATACTAACACATTCGTCCTTTAGATTAAGCAAGGGAGGAAGCATGTGAAAGTAAATGAGAATCACAAATCCTATTTTGCAAGACAACCAAGTCGGATTTCCTAACCCAAATTAATGAAGAATGACTATCTTGGGGTGTTGGAACGTTAACTACTGTGGTTTCTTTACTATGGGATTTTCTAGAAATTCGTTTAAGATCAAAACAAAATTTCCTAAGATGACCTTTTCGACCACAATGTGTACAAGCAAGAGCATGTCGAAAAGATTGACCGAAGGAGTGATCATTAAATGCATTCTTAGTAGATTCTCCTAAAATAGTGGTTTTGGCATTATGAGAAAATTCATTACAAGTATTGAAGCCTAAACCACAAGTGTCATTTTTAATTTGGATCGTTCCTAACATTTTATCTAGTTTTTCCGAACGACACTCCAAATCAAATTTGACATTACTAGAGTCTTTTAATTTATCTTGCAATTCCAAAATATTAGACTCTAATAAAACAGTTCGCTCTTCAAAAGCAAGAAGCTCCTTTTTCAAGGATTCCATTAAACCCCTAAGGCTATCTCTCTCGCCTTCTACGTATTCTAGCTTCTCTCGAAGAGTACTCTCACGTGTCCTAAGGTCTTCTATTAAATCATTTTCATCAACGACCTTGACACTCTCTCTTAAACTAGCTTCTAACTTCAAATTAGCTCTTTTCAATTTAATAGATTCGGTATACAATTCTTGAAAAGCATTTTGAAGTTCACTCATAGCAACCTCATCTTCATTTTCACTCTCTCTTTCGTCTTCACTCTCACTATCATCAAAAATAAGAGAATCATGTACAATGACCTTGGAAGTGGCATGTGCTATTGTTTCATCAATCGATGAGTTCTGACTATCACTCACATGACTAGCCATAAAAGCCACAAAATTTTTCTTAGTGGGGGAATCGAGCTTTTCTTCCTTATCACTATCACTAAGGGTTGCATTATATGAAATGGGTCGCTTACCATCTTTCTTTAGTTTAGTGGGGCACTCATAAGCCCTATGGCCATAACCTTCACAACCAAAACACTTATCAGACTCGTCCCTATCTAAATTGTCATTGCTAGGTTTAGGGATCTTCTCGGCTTTAGAAATCTTCTCGCTTTTATCATGTTTAGAAGTATCAAATTTCTTAAGATCATTTTTAAATTTATCTTTGTTAAATTTAAGAAATTTTCTAAATTTACGAGCAAACAAAGCCATGTCTTCCGAGTCACTTTCACTATCGCTCTCTACTACTTGTTTGACCTCTTTTCGGGCTTTTAAAGCAACACTCTTTTCAATTTTCTTTTCAGTTTTAGAGGGAAACATATCTAGTTCAGAGGTTTGTAAATCACCTACAATCTCTTCTAATTTCGTAGAGGCTAAAGTGGGTAAAGAATTTAAAACGGTCACTTTAGGAATAAATCTATCGGGTAGGGACCTTAAAATTTTCTTTACAACACGGTCGTCAGGTATTTTCTCTCCCAAGTTAAAAGATGAATTAACGATATCAGAAAGTCTAGCATAAAATTTATCAAAAGTTTCTTTTTCATCCATTTTGATAGTTTCAAATTGAGTGGTGAGGTTTTGGAGTTTTGAAGCTTTAACGACACTAGTTCCTTCATGAGTTAATTGTAAAATATCCCAAGCTTCTTTAGCGGTTTCACACGTCATAATACGTCAGAATTCATCCGGTGCGACAGCGCTAAATAAGGCATTTAAACCTCGGGAATTAAAGTTAGCAAGTTTAAACTCATTTTCAGTCCATCTATCGGCGGGTTTGATAACACGTTAATTTTCAACTAAGTAAGTTGGTGGGGAGTACCCGGTAACAACAGACATCCAAACTCTCTCGTCGATAGATTTTAGTGTCGATCTCATTCGCGCTTTCCAATACGCGTAGTTTGAACCATCGAAAATAGGAAATTTTGAAAATGGGGAAAAATCCATTTTAGCCAAAAAAAATTATTTAAAAAGATCGTTAACGAAATAATTTATCGCTTTGGCTCTGATACCAATTTGAAGAAGCTGGAACCCTCGAATGGTGATTTTCTCAATTAAAATCAAAGTCAATTTCTTTTTATGTAAAAACGATGAATGATGCGGAAGCGTATATAAGTGATGGTTCAACAAATAAACAAAGCCAAATTTTAATTTCTTCAAAACAAATTAACATAAGTTAATCCAAGTCCTAGAATATGCCTAAGTCATATTTATCAATATTAGAAAATTAGGTGAAACCAAATTTAGCAAAAGACTTGAATTAATTAAACATTACTCAATATTTAATATAAGTCCCAAATTAAATGAGTGTGATAGATTAAACTGAATTTTATCTTGAATTATGCTAAGCATGCGTTCCACGTTATTAAGCAAGATAAAATAAACAATATCACACTACGCCGCGATGTACGAGGAAAAACCCAAGACGGGAAACAACCTCGGACGGCCCTAGCCACAAGTCCACTAGATATGGAATTACAATTACAAGACAGATAGACTTACAACGACTGACTCGATCCCTCTCAAGCCTCGACGCTTCTTCTCGTAGACACCTCTTCCTAGCTGACAACCTCGGAACACCACCGCGATCTCGGAATCCACCGATGGGGCTTTCTATGGTCACCGTCACCCGTACATGGAGCCTTTCTCCAAGTGGGTAGAATCGCAACAAAAATGTCTTCTTCTTTGATGGATGTAGAAGCAAACCAAAACTTCTCTTCTTGAATTCGGTAGAGATAAACCGGTGCCAAAACTCCAAGCAATTTAATATGTAAATAAGAACTTGGACTAAACACAATTGGGTGTAAACTAGAGTGTGAAGGATTTTCTCTTTGAAAAATTAACACTCAAAATATGAACATTTTCCTAAACCATTTTTGCTCTCAAACTCTCTCTAAGAGATAAACTAAGTTGGAAAAGTTATGAAAATGTTGGTTTGGAAAATGTGATTCCCGCACTTCATGAAGTCTGAAAAAGTTGGTTAAAAACCAAGTGGGGAAGTGGGTGAAAAACTGCCAAAAACTGCCAAAAACTGTTCCCGCCTAACAGTTCGTTCGAACGACATTTCGTTCGAACGAAGTCTCATTCGAACGATACTTCTAACGAGGCTCCAGTATGGACTCGTTAGAAGCTCGTTGGAAATCTCGTTAGAACGAGAATCTCGTTCGAATGACATTTCTAACGACAGACCAGTATGCCTTAGTGGGAACTCGTTGGCAGATTCGTTCAAACGACATCTGGTTCGAAAGAAAAAACTCGTTCGAACGACATATCTAACGAACGACCAGAAAGATTGAAAAATTCGATTTTGGCCCAGAAAACTTTATGAACTTAATTTAAAGTCTTATATAATTTCTTTCTTAAAACAAAACGCAGTTTTTATTAAACCTAACACCCAATAAACTTTGTTCCAAGCTCCTATATAAATATAATTGCATTCATACCTTGGGAGCATGGAACTATGATTGATGACGTAGAAACGAGGCCACAAACCGGCATTTTGATGAAGCTTTATACTCTTTGCCGCTACGTCTTCAACAAACACTTCATAGGCTTGAGAATATTACAGTTTAAATATTATCCTATGAATAAATGTTTTTGTCCGGAATTGAGCCAAAACTATATATGGACTCAATTGGAAATTTGTGTCCTTACAAAAGGTTTTCTTGGGCTCTGACCCATCTTGAAAAATATTTTCAAAACCTTTTAGGTGTCCAGCCACAGGGACGCCAGGCTTAAAGATCTATTCTAGGGATGCGAAGCTGCAGCACTTGTGGATGTTTGCATGATTTGGATTAGACGCTTCAGTCACTTCATTCCTAAAGTAGGAGGCAGTTCAGTTATTCCATTTGGTCATGTCTCCCCTTCAGTTAGTTTATTTTATTTAGTTTATTAGATTTTGTATTTGTGGACTCAGTTTAGTTCATTAGATATTTAGTTGGACTTTTGTATTGTGAACCGATGGTTTAGTCGGTACTACTTAAGTCAGTTATTTATCTTGTAATTGGTTCTGATTTTTTATTATTGCGTGAATGGCTTGGTTATTGTATTTGTTCCGCATATTGTTGTTGTTGGTTAATAAAAAGATAAAATTTTGCAGTGGCTTTCTGAATACTAGGTCGTTAGTCAACTTTTAATTTTTTTTAATAGTGATGCTAAGAATGAACCAGATTAGATTCCTGTTTTATTTTATAAAGGATCGATCACCCGGTATTTAAATGGGCGGGGTCTCACAGATTTTATCTAAGCAACAAGTTATAGTGTCATTTGGATATGTGCGACTTTTCACGTTTCAGCATAATGTTCTTTGATGTAGATTCCTATTATAAGATTGTTGTATTCTCCTACTTATGAGACCTAGGTTCTTCTACTACTAAATATAGTTGGTGTGATTCACCTACGAGTTCGGTGGGGCTTCGTAAACCAAACGATATAGGACAACCAGCGAGGGCCATTAGAAGGATTGTAGGAGGAGAGGCTTATCAGAAGACATAGAGTATTCTGGAAATTGTGATCGTGATAGAAGTCGGCATGATTATTTTTCAGGCAAGTGATAATAGGATAATCACTCATGAACAGTAGTTTCCCCAAGCACAGTCGTAGATAACGGTGGTACAATATCAAACTCACCAAGCATAGTTGGCAAGGGGTGGGGAAGTTGGAAGGAAGCTTTTGAAGATCCATCAATAAAGATGCAGGGAAGAGAGGAAGTGAGATAGGACAATGGAAGGAGATAATCCAATGACAATTTTGTTGGGTGGAGTGCAATAACACCTAGGAGTAAATTTTGGGCAAAATTTTTAGCTCGTAGGAACAACATAAAGTGATGAGAATCAGTCACCACATATGAAGAAGTATATGTAGATTTAAACGAGGAATTTGGGTGAGATTTGATCGTAAGATCTTCCATCTGCTGTTCAACAGATATGCGAATGGAGTTTTGAAACTTATCACAAGTGGGCCACATAGAGACCGATCGTGAGAGAGAAGTGGACTTGTTTAGTTAACTTCATACCCAACGAAGGGGATACGGAGAATAAAAGGGTCTTTAAGTTGATAATAGATTCATGGGTAGAATATACAAGCATATATGGGAAATTTGTCTAGGATGACTAGTGTCGATGTCATTAAGGTCGTACATCAACAAGTTTATATTAATGCTTTCGTGAGAAGGGAGCCAAGAGAGTTGGAGAATCTAGCCGACGAGCAATATTGGATTTAATGGTGCTAGTGAAGCACCACGGGAGGTTATAACCAGTAGAGGTCCCATTTAAATGATTTAGATCATTGGAAGTCCTACCAAGTAACGATTGATCTAGTCAGGGCCGTTAAGACCAGCATCGAGTTCTATTGGGATAAAAGAGCAAAGGGGACAATGGGGATAACAATTGGGGCCAAGACTACCAGGTCCAAGAGATGAACACCTTGGCATGGCCAGTGGGGCTAGAGACAAAGGGGATGGTACACTAAGGTGTCCTATTTATGAGAGTAGGGACACCAATATTAAACTTGTCCACAACAAAAAGTGAGACAAGTCAGACTGGGAAGGTAGATGGGAACGGAGCCAGTATAGCACAACTACAGCCGCAGGAGTGAGACTTACAGCAAGGGAATAGGACTAAGGGATTTAAGTCTGAAGGTTACCAACTCGAGAGTGGTGAAACCAGGTAGGATCAGCAGGGTCCTCAGTAATCATAGCATCCCGTTCCTCAGGGCCGCCAGGGCTAAGTGAATGGCGGGGGAGGCCAGCAGGGCCAGGACCAAAAGCAAAAGAGTTTCTCTAACATTTGTCATAATTGTGGAGAGATGGACCACAGGAAGAAGTATTTCCCAAAGTGAATCAAGGGGTAACTACAGGATGAGATCCTAAATATACAACCATTACAGTAGATCACGGGTCAGTTTCGACGTGAGAGTTATGCTCAGGAACCCGTTTACCAGGCAAGATAGATGGAAAATGGAGATAAAAAAATTGTTTTATTCTTATGAGTATAGGATAAGTTCGAGTGACATGGATGCGTCACAATATATGATTATTTAACACTTAAATTAGCGAGCGAGCCGGATTTAGTGGGTGCATTGGCAGTGTCCACCTTATCAAGTGTATATTTATCGTTGGGTAGAGAGTCTTTCGTGTTCCTGCGGTGGAGCGGGTGTATACACTAGGAGGATGTTTATATTGTGTAATTAGTTTTATTACTTTGAAGGGTTAGGAAATTAGAGTTTATTATGTTCACGTGTAGTGACTGGATACAAAAGGTTTGAGCGGTAATAGATTGTGTGATAAGGCTATCATGCGTGTTATTCCACAGTAAGATATATTATTTTTACGAGGCATTACCTAAAAGAGGGTTGAGCCTATATATATGCAAATGGTATGGTATCATAGAATTCAGTGAGTATATTGTCTTGTTATATTTGATCCCGGTGAGTAGGGAAGTTTACTGATCTGATTCAGGGTACCATGTGTTCTTTATTGAGCGGAGAGATATAGCTCGTAATTTATATAGTGATAAGAACTTGAAATAGAGAGAGCGCCATGTTGTATGTCGTCTTTAGTGACATGAGATTGGATAGTAGACTTTTTATGTAAGAAAATAGGAATTCAGGGGTACATGTTATGGGCTAAAGGTCTAAAGGATCTCGACGATCGACAATGTTAGTTAATAGTGTATCGAGGATCGTTCATTATTTGAATTTAAATTTGCAAGACATTCAACGCATGAAATTTAGTGAATGTCAGGAGATGGGAAATGTTTGGCCTTTAGGATATGGGTTTAGTAACTTAGTTATTATACGTGTGTGTAGTTTTAACTAAGAAATGATAGTTATATTAGGATTTAAGTCTAGTAGAGCCATATTATGTTGATGTCAGAATAATTAAGTTGCGATTAGTAGGGTGGTTGAGTGTAACCTTATTATATGGTCATGACTAGTATCCAAGGCTCAATCTAAAATAAGTATATGATGTTTAGTTGATTGGTGTAGAAATGCATGGGACATAGGGTGAGTTGGAATTTTCAGTATCATTCACAAGGAGACGATGTGGAAACGAATTAAATAAACATAGATGCATGGGTAAATTAAAAGCAAAACCAAAACGAACCAGAACGAGACAAAGAGAATGTTGTTGCATTGTGAGCAAGGCGTGTCACCAGAAATCGAAGAGTAGATGGAAATGGGTGATTATAGTGTTGAAAAGTACAAGGAATGTGAATTTTAGATTTTTGAGGATAATCATGAACTACTCTAGGCGGAGGAGAAAAATGACGAGAGCGACGTCTTAACCAACTGTAGATGTAAAAGTTTGATGTGAATAGTCAATCGAGATTACAGATATCTCCCACGAAGGGAGTATATGATTTAAAATGGGGAAGTTGATATCTAGGTAAGAGGGGACAATTCCCAGGATAACGAAGGGTATGCCTGTTAGAATATTGTCCCAAATCGTGTTGAAATATTCTTGGGAGAAGGGCAACTGGTTTAGTAGGAGCTAAGGTAAAACGGTAAGGAAATGAAGAAATGCTTCAAAGTAAAGTGATTAGGGCAGATTGATCACTAGTTCACATGGTAGAGTATAGATAGTCGGAATGAGGAGTACCACTAGTGAAGGGGTACCGGGAACGAAAAAATGTTTTAAATTTTAGAAAGGTGTGGATACCATGCGAGAAAGTAGCTGAGACTATTAGTACTAAGATTATCCTAATTTCGAGGACAAAATTACTTTTTTAGGGGCGAAGTATGTAACACCCCGTAATTTTTAATGATTTTTAAATGGAGAATAATTAAAGTAAAATGGGAAATTAATTCGAATTAAAATAAATATTAATTAGCATGATATGGGTTGATATTTATTTGTATCAATTATACTGAGTTTTACTTAGTGAATGAGTAATAAATTAGTAAGAATGCATTATGGTTGTCCTGAGTGAGAAATACGGCGGCTACGGAAATTTAATCGGGACGCTCATGTGAGTTATGTTGGAACTTAAAAGGTACGAAATAAAATGTAAATTATTTATGGGTCATTCAAATAGTCATTTCGAGTGTTCTAGTGTGTCCGAAAGGGTTGAAATAGTTAGAAAAGTGTACCCAGGGGTATTATTTGTGTCCCGAGGAAATTTTAGACTAAATCGCCACCGTATAAGGGCATTTTAATCACTTGGTAGCCTAGGGTTAATAGAGGTACGAATTTTCAAAGGTTTTCTCAGCTAGTAGATGGGAGAGGCTAGCGTTAATAGGTTAGAAAGCCATTGAAGGTCATTAGAAAAGGAAGAGAGAGCATTCTTGGAGATTTGAAGAGGATCCTTGAAGCGTTCTTCATTGTTCTTGCACCCCATCCTCATTGGAGGGTGGATTAGAAGATAAGACAATCAATCCATCATCTTAATCATGAAATCATATCATACTCATAAGAGGCAAGTGTTTATTCCAATTTATTTTGAAGTTACAATACCCATGTGGTGTAGGATTTTACATTTGATGATTTTAAATGAAGTTATTAGAAAATTGGTGAATTAAACATATAATTTTGGGTAGGATTACATGTTGATTGATCCATGTAAGTAGAGGATATGAAACTAGATGATATGTGATGATTTAAATGAGAAAAATCTGGGTTTTATGTTGAGTATGAATGAAGAACATGAAAATTTAAGGTTTTGATGAATAAATGATTCGATCCATTTTTGAATAGAAATCATAGTGTTTTGATCACGTTGGAAATCATTCTATTGGTGAAGGATCATGGATGTTTTGTAAAAGAAAAATGGTGAAAAATGCTAAAACCCAAAGAATAATACAACCTGCTATAGTTCGAATCGATTCAGCCCAAGGGCGAATCCATTTGGCAAGGAGAATCTATTTGGCCCTAGGGCGAATCGATTCATTTTGCCCAGATCTGTGTTATTTCCCCTATTAAGCCCTGAAAATGTGGTTTGAATTTGGTTCTAATCAACCCTAGACTAATATAATTGAAGCGTTAACTAAAATAAAGCAAGATAGATACTTGCCTAGAAATCTTTGTTTCTGATTTGTGGAAGAAATTGGTGCGGTTGTGTTCCTCGTCGCGCAATCTACAATATGGCGGTGACGGCGATGCGAATGATGGAGTTTTTGTCCTAGAACTCCTTGGAAAGCTTCTACACTTCTTCTCCAATGGTCGTTCTTTGTTTTTTATTATGTTAACC
>CASBWL010000643.1:0-56906 GCA_949130495.1 Sambucus nigra | reverse complement strand
ACACTTAGACTTGAAAACAGGCCGTTAAAGGATGAAAACACAAACCAGCCCCCAAACGACCCCGTAGGAAGCACGGACACCTCGCACGGGACCAATGTAACTTGTAGGAACTGACCGCGTAGTCCCGGGTCTCCCGGTTTGAGAGTATGATGATAATTTCTGAAAATCACACTGAGACTTGAAAACAGGCCGTTATAGGGTGAAAACCCAAACCAGCCCCCAAACGACCCCGTAGGAGGCACGAACCCCTCGCACGGGACCAATGTAACTTGTAGGAACTGACAGCGTAGACCCGGGTCTCCCGATTTGAGAGTATGACGATAATTTGCAAAAATCACACTTAGACTTGAAAATAGGCGGTTAAAGGGTGGAAACCCAAACCAGCCCCCAAACGACCCCGTAGGAGGCACGAACACCTCGCTCGGGACCAATGTAACTTGTAGGAACTGACCACGTAGTCCTGGGTCTCCTGGTTTGAGAGTATGACGATAATTTGCAAAAATCACTCTTAGACTTGAAAACAGGCCGTTAAAGGGTGAAAACCCAAACCAGCCCCCAAACGACCCCGTAGGAGGCACGAACACCTCGCACGGGACCAATGTAACTTGTAGGAACTGACCGCGTAGTCCCGGGTCTCTCGGTTCGAGAGTATGACGATAATTTGTGAAAATCACACTTAGACTTGAAAACAGGACGTTAAAGGATGAAAACACAAACCAGCCCCCAAACGACCCCGTAGGAGGCACGAACACCTCGCACGGGACCAATGTTACTTTTAGGAACTGACCGCGTAGTCCCGGGTCTCCCGGTTTGAGAGTATGACGATAATTTGCAAAAATCACTCTTAGACTTTAAAACAGGCCGTTAAAGGGTGAAAACCCAAACCAGCCACCAAACGACCCCGTAGGAGGCACGAACACCTCGCACGGGACCAATGTAACTTGTAGGAACTGATCGCGTAGTCCCGGGTCTCCCGGTTTGAGAGTCTGACGATAATTTGCAAACATCACACTTAGACTTGAAAACAGGCCGTTAAAGGGTGAAAACCCAAACCAGCCCCCAAACGACCCCGTAGGAGGCACGAACACCTCGTACGGTAGCAATGTAACTTGTAGGAACTGACCGCGTAGTCCCGGCTCTCTCGGTTTGAGAGTATGACGATAATTTGCGAAAATCACACTTAGACTTGAAAACAGGCCGTTAAAGGGTGAAAACACAAACCAGCCCCCAAACGACCCCGTAGGAGGCACGAACACCTCGCACGGGACCAATGTAACTTGTAGGAACTGACCGCGTAGTCCCGGGTCTCCCGGTTTGAGAGTATGACGATAATTTGCGAAAATCACACTTTGACTTGAAAACAGGCCGTTAAAGGGTGGAAACCCAAACCAGCCCCCAAACGACCCCGTAGGAGGCACGAACCCCTCGCACGGGACCAATGTAACTTGTAGGAACTGACAGCGTAGACCCGGGTCTCCCGGTTTGAGAGTATGACGATAATTGGCAAAAATCACACTTAGACTTGAAAACAGGCCGTTAAAGGGTGAAAACCAAAAACCAGCCCCCAAACGACCCCGTAGGAGGTACGAACACCTCGTACGGGACCAATGTAACTTGTAGGAACTGACCGCGTAGTCCCGGGTCTCTCGGTTTGAGAGTGTGACGATAATTTGCGAAAATCACACTTAGACTTGAAAATAGGCCGTTAAAGGGTGGAAACCCAAACCAGCCCCCAAACGACCCCGTAAGAGGCACGAACACCTCGCACGGGACCAATGTAACTTGTAGGAACTGACCACGTAGTCCTGGGTCTCCTGGTTTGAGAGTATGACGATAATTTGCAAAAATCACTCTTAGACTTGAAAACAGGCCGTTAAAGGGTGAAAACCCAAACCAGCCCCCAAACGACCCCGTAGGAGGCACGAACACCTCGCACGGGACCAATGTAACTTGCAGGAACTGACCGCGTAGTCCCGAGTCTCCCGGTTTGAGAGTATGATGATAATTTGCAAAAATCACACTTAGACTTGAAAACAGGCCGTTAAAGGGTGAAAACCCAAACCAGCCCCCAAACGACCCCGTAGAAGGCACGAACACCTCGCACGGTACCAATGTAACTTGTAGGAACTGACCGCGTGGTCCCGGGTCTCCCAGTTTGAGAGTATGACGATAATTTGCAAAAATCACACTTAGACTTGAAAACAGGCCGTTAAAGGGTGAAAACCCAAACCAACCCCCAAACGACCCCGTAGGAGGCACGAACACCTCGCACGGGACCAATGTAACTTGTAGGAATTGACCGCGTAGTCCCGGGTCTCCCAGTTTTAGAGTATGATGATAATTTGCAAAAATCACACTTAGACTTGAAAACAGGCCGTTAAAGGGTGAAAACCCAAACCAGCCCCCAAACGACCCCGTAGGAAGCACGAACACCTCGCACGGGACCAATGTAACTTGTAGGAACTGACCGCGTAGTCCCGGGTCTCTCGGTTTCGAGAGTATGATGATAATTTGTGAAAATCACACTTAGACTTGAAAACAGGCCGTTAAAGGATGAAAACACAAACCAGCCCCCAAACGACCCCGTAGGAGGCACGAACACCTCGCACGGGACCAATGTAACTTGTAGGAACTGACCGCGTAGTCCCGGGTCTCCCGGTTTGAGAGTATGATGATAATTTGTGAAAATCACACTGAGACTTGAAAACAGGCCGTTATAGGGTGAAAACCCAAACCAGCCCCCAAACGACCCCGTAGGAGGCACGAACCCCTCGCACGGGACTAATGTAACTTGTAGGAACTGACCGCGTACACCCGGGTCTCTCGGTTTGAGAGTATGACGATAATTTGCGAAAATCACACTTAGACTTGAAAACAGGCCGTTAAAGGGTGGAAACCCAAACCAGCCCCCAAACGACCCCGTAGGAGGCACGAACACCTCGCACGGGACCAATGTAACTTGTAGGAACTGACCGCGTAGTCCCGGGTCTCCCAGTTTTAGAGTATGACGATAATTTGCAAAAATCACACTTAGACTTGAAAACAGGCCGTTAAAGGGTGAAAACCCAAACCAGCCCCCAAACGACCCCGTAGGAGGCACGAACACCTCGCACGGGACCAATGTAACTTATAGGAACTGACCGCGTAGTCCCGGGTCTCCCGATTTGAGAGTATGACGATAATTGACAAAAATCACACTTAGACTTGAAAACAGGCCGTTAAAGGGTGAAAACCCAAACCATCCCCCAAACGACCCCGTAGGAGGCACAAACACCTCGCACGGGACCAATGTAACTTATAGGAACTGACCGCGTAGTCCCGGGTCTCTCGGTTCGAGAGTATGACGATAATTTGCGAAAATCACACTTAGACTTGAAAACAGGACGTTAAAGGATGAAAACACAAACCAGCCCCCAAACGACCCCGTAGGAGGCACGAACACCTCGCACGGGACCAATGTAACTTGTAGGAACTGACCGCGTAGTCCCGGGTCTCCCGGTTTGAGAGTATGACGATAATTTGCAAAAATCACTCTTAGACTTTAAAACAGGCCGTTAAAGGGTGAAAACCCAAACCAGCCCCCTAACGACCCCGTAGGAGGAACGAACACCTCGCACGGGACCAATGTAACTTGTAGGAACTGATCGCGTAGTCCCGGGTCTCCCGGTTTGAGAGTCTGATGATAATTTGCAAACATCACACTTAGACTTGAAAACAGGCCGTTAAAGGGTGAAAACCCAAACCAGCCCCCAAACGACCCCGTAGGAGGCACGAACACCTCGTACGGGACCAATGTAACTTGTAGGAACTGACCGCGTAGTCCCGGCTCTCTCGGTTTGAGAGTATGACGATAATTTGCGAAAATCACACTTAGACTTGAAAACAGGCCGTTAAAGGGTGAAAACACAAACCAGCCCCCAAACGACCCCGTAGGAGGCACGAACACCTCGCACGGGACCAATGTAACTTATAGGAACTGACCGCATAGTCCCGGGTCTCTCGGTTTGAGAGTATGACGATAATTTGCGAAAATCACACTTTGACTTGAAAACAGGCCGTTAAAGGGTGGAAACCCAAACCAGCCCCCAAACGACCCCGTAGGAGGCACGAACCCCTCGCACGGGACCAATGTAACTTGTAGGAACTGACAGCGTAGACCCGGGTCTCCCGGTTTGAGAGTATGACGATAATTGGCAAAAATCACACTTAGACTTGAAAACAGGCCGTTAAAGGGTGAAAACCCAAACTAGCCCCCAAACGACCCCGTAGGAGGTATGAACACCTCTTACGGGACCAATCTAACTTGTAGGAACTGACCGCGTAGTCCCGGGTCTCTTGGTTTGAGAGTATGACGATAATTTGCGAAAATCACACTTAGACTTGAAAATAGGCCGTTAAAGGGTGGAAACCCAAACCAGCCCCCAAACGACCCCGTAGCAGGCACGAACACCTCGCACGGGACCAATGTAACTTGTAGGAACTGACCACGTAGTCCTGGGTCTCCTGGTTTGAGAGTATGACGATAATTTGCAAAAATCACTCTTAGACATGAAAGCAGGCCGTTAAAGGGTGAAAACCCAAACCAGCCCCCAAACGACCCCGTAGGAGGCACGAACACCTCGCACGGGACCAATGTAACTTGTAGGAACTGACCGCGTAGTCCAGGGTCTCCCGGTTTGAGAGTATGACGATAATTTGCAAAAATCACACTTAGACTTGAAAACAGGCCGTTAAAGGGTGAAAACCCAAACCAGCCCCCAAACGACCCCGTAGAAGGCACGAACACCTCGCACGGGACCAATGTAACTTGTAGGAACTGACCGCGTAGTCCCGGGTCTCCCGGTTTGAGAGTATGACGATAATTTGCAAAAATCACACTTAGACTTGAAAACAGGCCGTTAAAGGGTGAAAACCCAAACCAACCCCCAAACGACCCCGTAGGAGGCACGAACACCTCGCACGGGACCAATGTAACTTGTAGGAACTGACCGCGTAGTCCCGGGTCTCCCGGTTTTAGAGTATGACGATAATTTGCAAAAATCACACTTAGACTTGAAAACAGGCCGTTAAAGGGTGAAAACCCAAACCAGCACCCAAACGACCCCGTAGGAGGCACGAACACCTCGTACGGGACCAATGTAACTTGTAGGAACTGACCGCGTAGTCCCGGGTCTCTCTGTTCGAGAGTATGATGATAATTTGCGAAAATCACACTTAGACTTGAAAACAGGCCGTTAAAGGATGAAAACACAAACCAGCCCCCAAACGACCTCGTAGGAGGCACGGACACCTCGCACGGGACCAATGTAACTTGTAGGAACTGACCGCGTAGTCCCGGGTCTCCCGGTTTGAGAGTATGATGATAATTTCTGAAAATCACACTGAGACTTGAAAACAGGCCGTTATAGGGTGAAAACCCAAACCAGCCCCCAAACGACCCCGTAGGAGGCACGAACCCCTCGCACGGGACCAATGTAACTTGTAGGAACTGACAGCGTAGACCCGGGTCTCCCGATTTGAGAGTATGACGATAATTTGCAAAAATCACACTTAGACTTGAAAACAGGCCGTTAAAGGGTGAAAACCCAAACCAGCCCCCAAACGACCCCATAGGAGGCACGAACACCTCGCACGGGACCAATGTAACTTGTAGGAACTGACCG
Source organism: Sambucus nigra (assembly GCA_949130495.1). NCBI lineage: Eukaryota > Viridiplantae > Streptophyta > Magnoliopsida > Dipsacales > Adoxaceae > Sambucus > Sambucus nigra. Next base: position 51,243 of record CASBWL010000643.1, on the reverse strand, counting down.
CGTAGTCCCGGGTCTCTCGGTTTGAGAGTATGACGATAATTTGCAAAAATCACACTTAGACTTGAAAATAGGCCGTTAAAAGGTGGAAACCCAAACCAACCCCCAAACGACCCCGTAGGAGGCACGAACACCTCGCTCGGGTCCAATGTAACTTGTAGGAACTGACCACGTAGTCCTGGGTCTCCTGGTTTGAGAGTATGACGATAATTTGCAAAAATCACTCTTAGACTTGAAAACAGGCCGTTAAAGGGTGAAAACCCAAACCAGCCCCCAAACGACCCCGTAGGAGGCACGAACACCTCGCACGGGACCAATGTAACTTGTAGGAACTAACCGCGTAGTCCCGGGTCTCTCGGTTCGAGAGTATGACGATAATTTGCGAAAATCACACTTAGACTTGAAAACAGGACGTTAAAGGATGAAAACACAAACCAGCCCCCAAACGACCCGGTAGGAGGCACGAACACCTCGCACGGGACCAATGTAACTTGTAGGAACTGACCGCGTAGTCTCGGGTCTCCCGGTTTGAGAGTATGACGATAATTTGCAAAAATCACTCTTAGACTTTAAAACAGGCCGTTAAAGGGTGAAAACCCAAACCAGCCCCCAAACGACCCCGTAGGAGGCATGAACACCTCGCACGGGACCAATGTAACTTGTAGGAACTGATCGCGTAGTCCCGGGTCTCCCGGTTTGAGAGTCTGACGATAATTTGCAAACATCACACTTAGACTTGAAAACAGGCCGTTAAAGGGTGAAAACCCAAACCAGCCCCCAAACGACCCCGTAGGAGGCACGAACACCTCGTACGGGACCAATGTAACTTGTAGGAACTGACCGCGTAGTCCCGGCTCTCTCGGTTTGAGAGTATGACGATAATTTGCGAAAATCACACTTAGACTTGAAAACAGTCCGTTAAAGGGTGAAAACACAAACCAGCCCCCAAACGACCCCGTAAGAGGCACGAACACCTCGCACGGGACCAATGTAACTTGTAGGAACTCACCGCGTAGTCCCGGGTCTCCCGGTTTGAGAGTATGACGATAATTTGCGAAAATCACACTTTGAATTGAAAACAGGCCGTTAAAGGGTGGAAACCCAAACCAGCCCCCAAACGACCCCGTAGGAGGCACGAACCCCTCGCACGGGACCAATGTAACTTGTAGGAACTGACAGCGTAGACCCGGGTCTCCCGGTTTGAGAGTATGACGATAATTGGCAAAAAACACAATTAGACTTGAAAACAGGCCGTTAAAGGGAGAAAACCCAAACCAGCCCCCAAACGACCCCGTAGGAGGTACGAACACCTCGCACGGGACCAATGTAACTTGTAGGAACTGACCGCGTAGTCCCGGGTCTCTCGGTTTGAGAGTATGACGATAATTTGCGAAAATCACACTTAGACTTGAAAATAGGCCGTTAAAGGGTGGAAACCCAAACCAGCCCCCAAACGACCCCGTCGGAGGCACGAACACCTCGCACGGGACCAATGTAACTTGTAGGAACTGACCACGTAGTCCTGGGTCTCCTGGTTTGAGAGTATGACGATAATTTGCAAAAATCACTCTTAGACTTGAAAACAGGCCGTTAAAGGGTGAAAACCCAAACCAGCCCCCAAACGACCCCGTAGGAGGCACGAACACCTCGCACAGGACCAATGTAACTTGTAGGACTGACCGCGTAGTCCCGGGTCTCCCGGTTTGAGAGTATGACAATAATTTGCAAAAATATCACTTAGACTTGAAAACAGGCCGTTAAAGGGTGAAAACCCAAACCAGCCCCCAAACGACCCCGTAGAAGGCACGAACACCTCGCACGGGACCAATGTAACTTGTAGAAACTGACTGCGTAGTCCCGGGTCTCCCGATTTGAGAGTATGACGATAATTTGCAAAAATCACACTTAGACTTGAAAACAGGCCGTTAAAGGGTGAAAACCCAAACCAACCCCCAAACGACCCCGTAGGAGGCACGAACACCTCGCACGGGACCAATGTAACTTGTAGGAACTGACCGCGTAGTCCCGGGTCTCCCAGTTTTAGAGTATGACGATAATTTGCAAAAATCACACTTAGACTTGAAAACAGGCCGTTAAAGGGTGAAAACCCAAACCAGCCCCCAAACGACCCCGTAGGAGGCATGAACACCTCGCACGGGACCAATGTAACTTGTAGGAACTGACCGCGTAGTCCCGGGTCTCTCGGTTCGAGAGTATGATGATAATTTGCGAAAATCACACTTAGACTTGAAAACAGGCCGTTAAAGGATGAAAACACAAACCAGCCCCCAAACGACCCCGTAGGAGGCACGAACACCTCGCACGGGACCAATGTAACTTGTAGGAACTGACCGCGTAGTCCCGAGTCTCCCGGTTTGGGAGTATGATGATAATTTCTGAAAATCACACTGAGACTTGAAAACAGGCCGTTATAGGGTGAAAACCCAAACCAGCCCCCAAACGACCCCGTAGGAGGCACGAACCCCTCGCACGGGACCAATGTAACTAGTAGGAACTGACAGCGTAGACCCGGGTCTCCCGATTTGAGAGTATGACGATAATTTGCAAAAATCACACTTAGACTTGAAAACAGGCCGTTAAAGGGTGAAAACCCAAACCAGCCCCCAAACGACCCCGTAGGAGGCACGAACACCTCGCACGGGACCAATGTAACTTGTAGGAACTGACCGCGTAGTCCCGGGTCTCTCGGTTTGAGAGTATGACGATAATTTGCAAAAATCACACTTAGACTTGAAAATAGGCCGTTAAAGGGTGGAAGCCCAAACCAGCCCCCAAACGACCCCGTAGGAGGCACGAACACCTCGCACGGGACCAATGTAACTTGTAGGAACTGACCACGTAGTCCTGGGTCTCCTGGTTTGAGAGTATGACGATAATTTGCAAAAATCACTCTTAGACTTGAAAACAGGCCGTTAAAGGGTGAAAACCCAAACCAGCCCCCAAACGACCCGGTAGGAGGCACGAACCCCTCGCACGGGACCAATGTAACTTGTAGGAACTGACCGCGTAGTCCCGGGTCTCCCGGTTTGAGAGTATGACGATAATTTGCAAAAATCACACTTAGACTTGAAAACAGGCCGTTAAAGGGTGAAAACCCAAACCAGCCCCCAAACGACCCCGTAGAAGGCACGAACACCTCGCACGGGACCAATGTAACTTGTAGGAACTGACCGCGTAGTCCCGGGTCTCCCGGTTTGAGAGTATGACGATAATTTGCAAAAATCACACTTAGACTTGAAAACAGGCCATCAAAGGGTGAAAACCCAAACCAACCCCCAAACGGCCCCGTAGGAGGCACGAACACCTCGCACGGGACCAATGTAACTTGTAGGAACTGACCGCGTAGTCCCGGGTCTCCCGGTTTGAGAGTATGACGATAATTTGCAAAAATCACACTTAGACTTGAAAACAGGCCGTTAAAGGGTGGAAACCCAAACCAACCCCCAAACGACCCCGTAGGAGGCACGAAACCCTCGCACGGGACCAATGTAACTTGTAGGAACTGAACGCGTAGTCCCGGGTCTCCCGGTTTGAGAGTATGACGATAATTTGCAAAAATCACACTTAGACTTGAAAACAGGCCGTTAAAGGGTGAAAACCCAAACCAGCCCCCAAACGACCCCGTAGGAGGCACGAACACCTCGCACGGGACCAATGTAACTTGTAGGAACTGACCGCGTAGTCCCGGCTCTCTCGGTTTGAGAGTATGACGATAATTTGCGAAAATCACACTTAGACTTGAAAACAGGCCGTTAAAGGGTGAAAACACAAACCAGCCCCCAAACGACCCCGTAGGAGGCACGAACACCTCACACGGGACCAATGTAACTTGTAGGAACTGACCGCATAGTCCCGGGTCTCCCGATTTGAGAGTATGACGCTAATTTGCGAAAATCACACTGAGACTTGAAAACAGGCCGTTAAAGGGTGAAAACCCAAACCAGCCACCAAACGACCCCGTACGAGGCCGAACACCTCGCACGGGACCAATGTAACTTGTAGGAACTGACCGCGTAGTCCTGGGTCTCCCGGTTTGAGAGTATGACGATAATTTGGGAAAATCACACTTAGACTTGAAAACAGGCCGTTAAAGGGTGAAAACCCAAACCAGCCCCCAAACGACCCCGTAGGAGGCACGAACACCTCGCACGGGACCAATGTAACTTGTAGGAACTGAGCGCGTAGTCCCGGGTCTCCCGGTTTGAGAGTATGATGATAATTTGTAAAAATCATACTTAGACTTGAAAACAGGCCGTTAAAGAGTGAAAACCCAAACCAGCCCCAAAATGACCCCGTAGGAGGCACAAACCCCTCGCACGGGACCAATGTAACTTGTAGGAACTGACCGCGTAGTCCTGGGTCTCCCGGTTTGAGAGTATGACGATATTTTGCAAAAATCACACTTAGACTTGAAAACAGGCTGTTAAAGGGTGGAAACCCAAACCAGCCCCCAAACGACCCCGTAGGAGGCACGAACACCTCGCACGGGACCAATGTAACTTGTAGGAACTGACCGCGTAATCCCGGGTCTCCTGATTTGAGAGTATGACGATAATTTGTAAAAATCACACTTAGACTTGAAAATAGGCCGTTAAAGGGTGAAAACCCAAACCAGCACCCAAACGACCCCGTAGGAGGCACAAACACCTCGCACGGGACCAATGTAACTTGTAGGAACTGACCGCGTAGTTCCGGGTCTCTCGGTTTGAGAGTATGACGATAATTTGCGAAAATCACACTTAGACTTGAAAACAGGCCGTTAAAGGGTGAAAACCCAAACCAGCCCCCAAACGACCCCGTTGGAGGCACGAACACCTCGCACGGGACCAATGTAACTTGTAGGAACTGACCGCGTAGTCCCGGGTCTCCCGATTTGAGAGTTTGACGATAATTTGCAAAAATCACACTTAGACTTGAAAACAGGCCGTTAAAGGGTGAAAACCCAAACCAGCCCCCAAACAACCACGTAGGAGGCACGAACACCTCGCACGGGACCAATGTAACTTGTAGGAACTGACCGCGTAGTCCCGGGTCTCCCGGTTTGAGAGTATGACGATAATTTGCAAAAATCACACTTAGACTTGAAAACAGGCCGTTAAAGGGTGAAAACCCAAACCAGCCCCCAAACGACCCCGTAGGAGGCACGAACACCTCGCACGGGACCAATGTAACATGTAGGAACTGACCGCGTAGTCCCAGCTCTCCCGGTTTGAGAGTATGACGATAATTTGCAAAAATCACACTTAGACTTGAAAACAGGCCGTTAAAGGGTGAAAACACAAACCAGGCCCCAAACGACCCCGTAGGCGGCACGAACACCTCGCACGGGACCAATGTAACTTGTAGGAACTGACCGCGTAGTCCCGGGTCTCTCGGTTCGAGAGTATGACTATAATTTGCGAAAATCACACTTAGACTTGAAAACAGGACGTTAAAGGATGAAAACACAAACCAGCCCCCAAACGACCCCGTAGGAGGCACGAACACCTCGCACGGGACCAATGTAACTTGTAGGAACTGACCGCGTAGTCCCGGGTCTCCCGGTTTGAGAGTATGACGATAATTTGCAAAAATCACTCTTAGACTTTAAAACAGGCCGTTAAAGGGTGAAAACCCAAACCAGCCCCCAAACGACCCCGTAGGAGGCACGAACACCTCGCATGGGACCAATGTAACTTGTAGGAACTGATCGCGTAGTCCCGGGTCTCCCGGTTTGAGAGTCTGACGATAATTTGCAAACATCACACTTAGACTTGAAAACAGGCCGTTAAAGGGTGAAAACCCAAACCAGCCCCCAAACGACCCCGTAGGAGGCACGAACACCTCGTACGGGACCAATGTAACTTGTAGGAACTGACCGCGTAGTCCCGGCTCTCTCGGTTTGAGAGTATGACGATAATTTGCGAAAATCACACTTAGACTTGAAAACAGGCCGTTAAAGGGTGAAAACACAAACCAGCCCCCAAACGACCCCGTTGGAGGCACGAACACCTCGCACGGGACCAATGTAACTTGTAGGAACTGACCGCGTAGTCCCGTGTCTCCCGGTTTGAGAGTATGACGATAATTTGCGAAAATCACACTTTGACTTGAAAACAGGCCGTTAAAGGGTGGAAACCCAAACCAGCCCCCAAACGACCCCGTAGGAGGCACGAACCCCTCGCACGGGACCAATGTAACTTGTAGGAACTGACAGCGTAGACCCGGGTCTCCCGGTTTGAGAGTATGACAATAATTGGCAAAAATGACACATAGACTTGAAAACAGGCCGTTAAAGGGTGAAAACCCAAACCAGCCCCCAAACGACCCCGTAGGAGGTACGAACACCTCGCACGGGACCAATGTAACTTGTAGGAACTGACCGCGTAGTCCCGGGTCTCTCGGTTTGAGAGTATGACGATAATTTGCGAAAATCACACTTAGACTTGAAAATAGGCCGTTAAAGGGTGGAAACCCAAACCACCCCCCAAACGACCCCGTAGGAGGCACGAACACCTCGCACGGGACCAATGTAACTTGTAGGAACTGACCACGTAGTCCTGGGTCTCCTGGTTTGAGGGTATGACGATAATTTGCAAAAATCACTCTTAGACTTGAAAACAGGCCGTTAAAGGGTGAAAACCCAAACCAGCCCCCAAACGACCCCGTAGGAGGCACGAACACCTCGCACGGGACCAATGTAACTTGTAGGAACTGACCGCGTAGTCTCGGGTCTCCCGGTTTGAGAGTATGACGATAATTTGCAAAAATCACACTTAGACTTGAAAACAGGCCGTTAAAGGGTGAAAACCCAAACCAGCCCCCAAACGACCCCGTAGAAGGCACGAACACCTCGCACGGAACCAATGTAACTTGTAGGAACTGACCGCGTAGTCCCGGGTCTCCCGGTTTGAGAGTATGACGATAATTTGCAAAAATCACACTTAGACTTGAAAACAGGCCGTTAAAGGGTGAAAACCCAAACCAACCCCCAAACGACCCCGTAGGAGGCACGAACACCTCGCACGGGACCAATGTAACTTGTAGGAACTGACCGCGTAGTCCCGGGTCTCCCAGTTTTAGAGTATGACGATAATTTGCAAAAATCACACTTAGACTTGAAAACAGGCCGTTAAAGGGTGAAAACCCAAACCAGCCCCCAAACGACCCCGTAGGAGGCACGGACACCTCGCACGGGACCAATGTAACTTGTAGGAACTGACCGCGTAGTCCCGGGTCTCTCGGTTCGAGAGTATGATGATAATTTGCGAAAATCACACTTAGACTTGAAAACAGGCCGTTAAAGGATGAAAACACAAACCAGCCCCCAAACGACCCCGTAGGAGGCACGAACACCTCGCACGGGACCAATGTAACTTGTAGGAACTGATCGCGTAGTCCCGAGTCTCCCGGTTTGAGAGTATGATGATAATTTTTGAAAATCACACTGAGACTTGAAAACAGGCCGTTATAGGGTGAAAACCCAAACCAGCCCCCAAACGACCCCGTAGGAGGCACGAAACCCTCGCACGGGACCAATGTAACTTGTAGGAACTGACCGCGTAGTCCCGGGTCTCCCGGTTTGAGAGTATGACGATAATTTGCAAAAATCACACTTAGACTTGAAAACAGGCCGTTAAAGGGTGAAAACCCAAACCAACCCCCAAACGACCCCGTAGGAGGCACGAACATCTCGCACGGGACCAATGTAACTTGTAGGAACTGACCGCGTAGTCCCGGGTCTCCCAGTTTTAGAGTATGACGATAATTTGCAAAAATCACACTTAGACTTGAAAACAGGCCGTTAAAGGATGAAAACACAAACCAGCCCCCAAACGACCCCGTAGGAGGCACGAACACCTCGCACGGGACCAATGTAACTTGTAGGAACTGACCGCGTAGTCCCGGGTCTCCCGGTTTGAGAGTATGACGATAATTTGCAAAAATCACACTTAGACTTGAAAACAGGCCGTTAAAGGGTGAAAACCCAAACCAGCCCCCAAACGACCCCGTAGAAGGCACGAACACCTCGCACGGGACCAATGTAACTTGTAGGAACTGACCGCGTAGTCCCGGGTCTCCCGGTTTGAGAGTATGACGATAATTTGCAAAAATCACACTTAGACTTGAAAACAGGCCATCAAAGGGTGAAAACCCAAACCAACCCCCAAACGGCCCCGTAGGAGGCACGAACACCTCGCACGGGACCAATGTAACTTGTAGGAACTGACCGCGTAGTCCCGGGTCTCCCGGTTTGAGAGTATGACGATAATTTGCAAAAATCACACTTAGACTTGAAAACAGGCCGTTAAAGGGTGGAAACCCAAACCAACCCCCAAACGACCCCGTAGGAGGCACGAAACCCTCGCACGGGACCAATGTAACTTGTAGGAACTGAACGCGTAGTCCCGGGTCTCCCGGTTTGAGAGTATGACGATAATTTGCAAAAATCACACTTAGACTTGAAAACAGGCCGTTAAAGGGTGAAAACCCAAACCAGCCCCCAAACGACCCCGTAGGAGGCACGAACACCTCGCACGGGACCAATGTAACTTGTAGGAACTGACCGCGTAGTCCCGGCTCTCTCGGTTTGAGAGTATGACGATAATTTGCGAAAATCACACTTAGACTTGAAAACAGGCCGTTAAAGGGTGAAAACACAAACCAGCCCCCAAACGACCCCGTAGGAGGCACGAACACCTCACACGGGACCAATGTAACTTGTAGGAACTGACCGCGTAGTCCCGGGTCTCCCGATTTGAGAGTATGACGCTAATTTGCGAAAATCACACTGAGACTTGAAAACAGGCCGTTAAAGGGTGAAAACCCAAACCAGCCACCAAACGACCCCGTACGAGGCCGAACACCTCGCACGGGACCAATGTAACTTGTAGGAACTGACCGCGTAGTCCTGGGTCTCCCGGTTTGAGAGTATGACGATAATTTGGGAAAATCACACTTAGACTTGAAAACAGGCCGTTAAAGGGTGAAAACCCAAACCAGCCCCCAAACGACCCCGTAGGAGGCACGAACACCTCGCACGGGACCAATGTAACTTGTAGGAACTGAGCGCGTAGTCCCGGGTCTCCCGGTTTGAGAGTATGATGATAATTTGTAAAAATCATACTTAGACTTGAAAACAGGCCGTTAAAGAGTGAAAACCCAAACCAGCCCCAAAATGACCCCGTAGGAGGCACAAACCCCTCGCACGGGACCAATGTAACTTGTAGGAACTGACCGCGTAGTCCTGGGTCTCCCGGTTTGAGAGTATGACGATATTTTGCAAAAATCACACTTAGACTTGAAAACAGGCTGTTAAAGGGTGGAAACCCAAACCAGCCCCCAAACGACCCCGTAGGAGGCACGAACACCTCGCACGGGACCAATGTAACTTGTAGGAACTCACCGCGTAATCCCGGGTCTCCCGATTTGAGAGTATGACGATAATTTGTAAAAATCACACTTAGACTTGAAAATAGGCCGTTAAAGGGTGAAAACCCAAACCAGCACCCAAACGACCCCGTAGGAGGCACAAACACCTCGCACGGGACCAATGTAACTTGTAGGAACTGACCGCGTAGTTCCGGGTCTCTCGGTTTGAGAGTATGACGATAATTTGCGAAAATCACACTTAGACTTGAAAACAGGCCGTTAAAGGGTGAAAACCCAAACCAGCCCCCAAACGACCCCGTTGGAGGCACGAACACCTCGCACGGGACCAATGTAACTTGTAGGAACTGACCGCGTAGTCCCGGGTCTCCCGATTTGAGAGTTTGACGATAATTTGCAAAAATCACACTTAGACTTGAAAACAGGCCGTTAAAGGGTGAAAACCCAAACCAGCCCCCAAACAACCACGTAGGAGGCACGAACACCTCGCACGGGACCAATGTAACTTGTAGGAACTGACCGCGTAGTCCCGGGTCTCCCGGTTTGAGAGTATGACGATAATTTGCAAAAATCACACTTAGACTTGAAAACAGGCCGTTAAAGGGTGAAAACCCAAACCAGCCCCCAAACGACCCCGTAGGAGGCACGAACACCTCGCACGGGACCAATGTAACATGTAGGAACTGACCGCGTAGTCCCAGCTCTCCCGGTTTGAGAGTATGACGATAATTTGCAAAATTCACACTTAGACTTGAAAACAGGCCGTTAAAGGGTGAAAACACAAACCAGGCCCCAAACGACCCCGTAGGCGGCACGAACACCTCGCACGGGACCAATGTAACTTGTAGGAACTGACCGCGTAGTCCCGGGTCTCTCGGTTCGAGAGTATGACTATAATTTGCGAAAATCACACTTAGACTTGAAAACAGGACGTTAAAGGATGAAAACACAAACCAGCCCCCAAACGACCCCGTAGGAGGCACGAACACCTCGCACGGGACCAATGTAACTTGTAGGAACTGACCGCGTAGTCCCGGGTCTCCCGGTTTGAGAGTATGACGATAATTTGCAAAAATCACTCTTAGACTTTAAAACAGGCCGTTAAAGGGTGAAAACCCAAACCAGCCCCCAAACGACCCCGTAGGAGGCACGAACACCTCGCATGGGACCAATGTAACTTGTAGGAACTGATCGCGTAGTCCCGGGTCTCCCGGTTTGAGAGTCTGACGATAATTTGCAAACATCACACTTAGACTTGAAAACAGGCCGTTAAAGGGTGAAAACCCAAACCAGCCCCCAAACGACCCCGTAGGAGGCACGAACACCTCGTACGGGACCAATGTAACTTGTAGGAACTGACCGCGTAGTCCCGGCTCTCTCGGTTTGAGAGTATGACGATAATTTGCGAAAATCACACTTAGACTTGAAAACAGGCCGTTAAAGGGTGAAAACACAAACCAGCCCCCAAACGACCCCGTAGGAGGCACGAACACCTCGCACGGGACCAATGTAACTTGTAGGAACTGACCGCGTAGTCCCGTGTCTCCCGGTTTGAGAGTATGACGATAATTTGCGAAAATCACACTTTGACTTGAAAACAGGCCGTTAAAGGGTGGAAACCCAAACCAGCCCCCAAACGACCCCGTAGGAGGCACGAACCCCTCGCACGGGACCAATGTAACTTGTAGGAACTGACAGCGTAGACCCGGGTCTCCCGGTTTGAGAGTATGACAATAATTGGCAAAAATCACACATAGACTTGAAAACAGGCCGTTAAAGGGTGAAAACCCAAACCAGCCCCCAAACGACCCCGTAGGAGGTACGAACACCTCGCACGGGACCAATGTAACTTGTAGGAACTGACCGCGTAGTCCCGGGTCTCTCGGTTTGAGAGTATGACGATAATTTGCGAAAATCACACTTAGACTTGAAAATAGGCCGTTAAAGGGTGGAAACCCAAACCACCCCCCAAACGACCCCGTAGGAGGCACGAACACCTCGCACGGGACCAATGTAACTTGTAGGAACTGACCACGTAGTCCTGGGTCTCCTGGTTTGAGGGTATGACGATAATTTGCAAAAATCACTCTTAGACTTGAAAACAGGCCGTTAAAGGGTGAAAACCCAAACCAGCCCCCAAACGACCCCGTAGGAGGCACGAACACCTCGCACGGGACCAATGTAACTTGTAGGAACTGACCGCGTAGTCTCGGGTCTCCCGGTTTGAGAGTATGACGATAATTTGCAAAAATCACACTTAGACTTGAAAACAGGCCGTTAAAGGGTGAAAACCCAAACCAGCCCCCAAACGACCCCGTAGAAGGCACGAACACCTCGCACGGAACCAATGTAACTTGTAGGAACTGACCGCGTAGTCCCGGGTCTCCCGGTTTGAGAGTATGACGATAATTTGCAAAAATCACACTTAGACTTGAAAACAGGCCGTTAAAGGGTGAAAACCCAAACCAACCCCCAAACGACCCCGTAGGAGGCACGAACACCTCGCACGGGACCAATGTAACTTGTAGGAACTGACCGCGTAGTCCCGGGTCTCCCAGTTTTAGAGTATGACGATAATTGCAAAATCACACTTAGACTTGAAAACAGGCCGTTAAAGGGGTGAAAACCCAAACCAGCCCCAAACGACCCCGTAGGAGGCACGAACACCTCGCACGGGACCAATGTAACTTGTAGGAACTGACCGCGTAGTCCGGGTCTCTCGGTTCGAGAGTATGATGATAATTTGCGAAAATCACACTTAGACTTGAAAACAGGCCGTTAAAGGATGAAAACACAAACCAGCCCCCAAACGACCCCGTAGGAGGCACGAACACCTCGCACGGGACCAATGTAACTTGTAGGAACTGATCGCGTAGTCCCGAGTCTCCCGGTTTGAGAGTATGATGATAATTTTTGAAAATCACACTGAGACTTGAAAACAGGCCGTTATAGGGTGAAAACCCAAACCAGCCCCCAAACGACCCCGTAGGAGGCACGAAACCCTCGCACGGGACCAATGTAACTTGTAGGAACTGACCGCGTAGTCCCGGGTCTCCCGGTTTGAGAGTATGACGATAATTTGCAAAAATCACACTTAGACTTGAAAACAGGCCGTTAAAGGGTGAAAACCCAAACCAACCCCAAACGACCCCGTAGGAGGCACGAACATCTCGCACGGGACCAATGTAACTTGTAGGAACTGACCGCGTAGTCCCGGGTCTCCCAGGTTTTAGAGTATGACGATAATTTGCAAAAATCACACTTAGACTTGAAAACAGGCCGTTAAAGGATGAAAACACAAACCAGCCCCCAAACGACCCCGTAGGAGGCACGAACACCTCGCACGGGACCAATGTAACTTGTAGGAACTGACCGCGTAGTCCCGGGTCTCCCGGTTTGAGAGTATGATGATAATTTCTGAAAATCACACTTGAGACTTGAAAACAAGCCGTTATAGGGTGAAAACCCAAACCAGCCCCCAAACGACCCCGTAGGAGGCACGAACCCCTCGCACGGGACCAATGTAACTTGTAGGAACTGACAGCGTAGACCCGGGTCTCCCGATTTGAGAGTATGACGATAATTTGCAAAAATCACACTTAGACTTGAAAACAGGCGGTTAAAGGGTGAAAACCCAAACCAGCCCCCAAACGACCCCGTAGGAGGCACGAACACCTCGCACGGACCAATGTAACTTGTAGGAACTGACCGCGTAGTCCCGGGTCTCCCGGTTTGAGAGTATGACGATAATTTGCAAAAATCACTCTTAGACTTGAAAACAGGCCGTTAAAGGGTGAAAACACAAACCAGCCCCCAAACGACCCCGTAGGAGGCACGAACACCTCGCACGGGACCAATGTAACTTGTAGGAACTGACCGCGTAGTCCCGGGTCTCACGGTTTGAGAGTATGACGATAATTTGCGAAAATCACACTTTGACTTGAAAACAGGCCGTTAAAGGGTGGAAACCCAAACCAGCCCCCAAACGACCCCGTAGGAGGCACGAACCCCTCGCACGGGACCAATGTAACTTGTAGGAACTGATAGCGTAGACCCGGGTCTCCCGGTTTGAGAGTATGACGATAATTGGCAAAAATCACACTTAGACTTGAAAACAGGCCGTTAAACTGTGAAAACCCAAACCAGCCCCCAAACGACCCCGTAGGAGGTACGAACACCTCGCACGGGACCAATGTAACTTGTAGGAACTGACCGCGTAGTCCCGGGTCTCTCGGTTTGAGAGTATGACAATAATTTGCGAAAATCACACTTAGACTTGAAAATAAGCCGTTAAAGGGTGGAAACCCAAACCAGCCCCCAAACGACCCCGTAGGAGGCACGAACACCTCGCACGGGACCAATGTAACTTGTAGGAACTGACCACGTAGTCCTGGGTCTCCTGGTTTGAGAGTATGACGATAATTTGCAAAAATCACTCTTAGACTTGAAAACAGGCCGTTAAAGGGTGAAAACCCAAACCAGCCCCCAAACGACCCCGTAGGAGGCACGAACACCTCGCACGGGACCAATGTAACTTGTAGGAACTGACCGCGTAGTCTCGGGTCTCCCGGTTTGAGAGTATGACGATAATTTGCAAAAATCACACTTAGACTTGAAAACAGGCCGTTAAAGGGTGAAAACCCAAACCAGCCCCCAAACGACCCCGTAGAAGGCACGAACACCTCGCACGGGACCAATGTAACTTGTAGGAACTGACCGCGTAGTCCCGGGTCTCCCGGTTTGAGAGTATGACGATAATTTGCAAAAATCACACTTAGACTTGAAAACAGGCCGTTAAAGGGTGAAAACCCAAACCAACCCCCAAACGACCCCGTAGGAGGCACGAACACCTCGCACGGGACCAATGTAACTTGTAGGAACTGACCGCGTAGTCCCGGGTCTCCCAGTTTTAGAGTATGACGATAATTTGCAAAAATCACACTTAGACTTGAAAACAGGCCGTTAAAGGGTGAAAACCCAAACCAGCCCCCAAACGACCCCGTAGGAGGCACGAACACCTCGCACGGGACCAATGTAACTTGTAGGAACTGACCGCGTAGTCCCGGGTCTCTCGGTTCGAGAGTATGATGATAATTTGCGAAAATCACACTTAGACTTGAAAACAGGCCGTTAAAGGATGAAAACACAAACCAGCCCCCAAACGACCCCGTAGGAGGCACGAACACCTCGCACGGGACCAATGTAACTTGTAGGAACTGACCGCGTAGTCCCGGGTCTCCCGGTTTGAGAGTATGATGATAATATTTGAAAATCACACTGAGACTTGAAAACAGGCCGTTATAGGGTGAAAACCCAAACCAGCCCCCAAACGACCCCGTAGGAGGCACGAACCCCTCGCACGGGACCAATGTAACTTGTAGGAACTGACCGCGTAGACCCGGGTCTCCCGATTTGAGAGTATGACGATAATTTGCGAAAATCACACTTAGACTTGAAAACAGGCCGTTAAAGGGTGGAAACCCAAACCAGCCCCCAAACGACCCCGTAGGAGGCACGAACACCTCGCACGGGACCAATGTAACTAGTAGGAACTGATCGCGTAGTCCCGGGTCTCCCGGTTTGAGAGTATGACGATAATTTGCAAAAATCACACTTAGACTTGAAAACAGGCCGTTAAAGGGTGAAAACCCAAACCATCCCCTAAACGACCCCGTAGGAGGCACGAACACCTCGCACGGGACCAATGTAACTTGTAGGAACTAACCGCGTAGTCCCGGGTCTCTCGGTTCGAGAGTATGACGATAATTTGCCAAAATCACACTTAGACTTGAAAACAGGCCGTTAAAGGGTGAAAACCCAAACCCGCCCCCAAACGACCCCGTAGGAGGCACGAACACCTCGCACGGGACCAATGTAACTTGTAGGAACTGACCGCGTAGTCCCGGGTCTCCCGATTTGAGAGTATGACGATAATTTCCAAAAATCACACTTAGACTTGAAAACAGGCCGTTAAAGGGTGAAAACCCAAACCATCCCCTAAACGACCCCGTAGGAGGCACGAACACCTCGCACGGGACCAATGTAACTTGTAGGAACTAACCGCGTAGTCCCGGGTCTCTCGGTTCGAGAGTATGACGATAATTTGCCAAAATCACACTTAGACTTGAAAACAGGCCGTTAAAAGGTGAAAACCCAAACCCGCCCCCAAACGACCCCGTAGGAGGTACGAACACCTCGCACGGGACCAATGTAACTTGTAGGAACTGACCGCGTAGTCCCGGGTCTCTCGGTTCGAGAGTATGATGATAATTTGCGAAAATCACACTTAGACTTGAAAACAGGCCGTTAAAAGATGAAAACACAAACCAGCCCCCAAACGACCCCGTAGGAGGCACGAACACCTCGCACGGGACCAATGTAACTTGTAGGAACTGACCGCGTAGTCCCGGGTCTCCCGGTTTGAGAGTATGATGATAATTTTTGAAAATCACACTGAGACTTGAAAACAGGCCGTTATAGGGTGAAAACCCAAACCAGCCCCCAAACGACCCCGTAGGAGGCACGAACCCCTCGCACGGGACCAATGTAACTTGTAGGAACTGACCGCGTAGACCCGGGTCTCCCGATTTGAGAGTATGACGATAATTTGCGAAAATCACACTTAGACTTGAAAACAGGCCGTTAAAGGGTGGAAACCCAAACCAGCCCCCAAACGACCCCGTAGGAGGCACGAACACCTCGCACGGGACCAATGTAACTTGTAGGAACTGACCGCGTAGTCCCGGGTCTCCCTGTTTTAGAGTATGACAATAATTTGCAAAAATCACACTTAGACTTGAAAACAGGCCGTTAAAGGGTGAAAACCCAAACCCGCCCCCAAACGACCCCGTAGGAGGCACGAACACCTCGCACGGGACCAATGTAACTTGTAGGAACTGACCGCGTAGTCCCGGGTCTCCCGATTTGAGAGTATGACGATAATTTGCAAAAATCACACTTAGACTTGAAAACAGGCCGTTAAAGGGTGAAAACCCAAACCATCCCCCAAACGACCCCGTAGGAGGCACGAACACCTCGCACGGGACCAATGTAACTTGTAGGAACTGACCGCGTAGTCCCGGGTCTCCCAGTTTTAGAGTATGACGATAATTTGCAAAAATCACACTTAGACTTGAAAACAGGCCGTTAAAGGGTGAAAACCCAAACCAGCCCCCAAACGACCCCGTAGGAGGCACGAACACCTCGCACGGGACCAATGTAACTTGTAGGAACTGACCGCGTAGTCCCGGGTCTCTCGGTTCGAGAGTATGATGATAATTTGCGAAAATCACACTTAGACTTGAAAACAGGCCGTTAAAAGATGAAAACACAAACCAGCCCCCAAACGACCCCGTAGGAGGCACGAACACCTCGCACGGGACCAATGTAACTTGTAGGAACTGACCGCGTAGTCCCGGGTCTCCCGGTTTGAGAGTATGATGATAATTTTTGAAAATCACACTGAGACTTGAAAACAGGCCGTTATAGGGTGAAAACCCAAACCAGCCCCCAAACGACCCCGTAGGAGGCACGAACCCCTCGCACGGGACCAATGTAACTTGTAGGAACTGACCGCGTAGACCCGGGTCTCCCGATTTGAGAGTATGACGATAATTTGCGAAAATCACACTTAGACTTGAAAACAGGCCGTTAAAGGGTGGAAACCCAAACCAGCCCCCAAACGACCCCGTAGGAGGCACGAACACCTCGCACGGGACCAATGTAACTTGTAGGAACTGATCGCGTAGTCCCGGGTCTCCCTGTTTTAGAGTATGACAATAATTTGCAAAAATCACACTTAGACTTGAAAACAGGCCGTTAAAGGGTGAAAACCCAAACCCGCCCCCAAACGACCCCGTAGGAGGCACGAACACCTCGCACGGGACCAATGTAACTTGTAGGAACTGACCGCGTAGTCCCGGGTCTCCCGATTTGAGAGTATGACGATAATTTGCGAAAATCACACTTTGACTTGAAAACAGGCCGTTAAAGGGTGGAAACCCAAACCAGCCCCCAAACGACCCCGTAGGAGGCACGAACCCCTCGCACGGGACCAATGTAACTTGTAGGAACTGATAGCGTAGACCCGGGTCTCCCGGTTTGAGAGTATGACGATAATTGGCAAAAATCACACTTAGACTTGAAAACAGGCCGTTAAAGGGTGAAAACCCAAACCAGCCCCCAAACGACCCCGTAGGAGGTACGAACACCTCGCACGGGACCAATGTAACTTGTAGGAACTGACCGCGTAGTCCCGGGTCTCTCGGTTTGAGAGTATGACAATAATTTGCGAAAATCACACTTAGACTTGAAAATAAGCCGTTAAAGGGTGGAAACCCAAATCAGCCCCCAAACGACCCCGTAGGAGGCACGAACACCTCGCACGGGACCAATGTAACTTGTAGGAACTGACCACGTAGTCCTGGGTCTCCTGGTTTGAGAGTATGACGATAATTTGCAAAAATCACTCTTAGACTTGAAAACAGGCCGTTAAAGGGTGGAAACCCAAACCAGCCCCCAAACGACCCCGTAGGAGGCACAAACACCTCGCACGGGACCAATGTAACTTGTAGGAACTGACCGCGTAGTCCCGGGTCTCTCGGTTCGAGAGTATGATGATAATTTGCGAAAATCACACTTAGACTTGAAAACAGGCCGTTAAAAGATGAAAACACAAACCAGCCCCCAAACGACCCCGTAGGAGGCACGAACACCTCGCACGGGACCAATGTAACTTGTAGGAACTGACCGCGTAGTCCCGGGTCTCCCGGTTTGAGAGTATGATGATAATTTTTGAAAATCACACTGAGACTTGAAAACAGGCCGTTATAGGGTGAAAACCCAAACCAGCCCCCAAACGACCCCGTAGGAGGCACGAACCCCTCGCACGGGACCAATGTAACTTGTAGGAACTGACCGCGTAGACCCGGGTCTCCCGATTTGAGAGTATGACGATAATTTGCGAAAATCACACTTAGACTTGAAAACAGGCCGTTAAAGGGTGGAAACCCAAACCAGCCCCCAAACGACCCCGTAGGAGGCACGAACACCTCGCACGGGACCAATGTAACTAGTAGGAACTGATCGCGTAGTCCCGGGTCTCCCGGTTTGAGAGTATGACGATAATTTGCAAAAATCACACTTAGACTTGAAAACAGGCCGTTAAAGGGTGAAAACCCAAACCATCCCCTAAACGACCCCGTAGGAGGCACGAACACCTCGCACGGGACCAATGTAACTTGTAGGAACTAACCGCGTAGTCCCGGGTCTCTCGGTTCGAGAGTATGACGATAATTTGCCAAAATCACACTTAGACTTGAAAACAGGCCGTTAAAGGGTGAAAACCCAAACCCGCCCCCAAACGACCCCGTAGGAGGCACGAACACCTCGCACGGGACCAATGTAACTTGTAGGAACTGACCGCGTAGTCCCGGGTCTCCCGATTTGAGAGTATGACGATAATTTCCAAAAATCACACTTAGACTTGAAAACAGGTCGTTAAAGGGTGAAAACCGAAACCATCCCCTAAACGACCCCGTAGGAGGCACGAACACCTCGCACGGGACCAATGTAACTTGTAGGAACTGACCGCGTAGTCCCAGGTCTCCCTATTTGAGAGTATGACGATAATTTGCAAAAATCACACTTAGACTTGAAAACAGGCCGTTAAAGGGTGAAAACCCAAACGATCCCCCAAACGACCCCGTAGGAGGCACGAACACCTCGCACGGGACCAATGTAACTTGTAGGAACTAACCGCGTAGTCCCGGGTCTCTCTGTTCGAGAGTATGACGATAATTCGCCAAAATCACACTTAGACTTGAAAACAGGACGTTAAAGGATGAAAACACAAACCAGCCCCCAAACGACCCCGTAGGAGGCACGAACACCTCGCACGGGACCAATGTAACTTGTAGGAACTGACCGCGTAGTCCCGGGTCTCCCGGTTTGAGAGTATGATGATAATTTGCAAAAATCACTCTTAGACTTGAAAACAGGCCGTTAAAGGGTGAAAACACAAACCAGCCCCCAAACGACCCCGTAGGAGGCACGAACACCTCGCACGGGACCAATGTAACTTGTAGGAACTGACCGCGTAGTCCCGGGTCTCCCGGTTTGAGAGTATGACGATAATTTGCGAAAATCACACTTTGACTTGAAAACAGGCCGTTAAAGGGTGGAACCCCAAACCACCCCCCAAACGACCCCGTAGGAGGCACGAACCCCTCGCACGGGACCAATGTAACTTGTAGGAACTGACAGCGTAGACCCGGGTCTCCCGATTTGAGAGTATGACGATAATTTGCAAAAATCACACTTAGACTTGAAAACAGGCCGTTAAAGGGTGAAACCCCAACCAGCCCCCAAACGACCCCGTAGGAGGCACGAACACCTCGCACGGGACCAATGTAACTTGTAGGAACTGACCGCGTAGTCCCGGGTCTCCCAGTTTGAGAGTATGACGATAATTGGCAAAAATCACACTTAGACTTGAAAACAGGCCGTTAAAGGGTGAAAACCCAAACCAGCCCCCAAACGACCCCGTAGGAGGTACGAACACCTCGCACGGGACCAATGTAACTTGTAGGAACTGACCGCGTAGTCCCGGGTCTCCCGATTTGAGAGTATGACGATAATTTGCGAAAATCACACTTAGACTTGAAAACAGGCCGTTAAAGGGTGAAAACCCAAACCAGCCCCCAAACGACCCCGTAGGAGGTACGAACACCTCGCACGGGACCAATGTAACTTGTAGGAACTGACCGCGTAGTCCCGGGTCTCCCGATTTGAGAGTATGACGATAATTTTCGAAAATCACACTTAGACTTGAAAACAGGCCGTTAAAGGGTGGAAACCCAAACCAGCCCCCAAACGACCCCGTAGGAGGCACGAACACCTCGCACGGGACCAATGTAACTTGTAGGAACTGACCGCGTAGTCCCGGGTCTCTCGGTTCGAGAGTATGATGATAATTTTTGAAAATCACACTGAGACTTGAAAACAGGCCGTTATAGGGTGAAAACCCAAACCAGCCCCCAAACGACCCCGTAGGAGGCACGAACACCTCGCACGGGACCAATGTAACTTGTAGGAACTGACCGCGTAGTCCCGGGTCTCCCGATTTGAGTGTATGACGATAATTTGCAAAAATCACACTTAGACTTGAAAACAGGCCGTTAAAGGGTGAAAACCCAAACCATCCCCTAAACGACCCCGTAGGAGGCACGAACACCTCGCACGGGACCAATGTAACTTGTAGGAACTAACCGCGTAGTCCCGGGTCTCTCGGTTCGAGAGTATGACGATAATTTGCCAAAATCACACTTAGACTTGAAAACAGGACGTTAAAGGATGAAAACACAAACCAGCCCCCAAACGACCCCGTAGGAGGCACGAACACCTCACACGGGACCAATGTAACTTGTAGGAACTGACCGCGTAGTCCCGGGTCTCCCGGTTTGAGAGTATGACGATAATTTGCAAAAATCACTCTTAGACTTGAAAACAGGCCGTTAAAGGGTGAAAACACAAACCAGCCCCCAAACGACCCCGTAGGAGGCACGAACACCTCGCACGGGACCAATGTAACTTGTAGGAACTGACCGCGTAGTCCCGGGTCTCCCGGTTTGAGAGTATGACGATAATTTGCGAAAATCACACTTTGACTTGAAAACAGGCCGTTAAAGGGTGGAAACCCAAACCATCCCCCAAACGACCCCGTAGGAGGCACGAACCCCTCGCACGGGACCAATGTAACTTGTAGGAACTGACAGCGTAGACCCGGGTCTCCCGGTTTGAGAGTATGATGATAATTGGCAAAAATCACACTTAGACTTGAAAACAGGCCGTTAAAGGGTGAAAACCCAAACCAGCCCCCAAACGACCCCGTAGGAGGTACGAACACCTCGCACGGGACCAATGTAACTTGTAGGAACTGACCGCGTAGTCCCGGGTCTCTCGGTTTGAGAGTATGACAATAATTTGCGAAAATCACACTTAGACTTGAAAATAAGCCGTTAAAGGGTGGAAACCCAAACCAGCCCCCAAACGACCCCGTAGGAGGCACGAACACCTCGCACGGGACCAATGTAACTTGTAGGAACTGACCACGTAGTCCTGGGTCTCCTGGTTTGAGAGTATGACGATAATTTGCAAAAATCACTCTTAGACTTGAAAACAGGCCGTTAAAGGGTGAAAACCCAAACCAGCCCCCAAACGACCCCGTAGGAGGCACGAACACCTCGCACGGGACCAATGTAACTTGTAGGAACTGACCGCGTAGTCTCGGGTCTCCCGGTTTGAGAGTATGACGATAATTTGCAAAAATCACACTTAGACTTGAAAACAGGCCGTTAAAGGGTGAAAACCCAAACCAGCCCCCAAACGACCCCGTAGAAGGCACGAACACCTCGCACGGGACCAATGTAACTTGTAGGAACTGACCGCGTAGTCCCGGGTCTCCCGGTTTGAGAGTATGACGATAATTTGCAAAAATCACACTTAGACTTGAAAACAGGCCGTTAAAGGGTGAAAACCCAAACCAACCCCCAAACGACCCCGTAGGAGGCACGAACACCTCGCACGGGACCAATGTAACTTGTAGGAACTGACCGCGTAGTCCCGGGTCTCCCAGTTTTAGAGTATGACGATAATTTGCAAAAATCACACTTAGACTTGAAAACAGGCCGTTAAAGGGTGAAAACCCAAACCAGCCCCCAAACGACCCTGTAGGAGGCACGAACACCTCGCACGGGACCAATGTAACTTGTAGGAACTGACCGCGTAGTCCCGGGTCTCTCGGTTCGAGAGTATGATGATAATTTGCGAAAATCACACTTAGACTTGAAAACAGGCCGTTAAAGGATGAAAACACAAACCAGCCCCCAAACGACCCCGTAGGAGGCACGAACACCTCGCACGGGACCAATGTAACTTGTAGGAACTGACCGCGTAGTCCCGGGTCTCCCGGTTTGAGAGTATGATGATAATTTTTGAAAATCACACTGAGACTTGAAAACAGGCCGTTATAGGGTGAAAACCCAAACCAGCCCCCAAACGACCCCGTAGGAGGCACGAACCCCTCGCACGGGACCAATGTAACTTGTAGGAACTGACCGCGTAGACCCGGGTCTCCCGATTTGAGAGTATGACGATAATTTGCGAAAATCACACTTAGACTTGAAAACAGGCCGTTAAAGGGTGGAAACCCAAACCAGCCCCCAAACGACCCCGTAGGAGGCACGAACACCTCGCACGGGACCAATGTAACTAGTAGGAACTGACCGCGTAGTCCCGGGTCTCCCTGTTTTAGAGTATGACGATAATTTGCAAAAATCACACTTAGACTTGAAAACAGGCCGTTAAAGGGTGAAAACCCAAACCCGCCCCCAAACGACCCCGTAGGAGGCACGAACACCTCGCACGGGACCAATGTAACTTGTAGGAACTGACCGCGTAGTCCCGGGTCTCCCGATTTGAGAGTATGACGATAATTTGCAAAAATCACACTTAGACTTGAAAACAGGCCGTTAAAGGGTGAAAACCCAAACCATCCCCCAAACGACCCCGTAGGAGGCACGAACACCTCGCACGGGACCAATGTAACTTGTAGGAACTAACCGCGTAGTCCCGGGTCTCTCGGTTCGAGAGTATGACGATAATTTGCCAAAATCACACTTAGACTTGAAAACAGGACGTTAAAGGATGAAAACACAAACCAGCCCCCAAACGACCCCGTAGGAGGCACGAACACCTCGCACGGGACCAATGTAACTTGTAGGAACTGACCGCGTAGTCCCGGGTCTCCCGGTTTGAGAGTATGACGATAATTTGCAAAAATCACTCTTAGACTTGAAAACAGGCCGTTAAAGGGTGAAAACACAAACCAGCCCCCAAACGACCCCGTAGGAGGCACGAACACCTCGCACGGGACCAATGTAACTTGTAGGAACTGACCGCGTAGTCCCGGGTCTCCCGGTTTGAGAGTATGACGATAATTTGCGAAAATCACACTTTGACTTGAAAACAGGCCGTTAAAGGGTGGAAACCCAAACCACCCCCCAAACGACCCCGTAGGAGGCACGAACCCCTCGCACGGGACCAATGTAACTTGTAGGAACTGACAGCGTAGACCCGGGTCTCCCGGTTTGAGAGTATGATGATAATTGGCAAAAATCACACTTAGACTTGAAAACAGGCCGTTAAAGGGTGAAAACCCAAACCAGCCCCCAAACGACCCCGTAGGAGGTACGAACACCTCGCACGGGACCAATGTAACTTGTAGGAACTGACCGCGTAGTCCCGGGTCTCTCGGTTTGAGAGTATGACAATAATTTGCGAAAATCACACTTAGACTTGAAAATAAGCCGTTAAAGGGTGGAAACCCAAACCAGCCCCCAAACGACCCCGTAGGAGGCACGAACACCTCGCACGGGACCAATGTAACTTGTAGGAACTGACCACGTAGTCCTGGGTCTCCTGGTTTGAGAGTATGACGATAATTTGCAAAAATCACTCTTAGACTTGAAAACAGGCCGTTAAAGGGTGAAAACCCAAACCAGCCCCCAAACGACCCCGTAGGAGGCACGAACACCTCGCACGGGACCAATGTAACTTGTAGGAACTGACCGCGTAGTCTCGGGTCTCCCGGTTTGAGAGTATGACGATAATTTGCAAAAATCACACTTAGACTTGAAAACAGGCCGTTAAAGGGTGAAAACCCAAACCAGCCCCCAAACGACCCCGTAGAAGGCACGAACACCTCGCACGGGACCAATGTAACTTGTAGGAACTGACCGCGTAGTCCCGGGTCTCCCGGTTTGAGAGTATGACGATAATTTGCAAAAATCACACTTAGACTTGAAAACAGGCCGTTAAAGGGTGAAAACCCAAACCAACCCCCAAACGACCCCGTAGGAGGCACGAACACCTCGCACGGGACCAATGTAACTTGTAGGAACTGACCGCGTAGTCCCGGGTCTCCCAGTTTTAGAGTATGACGATAATTTGCAAAAATCACACTTAGACTTGAAAACAGGCCGTTAAAGGGTGAAAACCCAAACCAGCCCCCAAACGACCCTGTAGGAGGCACGAACACCTCGCACGGGACCAATGTAACTTGTAGGAACTGACCGCGTAGTCCCGGGTCTCTCGGTTCGAGAGTATGATGATAATTTGCGAAAATCACACTTAGACTTGAAAACAGGCCGTTAAAGGATGAAAACACAAACCAGCCCCCAAACGACCCCGTAGGAGGCACGAACACCTCGCACGGGACCAATGTAACTTGTAGGAACTGACCGCGTAGTCCCGGGTCTCCCGGTTTGAGAGTATGATGATAATTTTTGAAAATCACACTGAGACTTGAAAACAGGCCGTTATAGGGTGAAAACCCAAACCAGCCCCCAAACGACCCCGTAGGAGGCACGAACCCCTCGCACGGGACCAATGTAACTTGTAGGAACTGACCGCGTAGACCCGGGTCTCCCGATTTGAGAGTATGACGATAATTTGCGAAAATCACACTTAGACTTGAAAACAGGCCGTTAAAGGGTGGAAACCCAAACCAGCCCCCAAACGACCCCGTAGGAGGCACGAACACCTCGCACGGGACCAATGTAACTAGTAGGAACTGACCGCGTAGTCCCGGGTCTCCCTGTTTTAGAGTATGACGATAATTTGCAAAAATCACACTTAGACTTGAAAACAGGCCGTTAAAGGGTGAAAACCCAAACCCGCCCCCAAACGACCCCGTAGGAGGCACGAACACCTCGCACGGGACCAATGTAACTTGTAGGAACTGACCGCGTAGTCCCGGGTCTCCCGATTTGAGAGTATGACGATAATTTGCAAAAATCACACTTAGACTTGAAAACAGGCCGTTAAAGGGTGAAAACCCAAACCATCCCCCAAACGACCCCGTAGGAGGCACGAACACCTCGCACGGGACCAATGTAACTTGTAGGAACTAACCGCGTAGTCCCGGGTCTCTCGGTTCGAGAGTATGACGATAATTTGCCAAAATCACACTTAGACTTGAAAACAGGACGTTAAAGGATGAAAACACAAACCAGCCCCCAAACGACCCCGTAGGAGGCACGAACACCTCGCACGGGACCAATGTAACTTGTAGGAACTGACCGCGTAGTCCCGGGTCTCCCGGTTTGAGAGTATGACGATAATTTGCAAAAATCACTCTTAGACTTGAAAACAGGCCGTTAAAGGGTGAAAACACAAACCAGCCCCCAAACGACCCCGTAGGAGGCACGAACACCTCGCACGGGACCAATGTAACTTGTAGGAACTGACCGCGTAGTCCCGGGTCTCCCGGTTTGAGAGTATGACGATAATTTGCGAAAATCACACTTTGACTTGAAAACAGGCCGTTAAAGGGTGGAAACCCAAACCACCCCCCAAACGACCCCGTAGGAGGCACGAACCCCTCGCACGGGACCAATGTAACTTGTAGGAACTGACAGCGTAGACCCGGGTCTCCCGGTTTGAGAGTATGACGATAATTGGCAAAAATCACACTTAGACTTGAAAACAGGCCGTTAAAGGGTGAAAACCCAAACCAGCCCCCAAACGACCCCGTAGGAGGTACGAACACCTCGCACGGGACCAATGTAACTTGTAGGAACTGACCGCGTAGTCCCGGGTCTCTCGGTTTGAGAGTATGACAATAATTTGCGAAAATCACACTTAGACTTGAAAATAAGCCGTTAAAGGGTGGAAACCCAAACCAGCCCCCAAACGACCCCGTAGGAGGCACGAACACCTCGCACGGGACCAATGTAACTTGTAGGAACTGACCACGTAGTCCTGGGTCTCCTGGTTTGAGAGTATGACGATAATTTGCAAAAATCACTCTTAGACTTGAAAACAGGCCGTTAAAGGGTGAAAACCCAAACCAGCCCCCAAACGACCCCGTAGGAGGCACGAACACCTCGCACGGGACCAATGTAACTTGTAGGAACTGACCGCGTAGTCTCGGGTCTCCCGGTTTGAGAGTATGACGATAATTTGCAAAAATCACACTTAGACTTGAAAACAGGCCGTTAAAGGGTGAAAACCCAAACCAGCCCCCAAACGACCCCGTAGAAGGCACGAACACCTCGCACGGGACCAATGTAACTTGTAGGAACTGACCGCGTAGTCCCGAGTCTCCCGGTTTGAGAGTATGACGATAATTTGCAAAAATCACACTTAGACTTGAAAACAGGCCGTTAAAGGGTGAAAACCCAAACCAACCCCCAAACGACCCCGTAGGAGGCACGAACACCTCGCACGGGACCAATGTAACTTGTAGGAACTGACCGCGTAGTCCCGGGTCTCCCTGTTTTAGAGTATGACGATAATTTGCAAAAATCACACTTAGACTTGAAAACAGGCCATTAAAGGGTGAAAACCCAAACCAGCCCCCAAACGACCCCGTAGGAGGCACGAACACCTCGCACGGGACCAATGTAACTTGTAGGAACTGACCGCGTAGTCCCGGGTCTCTCGGTTCGAAAGTATGATAATAATTTGCGAAAATCACACTTAGACTTGAAAACAGGCCGTTAAAGGGTGAAAACCCAAACCAACCCCCAAACGACCCCGTAGGAGGCACGAACACCTCGCACGGGACCAATGTAACTTGTAGGAACTGACCGCGTAGTCCCGGGTCTCCCGGTTTGAGAGTATGATGATAATTTTTGAAAATCACACTGAGACTTGAAAACAGGCCGTTATAGGGTGAAAACCCAAACCAGCCCCCAAACGACCCCGTAGGAGGCACGAACCCCTCGCACGGGACCAATGTAACTTGTAGGAACTGACCGCGTAGACCCGGGTCTCCCGATTTGAGAGTATGACGATAATTTGCGAAAATCACACTTAGACTTGAAAACAGGCCGTTAAAGGGTGGAAACCCAAACCAACCCCCAAACGACCCCGTAGGAGGCACGAACACCTCGCACGGGACCAATGTAACTTGTAGGAACTGACCGCGTAGTCCCGGGTCTCCCGGTTTGAGAGTATGATGATAATTTCTGAAAATCACACTGAGACTTGAAAACAGGCCGTTATAGGGTGAAAACCCAAACCAGCCCCCAAACGACCCCGTAGGAGGCACGAACCCCTCGCACGGGACCAATGTAACTTGTAGGAACTGACAGCGTAGACCCGGGTCTCCCGATTTGAGAGTATGACGATAATTTGCAAAAATCACACTTAGACTTGAAAACAGGCCGTTAAAGGGTGAAAACCCAAACCAGCCCCCAAACGACCCCGTAGGAGGCACGAACACCTCGCACGGGACCAATGTAACTTGTAGGAACTGACCGCGTAGTCCCGGGTCTCCCAGTTTGAGAGTATGACGATAATTGGCAAAAATCACACTTAGACTTGAAAACAGGCCGTTAAAGGGTGAAAACCCAAACCAGCCCCCAAACGACCCCGTAGGAGGTACGAACACCTCGCACGGGACCAATGTAACTTGTAGGAACTGACCGCGTAGTCCCGGGTCTCCCGATTTGAGAGTATGACGATAATTTGCGAAAATCACACTTAGACTTGAAAACAGGCCGTTAAAGGGTTAAAACCCAAACCAGCCCCCAAACGACCCCGTAGGAGGTACGAACACCTCGCACGGGACCAATGTAACTTGTAGGAACTGACCGCGTAGTCCCGGGTCTCCCGATTTGAGAGTATGACGATAATTTTCGAAAATCACACTTAGACTTGAAAACAGGCCGTTAAAGGGTGGAAACCCAAACCAGCCCCCAAACGACCCCGTAGGAGGCACGAACACCTCGCACGGGACCAATGTAACTTGTAGGAACTGACCGCGTAGTCCCGGGTCTCCCGGTTTGAGAGTATGATGATAATTTTTGAAAATCACACTGAGACTTGAAAACAGGCCGTTATAGGGTGAAAACCCAAACCAGCCCCCAAACGACCCCGTAAGAGGCACGAACCCCTCGCACGGGACCAATGTAACTTGTAGGAACTGACAGCGTAGACCCGGGTCTCCCGATTTGAGAGTATGACGATAATTTGCAAAAATCACACTTAGACTTGAAAACAGGCCGTTAAAGGGTGAAAACCCAAACCAGCCCCCAAACGACCCCGTAGGAGGCACGAACACCTCGCACGGGACCAATGTAACTTGTAGGAACTGACCGCGTAGTCCCGGGTCTCCCAGTTTGAGAGTATGACGATAATTGGCAAAAATCACACTTAGACTTGAAAACAGGCCGTTAAAGGGTGAAAACCCAAACCAGCCCCCAAACGACCCCGTAGGAGGTACGAACACCTCGCACGGGACCAATGTAACTTGTAGGAACTGACCGCGTAGTCCCGGGTCTCCCGATTTGAGAGTATGACGATAATTTGCGAAAATCACACTTAGACTTGAAAATAGGCCGTTAAAGGGTGGAAACCCAAACCAGCCCCCAAACGACCCCGTAGGAGGCACGAACCCCTCGCACGGGACCAATGTAACGTGTAGGAACTGACCGCGTAGTCCCGGGTCTCCCGATTTGAGAGTATGACGATAATTTGCAAAAATCACACTTAGACTTGAAAACAGGCCGTTAAAGGGTGAAAACCCAAACCATCCCCCAAACGACCCCGTAGGCGGCACGAACACCTCGCACGGGACCAATGTAACTTGTAGGAACTAACCGCGTAGTCCCGGGTCTCTCGGTTCGAGAGTATGACGATAATTTGCCAAAATCACACTTAGACTTGAAAACAGGACGTTAAAGGATGAAAACACAAACCAGCCCCCAAACGACCCCGTAGGAGGCACGAACACCTCGCACGGGACCAATGTAACTTGTAGGAACTGACCGCGTAGTCCCGGGTCTCCCGGTTTGAGAGTATGACGATAATTTGCAAAAATCACTCTTAGACTTGAAAACAGGCCGTTAAAGGGTGAAAACCCAAACCAGCCCCCAAACGACCCCGTAGGAGGCACGAACAACTCGCACGGGACCAATGTAACTTGTAGGAACTGATCGCGTAGTCCCGGGTCTCCCGGTTTGAGAGTCTGACGATAATTTGCAAACATCACACTTAGACTTGAAAACAGGCCGTTAAAGGGTGAAAACCCAAACCAGCCCCCAAACGACCCCGTAGGAGGCACGAACACTTCGTACGGGAGCAATGTAACTTGTAGGAACTGACCACGTAGTCCCGGCTCTCTCGGTTTGAGAGTATAACGATAATTTGCGAAAATCACACTTAGACTTGAAAGCCGGCCGTTAAAGGGTGAAAACACAAACCAGCCCCCGAAACGACCCCGTAGGAGGCACGAACACCTCGCACGGGACCAATGTAACTTGTAGGAACTGACCGCGTAGTCCCGGGTCTCCCGGTTTGAGAGTATGACGATAATTTGCGAAAATCACACTTTGACTTTAAAACAGGCCGTTAAAGGGTGAAAACCCAAACCCGCCCCCAAACGACCCCGTAGGAGGCACGAACACCTCGCACGGGACCAATGTAACTTGTAGGAACTGACCGCGTAGTCCCGGGTCTCCCGATTTGAGAGTATGACGATAATTTGCAAAAATCACACTTAGACTTGAAAACAGGCCGTTAAAGGGTGAAAACCCAAACCATCCCCTAAACGACCCCGTAGGAGGCACGGACACCTCGCACGGGACCATTGTAACTTGTAGGAACTAACCGCGTAGTCCCGGGTCTCTCGGTTCGAGAGTATGACGATAATTTGCCAAAATCACACTTAGACTTGAAAACAGGACGTTAAAGGATGAAAACACAAACCAGCCCCCAAACGACCCCGTAGGAGGCACGAACACCTCACACGGGACCAATGTAACTTGTAGGAACTGACCGCGTAGTCCCGGGTCTCCCGGTTTGAGAGTATGACGATAATTTGCAAAAATCACTCTTAGACTTGAAAACAGGCCGTTAAAGGGTGAAAACACAAACCAGCCCCCAAACGACCCCGTAGGAGGCACGAACACCTCGCACGGGACCAATGTAAATTGTAGGAACTGACCGCGTAGTCCCGGGTCTCCCGGTTTGAGAGTATGACGATAATTTGCGAAAATCACACTTTGACTTGAAAACAGGCCGTTAAAGGGTGGAAACCCAAACCAGCCCCCAAACGACCCCGTAGGAGGCACGAACCCCTCGCACGGGACCAATGTAACTTGTAGGAACTGACAGCGTAGACCCGGGTCTCCCGGTTTGAGAGTATGACGATAATTGGCAAAAATCACACTTAGACTTGAAAACAGGCCGTTAAAGGGTGAAAACCCAAACCAGCCCCCAAACGACCCCGTAAAAGGTACGAACACCTCGCACGGGACCAATGTAACTTGTAGGAACTGACCGCGTAGTCCCGGGTCTCTCGGTTTGAGAGTATGACAATAATTTGCGAAAATCACACTTAGACTTGAAAATAAGCTGTTAAAGGGTGGAAACCCAAACCAGCCCCCAAACGACCCCGTAGGAGGCACGAACACCTCGCACGGGACCAATGTAACTTGTAGGAACTGACCACGTAGTCCTGGGTCTCCTGGTTTGAGAGTATGACGATAATTTGCAAAAATCACTCTTAGACTTGAAAACAGGCCGTTAAAGGGTGAAAACCCAAACCAGCCCCCAAACGACCCCGTAGGAGGCACGAACACCTCGCACGGGACCAATGTAACTTGTAGGAACTGACCGCGTAGTCTCGGGTCTCCCGGTTTGAGAGTATGACGATAATTTGCAAAAATCACACTTAGACTTGAAAACAGGCCGTTAAAGGGTGAAAACCCAAACCAGCCCCCAAACGACCCCGTAGAAGGCACGAACACCTCGCACGGGACCAATGTAACTTGTAGGAACTGACCGCGTAGTCCCGGGTCTCCCGGTTTGAGAGTATGACGATAATTTGCAAAAATCACACTTAGACTTAAAAACAGGCCGTTAAAGGGTGAAAACCCAAACCAACCCCCAAACGACCCCGTAGGAGGCACGAACACCTCGCACGGGACCAATGTAACTTGTAGGAACTGACCGCATAGTCCCGGGTCTCCCAGTTTTAGAGTATGACGATAATTTGCAAAAATCACACTTAGACTTGAAAACAGGCCGTTAAAGGGTGAAAACCCAAACCAGCCCCCAAACGACCCCGTAGGAGGCACGAACACCTCGCACGGGACCAATGTAACTTGTAGGAACTGACCGCGTAGTCCCGGGTCTCTCGGTTCGAGAGTATGATGATAATTTGCGAAAATCACACTTAGACTTGAAAACAGGCCGTTAAAGGATGAAAACACAAACCAGCCCCCAAACGACCCCGTAGGAGGCACGAACACCTCGCACGGGACCAATGTAACTTGTAGGAACTGACCGCGTAGTCCCGGGTCTCCCGGTTTGAGAGTATGATGATAATTTTTGAAAATCACACTGAGACTTGAAAACAGGCCGTTATAGGGTGAAAACCCAAACCAGCCCCCAAACGACCCCGTAGGAGGCACGAACCCCTCGCACGGGACCAATGTAACTTGTAGGAACTGACCGCGTAGACCCGGGTCTCCCGATTTGAGAGTATGACGATAATTTGCGAAAATCACACTTAGACTTGAAAACAGGCCGTTAAAGGGTGGAAACCCAAACCAGCCCCCAAACGACCCCGTAGGAGGCACGAACACCTCGCACGGGACCAATGTAACTAGTAGGAACTGACCGCGTAGTCCCGGGTCTCCCTGTTTTAGAGTATGACGATAATTTGCAAAAATCACACTTAGACTTGAAAACAGGCCGTTAAAGGGTGAAAACCCAAACCCGCCCCCAAACGACCCCGTAGGAGGCACGAACACCTCGCACGGGACCAATGTAACTTGTAGGAACTGACCGCGTAGTCCCGGGTCTCCCGATTTGAGAGTATGACGATAATTTGCAAAAATCACACTTAGACTTGAAAACAGGCCGTTAAAGGGTGAAAACCCAAACCATCCCCCAAACGACCCCGTAGGAGGCACGAACACCTCGCACGGGACCAATGTAACTTGTAGGAACTAACCGCGTAGTCCCGGGTCTCTCGGTTCGAGAGTATGACGATAATTTGCCAAAATCACACTTAGACTTGAAAACAGGACGTTAAAGGATGAAAACACAAACCAGCCCCCAAACGACCCCGTAGGAGGCACGAACACCTCGCACGGGACGAATGTAACTTGTAGGAACTGACCGCGTAGTCCCGGGTCTCCCGGTTTGAGAGTATGACGATAATTTGCAAAAATCACTCTTAGACTTGAAAACAGGCCGTTAAAGGGTGAAAACACAAACTAGCCCCCAAACGACCCCGTAGGAGGCACGAACACCTCGCACGGGACCAATGTAACTTGTAGGAACTGACCGCGTAGTCCCGGGTCTCCCGGTTTGAGAGTATGACGATAATTTGCGAAAATCACACTTTGACTTGAAAACAGGCCGTTAAAGGGTGGAAACCCAAACCACCCCCCAAACGACCCCGTAGGAGGCACGAACCCCTCGCACGGGACCAATGTAACTTGTAGGAACTGACAGCGTAGACCCGGGTCTCCCGGTTTGAGAGTATGACGATAATTGGCAAAAATCACACTTAGACTTGAAAACAGGCCGTTAAAGGGTGAAAACCCAAACCAGCCCCCAAACGACCCCGTAGGAGGTACGAACACCTCGCACGGGACCAATGTAACTTGTAGGAACTGACCGCGTAGTCCCGGGTCTCTCGGTTTGAGAGTATGACAATAATTTGCGAAAATCACACTTAGACTTGAAAATAAGCCGTTAAAGGGTGGAAACCCAAACCAGCCCCCAAACGACCCCGTAGGAGGCACGAACACCTCGCACAGGACCAATGTAACTTGTAGGAACTGACCACGTAGTCCTGGGTCTCCCGATTTGAGAGTATGACGATAATTTGCGAAAATCACACTTAGACTTGAAAACAGGCCGTTAAAGGGTGGAAACCCAAACCAGCCCCCAAACGACCCCGTAGGAGGCACGAACACCTCGCACGGGACCAATGTAACTTGTAGGAACTGACCGCGTAGTCCCGGGTCTCCCTGTTTTAGAGTATGACAATAATTTGCAAAAATCACACTTAGACTTGAAAACAGGCCGTTAAAGGGTGAAAACCCAAACCCGCCCCCAAACGACCCCGTCGGAGGCACGAACACCTCGCACGGGACCAATGTAACTTGTAGGAACTGACCGCGTAGTCCCGGGTCTCCCGATTTGAGAGTATGACGATAATTTGCAAAAATCACACTTAGACTTGAAAACAGGCCGTTAAAGGGTGAAAACCCAAACCATCCCCTAAACGACCCCGTAGGAGGCACGAACACCTCGCACGGGACCAATGTAACTTGTAGGAACTAACCGCGTAGTCCCGGGTCTCTCGGTTCGAGAGTATGACGATAATTTGCCAAAATCACACTTAGACTTGAAAACATGACGTTAAAGGATGAAAACACAAACCAGCCCCCAAACGACCCCGTAGGAGGCACGAACACCTCACACGGGACCAATGTAACTTGTAGGAACTGACCGCGTAGTCCCGGGTCTCCCGGTTTGAGAGTATGACGATAATTTGCAAAAATCACTCTTAGACTTGAAAACAGGCCGTTAAAGGGTGAAAACACAAACCAGCCCCCAAACGACCCCGTAGGAGGCACGAACACCTCGTACGGGACCAATGTAACTTGTAGGAACTGACCGCGTAGTCCCGGGTCTCCCGGTTTGAGAGTACGACGATAATTTGCGAAAATCACACTTTGACTTGAAAACAGGCCGTTAAAGGGTGGAAACCCAAACCAGCCCCCAAACGACCCCGTAGGAGGCACGAACCCCTCGCACGGGACCAATGTAACTTGTAGGAACTGACAGCGTAGACCCGGGTCTCCCGGTTTGAGAGTATGACGATAATTTGCAAAAATCACACTTAGACTTGAAAACAGGCCGTTAAAGGGTGAAAACCCAAACCAGCCCCCAAACGACCCCGTAGGAGGTACGAACACCTCGCACGGGACCAATGTAACTTGTAGGAACTGACAGCGTAGACCCGGGTCTCCCGGTTTGAGAGTATGACGATAATTTGCAAAAATCACTCTTAGACTTGAAAACAGGCCGTTAAAGGGTGAAAACACAAACCAGCCCCCAAACGACCCCGTAGGAGGCACGAACACCTCGTACGGGACCAATGTAACTTGTAGGAACTGACCGCGTAGTCCCGGGTCTCCCGGTTTGAGAGTACGACGATAATTTGCGAAAATCACACTTTGACTTGAAAACAGGCCGTTAAAGGGTGGAAACCCAAACCAGCCCCCAAACGACCCCGTAGGAGGCACGAACCCCTCGCACGGGACCAATGTAACTTGTAGGAACTGACAGCGTAGACCCGGGTCTCCCGGTTTGAGAGTATGACGATAATTTGCAAAAATCACACTTTGACTTGAAAACAGGCCGTTAAAGGGTGGAAACCCAAACCAGCCCCCAAACGACCCCGTAGGAGGCACGAACCCCTCGCACGGGACCAATGTAACTTGTAGGAACTGACAGCGTAGACCCGGGTCTCCCGGTTTGAGAGTATGACGATAATTTGCAAAAATCACACTTAGACTTGAAAACAGGCCGTTAAAGGGTGAAAACCCAAACCAGCCCCCAAACGACCCCGTAGGAGGCACGAACACCTCACACGGGACCAATGTAACTTGTAGGAACTGACCGCGTAGTCCCGGGTCTCCCGGTTTGAGAGTATGACGATAATTTGCAAAAATCACTCTTAGACTTGAAAACAGGCCGTTAAAGGGTGAAAACACAAACCAGCCCCCAAACGACCCCGTAGGAGGCACGAACACCTCGTACGGGACCAATGTAACTTGTAGGAACTGACCGCGTAGTCCCGGGTCTCCCGGTTTGAGAGTACGACGATAATTTGCGAAAATCACACTTTGACTTGAAAACAGGCCGTTAAAGGGTGGAAACCCAAACCAGCCCCCAAACGACCCCGTAGGAGGCACGAACCCCTCGCACGGGACCAATGTAACTTGTAGGAACTGACAGCGTAGACCCGGGTCTCCCGGTTTGAGAGTATGACGATAATTTGCAAAAATCACACTTAGACTTGAAAACAGGCCGTTAAAGGATGAAAACACAAACCAGCCCCCAAACGACCCCGTAGGAGGCACGAACACCTCGCACGGGACCAATCTAACTTGTAGGAACTGATCGCGTAGTCCCGGGTCTCCCGGTTTGAGAGTCTAACGATAATTTGCAAACATCACACTTAGACTTGAAAACAGGCCGTTAAAGGGTGAAAACCCAAACCAGCCCCCAAACGACCCCGTAGGAGGCACGAACACCTCGTATGGGACCAATGTAACTTGTAGGAACTGACCGCGTAGTCCCGGCTCTCTCGGTTTGAGAGTATGATGATAATTTGCGAAAATCACACTTAGACTTGAAAACAGGCCGTTAAAGGGTGAAATTACAAACCAGCCCCCAAACGACCCCGTAGGAGGCACGAACACCTCGCACGGGACCAATGTAACTTGTAGGAACTGACCGCGTAGTCCCGGGTCTCCCGGTTTGAGAGTACGACGATAATTTGCGAAAATCACACTTTGACTTGAAAACAGGCCGTTAAAGGGTGGAAACCCAAACCAGCCCCCAAACGACCCCGTAGGAGGCACGAACCCCTCGCACGGGACTAATGTAACTTGTAGGAACTGACAGCGTAGACCCGGGTCTCCCGGTTTGAGAGTATGACGATAATTGGCAAAAATCACACTTAGACTTGAAAACAGGCCGTTAAAGGGTGAAAACCCAAACCAGCCCCCAAACGACCCCGTAGGAGGTACGAACACCTCGCACGGGACCAATGTAACTTGTAGGAACTGACCGCGTAGTCCCGGGTCTCTCGGTTTGAGAGTATGACAATAATTTGCGAAAATCACACTTAGACTTGAAAATAAGCCGTTATAGGGTGGAAACCCAAACCAGCCCCCAAACGACCCCGTAGGAGGCACGAACACCTCGCACGGGACCAATGTAACTTGTAGGAACTGACCACGTAGTCCTGGGTCTCCTGGTTTGAGAGTATGACGATAATTTGCAAAAATCACTCTTAGACTTGAAAACAGGCCGTTAAAGGGTGAAAACCCAAACCAGCCCCCAAACGACCCCGTAGGAGGCACGAACACCTCGCACGGGACCAATGTAACTTGTAGGAACTGACCGCGTAGTCTCGGGTCTCCCGGTTTGAGAGTATGACGATAATTTGCAAAAATCACACTTAGACTTGAAAACAGGCCGTTAAAGGGTGAAAACCCAAACCAGCCCCCAAACGACCCCGTAGAAGGCACGAACACCTCGCACGGGACCAATGTAACTTGTAGGAACTGACCGCGTAGTCTCGGGTCTCCCGGTTTGAGAGTATGACGATAATTTGCAAAAATCACACTTAGACTTGAAAACAGGCCGTTAAAGGGTGAAAACCCAAACCAACCCCCAAACGACCCCGTAGGAGGCACGAACACCTCGCACGGGACCAATGTAACTTGTAGGAACTGACCGCGTAGTCCCGGGTCTCCCAGTTTTAGAGTATGACGATAATTTGCAAAAATCACACTTAGACTTGAAAACAGGCCGTTAAAGGGTGAAAACCCAAACCAGCCCCCAAACGACCCCGTAGGAGGCACGAACACCTCGCAAGGGACCAATGTAACTTGTAGGAACTGACCGCGTAGTCCCGGGTCTCTCGGTTCGAGAGTATGATGATAATTTGCGAAAATCACACTTAGACTTGAAAACAGGCCGTTAAAGGATGAAAACACAAACCAGCCCCCAAACGACCCCGTAGGAGGCACGAACACCTCGCACGGGACCAATGTAACTTGTAGGAACTGACCGCGTAGTCCCGGGTCTCCCGGTTTGAGAGTATGATGATAATTTTTGAAAATCACACTGAGACTTGAAAACAGGCCGTTATAGGGTGAAAACCCAAACCAGCCCCCAAACGACCCCGTAGGAGGCACGAACCCCTCGCACGGGACCAATGTAACTTGTAGGAACTGACCGCGTAGACCCGGGTCTCCCGATTTGAGAGTATGACGATAATTTGCGAAAATCACACTTAGACTTGAAAACAGGCCGTTAAAGGGTGGAAACCCAAACCAGCCCCCAAACGACCCCGTAGGAGGCACGAACACCTCGCACGGGACCAATGTAACTAGTAGGAACTGACCGCGTAGTCCCGGGTCTCCCTCTTTTAGAGTATGACGATAATTTGCAAAAATCACACTTAGACTTGAAAACAGGCCGTTAAAGGGTGAAAACCCAAACCCGCCCCCAAACGACCCCGTAGGAGGCACGAACACCTCGCACGGGACCAATGTTACTTGTAGGAACTGACCGCGTAGTCCCGGGTCTCCCGATTTGAGAGTATGACGATAATTTGCAAAAATCACACTTAGACTTGAAAACAGGCCGTTAAAGGGTGAAAACCCAAACCATCCCCCAAACGACCCCGTAGGAGGCACGAACACCTCGCACGGGACCAATGTAACTTGTAGGAACTAACCGCGTAGTCCCGGGTCTCTCGGTTCGAGAGTATGACGATAATTTGCCAAAATCACACTTAGACTTGAAAACAGGACGTTAAAGGATGAAAACACAAACCAGCCCCCAAACGACCCCGTAGGAGGCACGAACACCTCGCACGGGACCAATGTAACTTGTAGGAACTGACCGCGTAGTCCCGGGTCTCCCGGTTTGAGAGTATGACGATAATTTGCAAAAATTACTCTTAGACTTGAAAACAGGCCGTTAAAGGGTGAAAACACAAACCAGCCCCCAAACGACCCCGTAGGAGGCACGGACACCTCGCACGGGACCAATGTAACTTGTAGGAACTGACCGCGTAGTCCCGGGTCTTCCGGTTTGAGAGTATGACGATAATTTGCGAAAATCACACTTTGACTTGAAAACAGGCCGTTAAAGGGTGGAAACCCAAACCACCCCCCAAACGACCCCGTAGAAGGCACGAACCCCTCGCACGGGACCAATGTAACTTGTAGGAACTGACAGCGTAGACCCGGGTCTCCCGGTTTGAGAGTATGACGATAATTGGCAAAAATCACACTTAGACTTGAAAACAGGCCGTTAAAGGGTGAAAACCCAAACCAGCCCCCAAACGACCCCGTAGGAGGTACGAACACCTCGCACGGGACCAATGTAACTTGTAGGAACTGACCGCGTAGTCCCGGGTCTCTCGATTTGAGAGTATGACAATAATTTGCGAAAATCACACTTAGACTTGAAAATAAGCCGTTAAAGGGTGGAAACCCAAACCAGCCCCCAAACGACCCCGTAGGAGGCACGAACACCTCACACGGGACCAATGTAACTTGTAGGAACTGACCACGTAGTCCTGGGTCTCCTGGTTTGAGAGTATGACGATAATTTGCAAAAATCACTCTTAGACTTGAAAACAGGCCGTTAAAGGGTGAAAACCCAAACCAGCCCCCAAACGACCCCGTAGGAGGCACGAACACCTCGCACGGGACCAATGTAACTTGTAGAAACTGACCGCGTAGTCTCGGGTCTCCCGGTTTGAGAGTATGACGATAATTTGCAAAAATCACACTTAGACTTGAAAACAGGCCGTTAAAGGGTGAAAACCCAAACCAGCCCCCAAACGACCCCGTAGAAGGCACGAACACCTCGCACGGGACCAATGTAACTTGTATGAACTGACCGCGTAGTCCCGGGTCTCCCGGTTTGAGAGTATGACGATAATTTGCAAAAATCACACTTAGACTTGAAAACAGGCCGTTAAAGGGTGAAAACCCAAACCAACCCCCAAACGACCCCGTAGGAGGCACGAACACCTCGCACGGGACCAATGTAACTTGTAGGAACTGACCGCGTAGTCCCGGGTCTCCCAGTTTTAGAGTATGACGATAATTTGCAAAAATCACACTTAGACTTGAAAACAGGCCGTTAAAGGGTGAAAACCCAAACCAGCCCCCAAACGACCCCGTAGGAGGCACGAACACCTCGCACGGGACCAATGTAACTTGTAGGAACTGACCGCGTAGTCCCGGGTCTCTCGGTTCGAAAGTATGATAATAATTTGCGAAAATCACACTTAGACTTGAAAACAGGCCGTTAAAGGGTGAAAACCCAAACCAACCCCCAAACGACCCCGTAGGAGGCACGAACACCTCGCACGGGACCAATGTAACTTGTAGGAACTGACCGCGTAGTCCCGAGTCTCCCGGTTTGAGAGTATGATGATAATTTTTGAAAATCACACTGAGACTTGAAAACAGGCCGTTATAGGGTGAAAACCCAAACCAGCCCCCAAACGACCCCGTAGGAGGCACGAACCCCTCGCACGGGACCAATGTAACTTGTAGGAACTGACAGCGTAGACCCGGGTCTCCCGATTTGAGAGTATGACGATAATTTGCGAAAATCACACTTAGACTTGAAAACAGGCCGTTAAAGGGTGGAAACCCAAACCAGCCCCCAAACGACCCCGTAGGAGGCACGAACACCTCGCACGGGACCAATGTAACTTGTAGGAACTGACCGCGTAGTCCCGGGTCTCCCGGTTTGAGAGTATGATGATAATTTTTGAAAATCACACTGAGACTTGAAAACAGGCCGTTATAGGGTGAAAACCCAAACCAGCCCCCAAACGACCCCATAGGAGGCACGAACCCCTCGCACGGGACCAATGTAACTTGTAGGAACTGACAGCGTAGACCCGGGTCTCCCGATTTGAGAGTATGACGATAATTTGCAAAAATCACACTTAGACTTGAAAACAGGCCGTTAAAGCGTGAAAACCCAAACCAGCCCCCAAACGACCCCGTAGGAGGTACGAACACCTCGCACGGGACCAATGTAACTTGTAGGAACTGACAGCGTAGACCCGGGTCTCCCGGTTTGAGAGTATGGCGATAATTTCCAAAAATCACACTTAGACTTGAAAACAGGCCGTTAAAGGGTGAAAACCCAAACCAGCCCCCAAACGACCCCGTAGGAGGCACGAACACCTCGCACGGGACCAATGTAACTTGTAGGAACTGACCGCGTAGTCCCGGGTCTCCCAGTTTGAGAGTATGACGATAATTGGCAAAAATCACACTTAGACTTGAAAACAGGCCGTTAAAGGGTGAAAACCCAAACCAGCCCCCAAACGACCCCGTAGGAGGTACGAACACCTCGCACGGGACCAATGTAACTTGTAGGAACTGACCGCGTAGTCCCGGGTCTCCCGATTTGAGAGTATGACGATAATTTGCGAAAATCACACTTAGACTTGAAAATAGGCTGTTAAAGGGTGGAAACCCAAACCAGCCGCCAAACGACCCCGTAGGAGGCACGAACCCCTCGCACGGGACCAATGTAACTTGTAGGAACTGACCGCGTAGTCCCGGGTCTCCCAATTTGAGAGTATGACGATAATTTGCAAAAATCACACTTAGACTTGAAAACAGGCCGTTAAAGGGTGAAAACCCAAACCATCCCCCAAACGACCCCGTAGGCGGCACGAACACCTCGCACGGGACCAATGTAACTTGTAGGAACTAACCGCGTAGTCCCGGGTCTCTCGGTTCGAGAGTATGACGATAATTTGCCAAAATCACACTTAGACTTGAAAACAGGACGTTAAAGGATGAAAACACAAACCAGCCCCCAAACGACCCCGTAGGAGGCACGAACACCTCGCACGGGACCAATGTAACTTGTAGGAACTGACCGCGTAGTCCCGGGTCTCCCGGTTTGAGAGTATGACGATAATTTGCAAAAATCACTCTTAGACTTGAAAACAGGCCGTTAAAGGGTGAAAACCCAAACCAGCCCCCAAACGACCCCGTAGGAGGCACGAACAACTCGCACGGGACCAATGTAACTTGTAGGAACTGATCGCGTAGTCCCGAGTCTCCCGGTTTGAGAGTCTGACGATAATTTGCAAACATCACACTTAGACTTGAAAACAGGCCGTTAAAGGGTGAAAACCCAAACCAGCCCCCAAACGACCCCGTAGGAGGCACGAACACTTCGTACGGGAGCAATGTAACTTGTAGGAACTGACCACGTAGTCCCGGCTCTCTCGGTTTGAGAGTATAACGATAATTTGCAAAAATCACACTTAGACTTGAAAGCCGGCCGTTAAAGGGTGAAAACACAAACCAGCCCCCGAAACGACCCCGTAGGAGGCACGAACACCTCGCACGGGACCAATGTAACTTGTAGGAACTGACCGCGTAGTCCCGGGTCTCCCGGTTTGAGAGTATGACGATAATTTGCGAAAATCACACTTTGACTTGAAAACAGGCCGTTAAAGGGTGGAAACCCAAACCAGCCCCCAAACGACCCCGTAGGAAGCACGAACCCCTCGCACGGGACCAATGTAACTTGTAGGAACTGACAGCGTAGACCCGGGTCTCCCGGTTTGAGAGTATGACGATAATTGGCAAAAATCACACTTAGACTAGAAAACAGGCTGTTAAAGGGTGAAAACCCAAACCAGCCCCCAAACGACCCCGTAGGAGGTACGAACACCTCGCACGGGACCAATGTAACTTGTAGGAACTGACCGCGTAGTCCCGGGTCTCTCGGTTTGAGAGTATGACGATAATTTGCGAAAATCACACTTAGACTTGAAAATAGGCCGTTAAAGGGTGGAAACCCAAACCAGCCCCCAAACGACCCCGTAGGAGGCACGAACACCTCGCACGGGACCAATGTAACTTGTAGGAACTGACCACGTAGTCCTGGGTCTCCTGGTTTGAGAGTATGACGATAATTTGCAAAAATCACTCTTAGACTTGAAAACAGGCAGTTAAAGGGTGAAAACCCAAACCAGCCCCCAAACGACCCCGTAGGAGGCACGAACACCTCGCACGGGACCAATGTAACTTGTAGGAACTGACCGCGTAGTCCCGGGTCTCCCGGTTTGAGAGTATGACGATAATTTGCAAAAATCACACTTAGACTTGAAAACAGGCCGTTAAAGGGTGAAAACCCAAACCAACCCCCAAACGACCCCGTAGGAGGCACGAACACCTCGCACGGGACCAATGTAACTTGTAGGAACTGACCGCGTAGTCCCGGGTCTCCCAGTTTTAGAGTATGACGATAATTTGCAAAAATCACACTTAGACTTGAAAACAGGCCGTTAAAGGGTGAAAACCCAAACCAGCCCCCAAACGACCCCGTAGGAGGCACGAACAGCTCGCACGGGACCAATGTAACTTGTAGGAACTGATCGCGTAGTCCCGGGTCTCTCGGTTCGAAAGTATGATAATAATTTGCGAAAATCACACTTAGACTTGAAAACAGGCCGTTAAAGGGTGAAAACCCAAACCAACCCCCAAACGACCCCGTAGGAGGCACGAACACCTCGCACGGGACCAATGTAACTTGTAGGAACTGACCGCGTAGTCCCGGGTCTCCCGGTTTGAGAGTATGATGATAATTTTTGAAAATCACACTGAGACTTGAAAACAGGCCGTTATAGGGTGAAAACCCAAACCAGCCCCCAAACGACCCCGTAGGAGGCACGAACCCCTCGCACGGGACCAATGTAACTTGTAGGAACTGACAGCGTAGACCCGGGTCTCCCGATTTGAGAGTATGACGATAATTTGCGAAAATCACACTTAGACTTGAAAACAGGCCGTTAAAGGGTGGAAACCCAAACCAGCCCCCAAACGACCCCGTAGGAGGCACGAACACCTCGCACGGGACCAATGTAACTTGTAGGAACTGACCGCGTAGTCCCGGGTCTCCCGGTTTGAGAGTATGATGATAATTTTTGAAAATCACACTGAGACTTGAAAACAGGCCGTTATAGGGTGAAAACCCAAACCAGCCCCCAAACGACCCCATAGGAGGCACGAACCCCTCGCACGGGACCAATGTAACTTGTAGGAACTGACAGCGTAGACCCGGGTCTCCCGATTTGAGAGTATGACGATAATTTGCAAAAATCACACTTAGACTTGAAAACAGGCCGTTAAAGCGTGAAAACCCAAACCAGCCCCCAAACGACCCCGTAGGAGGTACGAACACCTCGCACGGGACCAATGTAACTTGTAGGAACTGACAGCGTAGACCCGGGTCTCCCGGTTTGAGAGTATGGCGATAATTTCCAAAAATCACACTTAGACTTGAAAACAGGCCGTTAAAGGGTGAAAACCCAAACCAGCCCCCAAACGACCCCGTAGGAGGCACGAACACCTCGCACGGGACCAATGTAACTTGTAGGAACTGACCGCGTAGTCCCGGGTCTCCCAGTTTGAGAGTATGACGATAATTGGCAAAAATCACACTTAGACTTGAAAACAGGCCGTTAAAGGGTGAAAACCCAAACCAGCCCCCAAACGACCCCGTAGGAGGTACGAACACCTCGCACGGGACCAATGTAACTTGTAGGAACTGACCGCGTAGTCCCGGGTCTCCCGATTTGAGAGTATGACGATAATTTGCGAAAATCACACTTAGACTTGAAAATAGGCCGTTAAAGGGTGGAAACCCAAACCAGCCCCCAAACGACCCCGTAGGAGGCACGAACCCCTCGCACGGGACCAATGTAACTTGTAGGAACTGACCGCGTAGTCCCGGGTCTCCCAATTTGAGAGTATGACGATAATTTGCAAAAATCACACTTAGACTTGAAAACAGGCCGTTAAAGGGTGAAAACCCAAACCATCCCCCAAACGACCCCGTAGGCGGCACGAACACCTCGTACGGGACCTATGTAACTTGTAGGAACTAACCGCGTAGTCCCGGGTCTCTCGGTTCGAGAGTATGACGATAATTTGCCAAAATCACACTTAGACTTGAAAACAGGACGTTAAAGGATGAAAACACAAACCAGCCCCCAAACGACCCCGTAGGAGGCACGAACACCTCGCACGGGACCAATGTAACTTGTAGGAACTGACCGCGTAGTCCCGGGTCTCCCGGTTTGAGAGTATGACGATAATTTGCAAAAATCACTCTTAGACTTGAAAACAGGCCGTTAAAGGGTGAAAACCCAAACCAGCCCCCAAACGACCCCGTAGGAGGCACGAACAACTCGCACGGGACCAATGTAACTTGTAGGAACTGATCGCGTAGTCCCGAGTCTCCCAGTTTGAGAGTCTGACGATAATTTGCAAACATCACACTTAGACTTGAAAACAGGCCGTTAAAGGGTGAAAACCCAAACCAGCCCCCAAACGACCCCGTAGGAGGCACGAACACTTCGTACGGGAGCAATGTAACTTGTAGGAACTGACCACGTAGTCCCGGCTCTCTCGGTTTGAGAGTATAACGATAATTTGCAAAAATCACACTTAGACTTGAAAGCCGGCCGTTAAAGGGTGAAAACACAAACCAGCCCCCGAAACGACCCCGTAGGAGGCACGAACACCTCGCACGGGACCAATGTAACTTGTAGGAACTGACCGCGTAGTCCCGGGTCTCCCGGTTTG
Organism: Sambucus nigra; assembly: GCA_949130495.1. Classification (NCBI taxonomy): domain Eukaryota; kingdom Viridiplantae; phylum Streptophyta; class Magnoliopsida; order Dipsacales; family Adoxaceae; genus Sambucus; species Sambucus nigra. The sequence continues at coordinate 6,367 of CASBWL010000643.1, read as the reverse complement.
AGAGTATGACGATAATTTGCGAAAATCACACTTTGACTTGAAAACAGGCCGTTAAAGGGTGGAAACCCAAACCAGCCCCCAAACGACCCCGTAGGAAGCACGAACCCCTCGCACGGGACCAATGTAACTTGTAGGAACTGACATCGTAGACCCGGGTCTCCCGGTTTGAGAGTATGACGATAATTGGCAAAAATCACACTTAGACTAGAAAACAGGCTGTTAAAGGGTGAAAACCCAAACCAGCCCCCAAACGACCCCGTAGGAGGTACGAACACCTCGCACGGGACCAATGTAACTTGTAGGAACTGACCGCGTAGTCCCGGGTCTCTCGGTTTGAGAGTATGACGATAATTTGCGAAAATCACACTTAGACTTGAAAATAGGCCGTTAAAGGGTGGAAACCCAAACCAGCCCCCAAACGACCCCGTAGGAGGCACGAACACCTCGCACGGGACCAATGTAACTTGTAGGAACTGACCACGTAGTCCTGGGTCTCCTGGTTTGAGAGTATGACGATAATTTGCAAAAATCACTCTTAGACTTGAAAACAGGCAGTTAAAGGGTGAAAACCCAAACCAGCCCCCAAACGACCCCGTAGGAGGCACGAACACCTCGCACGGGACCAATGTAACTTGTAGGAACTGACCGCGTAGTCCCGGGTCTCCCGGTTTGAGAGTATGATGATAATTTGCAAAAATCACACATAGACTTGAAAACAGGCCGTTAAAGGGTGAAACCCAAACCAGCCCCCAAACGACCCCGTAGAAGGCACGAACACCTCGCACGGGACCAATGTAACTTGTAGGAACTGACCGCGTAGTCCCGGGTCTCCCGGTTTGAGAGTATGATGATAATTTGCAAAAATCACACTTAGACTTGAAAACAGGCCGTTAAAGGGTGAAAACCCAAACCAACCCCCAAACGACCCCGTAGGAGGCACGAACACCTCGCACGGGACCAATGTAACTTGTAGGAACTGACCGCGTAGTCCCGGGTCTCCCAGTTTTAGAGTATGACGATAATTTGCAAAAATCACCCTTAGACTTGAAAACAGACCGTTAAAGGGTGAAAACCCAAACCAGCCCCCAAACGACCCCGTAGGAGGCACGAGCACCTCGCACGGGACCAATGTAACTTGTAGAAACTGACCGCGTAGTCCCGGGTCTCTCGGTTCGAGAGTATGATGATAATTTGCGAAAATCACACTTAGACTTGAAAACAGGCCGTTAAAGGATGAAAACACAAACCAGCCCCCAAACGACCCCGTAGGAGGCACGAACACCTCGCACGGGACCAATGTAACTTGTAGGAACTGACCGCGTAGTCCCGGGTCTCCCGGTTTGAGAGTATGATGAAAATTTGCGAAAATCACACTTTGACTTGAAAACAGGCCGTTAAAGGGTGGAAACCCAAACCAGCCCCCAAACGACCCCGTAGGAGGCACGAACCCCTCGCACGGGACCAATGTAACTTGTAGGAACTGACAGCGTAGACCCGGGTCTCCCGGTTTGAGAGTATGACGATAATTGGCAAAAATCACACTTAGACTAGAAAACAAGCTGTTAAAGGGTGAAAACCCAAACCAGCCCCCAAACGACCCCGTAGGAGGTACGAACACCTCGCACGGGACCAATGTAACTTGTAGGAACTGACCGCGTAGTCCCGGGTCTCTCAGTTTGAGAGTATGACGATAATTTGCAAAAATCACACTTAGACTTGAAAATAGGCCGTTAAAGGGTGGAAACCCAAACCAGCCCCCAAACGACCCCGTAGGAGGCACGAACACCTCGCACGGGACCAATGTAACTTGTAGGAACTGACCACGTAGTCCTGGGTCTCCTGGTTTGAGAGTATGACGATAATTTGCAAAAATCACTCTTAGACTTGAAAACAGGCAGTTAAAGGGTGAAAACCCAAACCAGCCCCCAAACGACCCCGTAGGAGGCACGAACACCTCGTACGGGACCAATGTAACTTGTAGGAACTGACCGCGTAGTCCCGGGTCTCCCGGTTTGAGAGTATGACGATAATTTGCAAAAATCACACTTAGACTTGAAAACAGGCCGTTAAAGGGTGAAAACCCAAACCAGCCCCCAAACGACCCCGTAGAAGGCACGAACACCTCGCACGGGACCAATGTAACTTGTAGGAACTGACCGCGTAGTCCCGGGTCTCCCGGTTTGAGAGTATGATGATAATTTGCAAAAATCACAATTAGACTTGAAAACAGGCCGTTAAAGGGTGAAAACCCAAACCAACCCCCAAACGACCCCGTAGGAGGCACGAACACCTCGCACGGGACCAATGTAACTTGTAGGAACTGACCGCGTAGTCCCGGGTCTCCCAGTTTTAGAGTATGACGATAATTTGCAAAAATCACACTTAGACTTGAAAACAGGCCGTTAAAGGGTGAAAACCCAAACCAGCCCCCAAACGACCCCGTAGGAGGCACGAACACCTCGTACGGGACCAATGTAACTTGTAGGAACTGACCGCGTAGTCCCGGGTCTCTCGGTTCGAGAGTATGATGATAATTTGCGAAAATCACACTTAGACTTGAAAACAGGCCGTTAAAGGATGAAAACACAAACCAGCCCCCAAACGACCCCGTAGGAGGCACGAACACCTCGCACGGGACCAATGTAACTTGTAGGAACTGACCGCGTAGTCCCGGGTCTCCCGGTTTGAGAGTATGATGATAATTTTTGAAAATCACACTGAGACTTGAAAACAGGCCGTTATAGGGTGAAAACATAAACCAGCCCCCAAACGACCCCGTAGGAGCCACGAACCCCTCGTACGGGACCAATGTAACTTGTAGGAACTGACAGCGTAGACCCGGGTCTCCCGATTTGAGAGTATGACGATAATTTGCAAAAATCACACTTAGACTTGAAAACAGGCCGTTAAAGGGTGAAAACCCAAACCAGCCCCCAAACGACCCCGTAGGAGGCATGAACACCTCGCACGGGACCAATGCAACTTGTAGGAACTGACCGCGTAGTCCCGGGTCTCCCAGTTTGAGAGTATGATGATAATTTGCAAAAATCACACTTAGACTTGAAAACAGGCCGTTAAAGGGTAAAAACCCAAACCAGCCCCCAAACGACCCCGTAGGAGGCACGAACACCTCGCACGGGACCAATGTAACTTGTAGGAACTGACCGCGTAGTCCCGGGTCTCCCGGTTTGAGAGTATGACGATAATTTGCAAAAATCACTCTTAGACTTTAAAACAGGCCGTTAAAGGGTGAAAACCCAAACCATCCCCCAAACGACCCCGTAGGAGGCACGAACACCTCGCACGGGACCAATGTAACTTGTAGGAACTGATTGCGTAGTCCCGGGTCTCCCGGTTTGAGAGTCTGACGATAATTTGCAAACATCACACTTAGACTTGAAAACAGGCCGTTCAAGGGTGAAAACCCAAACCAGCCCCCAAACGACCCCGTAGGAGGCACGAACACCTCGTACGGGAGCAATGTAACTTGTAGGAACTGACCGCGTAGTCCCGGCTCTCTCGGTTTGAGAGTATGACGATAATTTGCGAAAATAACACTTAGACTTGAAAACAGGCCGTTAAAGGGTGAAAACACAAACCAGCCCCCAAACGACCCTGTAGGAGGCACGAACACCTCGCACGGGACCAATGTAACTTGTAGGAACTGACCGCGTAGTCCCGGGTCTCCCGGTTTGAGAGTATGACGATAATTTGCGAAAATCACACTTTGACTTGAAAACAGGCCGTTAAAGGGTGGAAACCCAAACCAGCCCCCAAACGATCCCGTAGGAGGCACGAACCCCTCGCACGGGACCAATGTAACTTGTAGGAACTGACAGCGTAGACCCGGGTCTCCCGGTTTGAGAGTATGACGATAATTGGCAAAAATCACACTTAGACTTGAAAACAGGCCGTTAAAGGGTGAAAACCCAAACCAGCCCCCAAACGACCCCGTAGGAGGTACGAACACCTCGCACGGGACCAATGTAACTTGTAGGAACTGACCGCGTAGTCCCGGGTCTCTCGGTTTGAGAGTATGACGATAATTTGCGAAAATCACACTTAGACTTGAAAATAGGCCGTTAAAGGGTGGAAACCCAAACCAGCCCCCAAACGACCCCGTAGGAGGCACGAACACCTTGCACGGGACCAATGTAACTTGTAGGAACTGACCACGTAGTCCTGGGTCTCCTGGTTTGAGAGTATGATGATAATTTGCAAAAATCACTCTTAGACTTGAAAACAGGCCGTTAAAGGGTGAAAACCCAAACCAGCCCCCAAACGACCCCGTAGGAGGCACGAACACCTCGCACTGGACCAATGTAACTTGTAGGAACTGACCGCGTAGTCCCGGGTCTCCCAGTTTTAGAGTATGACGATAATTTGCAAAAATCACACTTAGACTTGAAAACAGGCCGTTAAAGGGTGAAAACCCAAACCAGCCCCCAAACGACCCCGTAGGAGGCACGAACACCTCGCACGGGACCAATGTAACTTGTAGGAACTGACAGCGTAGACCCGGGTCTCCCGGTTTGAGAGTATGACGATAATTGGCAAAAATCACACTTAGACTTGAAAACAGGCCGTTAAAGGGTGAAAACCCAAACCAGCCCCCAAACGACCCCATAGGAGGTACGAACACCTCGCACGGGACCAATGTAACTTGTAGGAACTGACCGCGTAGTCCCGGGTCTCTCGGTTTGAGAGTATGACGATAATTTGCGAAAATCACACTTTGACTTGAAAACAGGCCGTTAAAGGGTGGAAACCCAAACCACCCCCCAAACGACCCCGTAGGAGGCACGAACCCCTCGCACGGGACCAATGTAACTTGTAGGAACTGACAGCGTAGACCCGGGTCTCCCGATTTGAGAGTATGACGATAATTTGCAAAAATCACACTTAGACTTGAAAATAGGCCGTTAAAGGGTGGAAACCCAAACCAGCCCCCAAACGACCCCGTAGGAGGCACGAACACCTCGCACGGGACCAATGTAACTTGTAGGAACTGACCACGTAGTCCTGGGTCTCCTGGTTTGAGAGTATGACGATAATTTGCAAAAATCACTCTTAGACTTCAAAACAGGCCGTTAAAGGGTGAAAACCCAAACCAGCCCCCAAACGACCCGGTAGGAGGCACGAACACCTCGCACGGGACCAATGTAACTTGTAGGAACTGACCGCGTAGTCCCGGGTCTCCCGGTTTGAGAGTATGACGATAATTTGCAAAAATCACACTTAGACTTGAAAACAGGCCGTTAAAGGGTGAAAACCCAAACCAGCCCCCAAACGACCCGGTAGGAGGCACGAACACCTCGCACGGGACCAATGTAACTTGTAGGAACTGACCGCGTAGTCCCGGGTCTCCCGGTTTGAGAGTATGACGATAATTTGCAAAAATCACACTTAGACTTGAAAACAGGCCGTTAAAGGGTGAAAACCCAAACCAGCCCCCAAACGACCCCGTAGGAGGCACGAACACCTCGCACGGGACCAATGTAACTTGTAGGAACTGACCGCGTAGTCCCGGGTCTCTCGGTTTGAGAGTATGACGATAATTTGCAAAAATCACACTTAGACTTGAAAACAGGCCGTTAAAGGTTGAAAACCCAAACCAGCCCCCAAACGACCCCGTAGGAGGCACGAACACCTCGCACGGGACCAATGTAACTTGTAGGAACTGACCACGTAGTCCTGGGTCTCCTGGTTTGAGAGTATGACGATAATTTGCAAAAATCACTCTTAGACTTCAAAACAGGCCGTTAAAGGGTGAAAACCCAAACCAGCCCCCAAACGACCCGGTAGGAGGCACGAACACCTCGCACGGGACCAATGTAACTTGTAGGAACTGACCGCGTAGTCCCGGGTCTCCCGGTTTGAGAGTATGACGATAATTTGCAAAAATCACACTTAGACTTGAAAACAGGCCGTTAAAGGGTGAAAACCCAAACCAGCCCCCAAACGACCCCGTAGGAGGCACGAACACCTCGCACGGGACCAATGTAACTTGTAGGAACTGACCGCGTAGTCCCGGGTCTCTCGGTTTGAGAGTATGACGATAATTTGCAAAAATCACACTTAGACTTGAAAATAGGCCGTTAAAGGGTGGAAACCCAAACCAGCCCCCAAACGACCCCGTAGGAGGCACGAACACCTCGCACGGGACCAATGTTACTTGTAAGAACTGACCACGTAGTCCTGGGTCTCCTGGTTTGAGAGTATGACGATAATTTGCAAAAATCACTCTTAGACTTGAAAACAGGCCGTTAAAGGGTGAAAACCCAAACCAGCCCCCAAACGACCTGGTAGGAGGCACGAACACCTCGCACGGGACCAATGTAACTTGTAGGAACTGACCGCGTAGCCC
>CASBWL010000642.1:967174-1139674 GCA_949130495.1 Sambucus nigra | reverse complement strand
AATCTCGTATGAAATCTTATTTAAAATCCATTGACGAGTGTATTTGGTTGCTTTGTGAAATTGGGTGGACTCCTCCCACAGTCAGCGTTGATAATATTACCTCTTTAAAACCTGTGTCAGCCTGGACTGAAGATGATTTTAAAATGTCTAATTTTAATTCCCGTGGTCTGAGTGCTATTTCTGAAGTTGTCACTCCCGATGAGTTCCGTCGAATTATGACATGCACCACGTCTAAAGAGGCATGGGATGTTTTGAAACTGACACATGAGGGTACGAACACGGTTAAATAATCAAAGTTACAAAATTTGACCACCCAATTTGAGACTATCACCATGTCTGAGTCTGAATGCTTTGATGATTTTTTTGCACGTTTGTCGGACATTGTTAACACATGTTTTAATTTGGGTGAGGTGATTGATAACATGCATGTCGTTAAAAATATTTTGAGATCTCTTCTAAAACGCTTTATTCCTAAAGTCACTGTTTTGAACTCTTTGGGAAATTTGAAATCACTTAAGTTGGAAGAACTTGTAGGAGATCTTCAAACCTATGAGATTGACATGTTTTCCCAAACCATTAAGGCTAAGGATAGAGGTGTTGTTTTGAAGACTCATTTTAAAAAAAAGAAAGAAAAAGTTTGTGAGTCCGATTATGAGGGAGACATTGATGATTTGGCCTTATTTGTGAAAAATTTCAAAAGTTTCTCAAAATTTCTAAAGAAAATTCTTCGAATAAAAAGAAATTTTTTGATAAAAATAAAAATAAAATAAAGGCCAAAGAAAGAGGTGAGAGGGAAAAAGAGAGTGAATCAGATGAGGAGTGTGAGGAAGATTTTGATAACGTGACTTGTTTTGAATGTGGGGGTAAGGGTCATAAATCATTTGAGTGTCCTACGTGGCTTAGAAAGAAAGGAAAGAATGTAGCCATGCCCGCCACAATTAGTGATAGTACTGAAACATGAAAAAGTGTAAAAGGTGATTTAGGTTTAAAACATGAAAAAGGAAAAAATTAAGAAGTTAACACTTTACTACAACTAATCAAAACGAGAGTCGGGATCGCATCCCAGCTATGGGCTAAACAACTAATAGTTAGAATTTTAGTTCGAAAGTTATTTAACCGAGCATATTCAATTAATCATAAACATCATGAAAGAAGAAATTTAACTCAAAGTTGCGAGATAAAGCATTTAACCGAAAATGGTCACACGCGGATTAACTTCGAATTACCGCTCTAAATACTTACGTTGCATGACAAAGAAAGTTAAACGCATAACAATCTGACTTTAATGTGACACCCCGCCTAATTAAATACCGGGCGATCACTCCTTTATTAAATTAAATCAAGGTGAACAGTTGGTTCATTCTTAGCATCACTGTCGAAAAATAAATTTTCCAATTTAACACCTTAAATAATTAAGCTAAGTGTCAAAACCATATTTAAACATTACTTTCCAAATTTTATTTAAAGAAAAATTATTTATTTATTAATTAACAACATTTTAATAAATAAGAATCACACCACAATAAACCTGGAACATAATCCAATTAATTTAAAACATTCGTCAATCGAATGTCAACATGCGAAATCTAAAGTAACACATCCATACTGAATAAATCCCATAGTAACAGTACTAGAAATAACTGAAATACAAATGTCCAAATAACAACGGAATAATGGAAAGGGCTGCACATGCCCATCTAAATGAAAGTACTAAGAGTGGATGTGAATGAACGAAGTCGTCTGATCAAGAGACCTGCAACTCCCACCTAAGCTGCAGCGCGTTCCTTCCAAGGGATCCTAAGCAAGACGCCCCTGTGGCTGGGCACCTATAATATATACATATATATACACAAGAGAGAGAGAGAAAAAGAAACGGGTCAGAGCCCGATAGTGTGTATGATTTAAAATCCGTTTAGCAAGTATTTAAATTGATTACAGGCCAATGCAACAACATATTAGAGCGACACTCTCTTGAGAAATTCTCACCTCTCTTCTAATGTGCACGCCTATCGTACTAACCTTCCCAACGGTTTATCTTCTCATTTTATCACACTAACCTTCCCAATAATTTACTTATCTTAAATTACTTGTAAGATTTCAAAACCGAACAATATAATTGTTTAAAAAGGATACTCCCAATTAGTAACACAACACTCGTTTTAGCTTCATTCATTTATAAAGTTCCTAGTATCATATTATACTTTTTCAAACAAATATTTCCGATTTATAGTCAGGAATCATTTCTCACTTGCCATAACACAATAACAGTTTCAATTTCCCAAATTTCATATATATATTAAATACTCGTATAATATATATATTCTAACAGCACCCCACATAAGAACTATGGTGCGGGCATACTCTGCTATCCAATCCCCGTATCGCTCACACTAAGGGAAAATACAAGTTCGGAATCACTCTCGAACTGTATCAACATATATACACAAACAAGATTGAGGCGAAGCATAGATTCCAAGTCTCTAAGAGGTCAGTACATACCCTCACGTCTCTTAGGACCGTCTGAACTATCGATTCGATAGCCTGTACCAAGGATATCTATCTCCTAGGGTACGAATCAATATCCCCCATAAGGCAACACATGATAAGATCGTCCCAGCGCGGTAACTTCCGGGATAGCAAGTAGCGCGAGCATGGTTTTCACATGTATATAATATATGCATACACAATCATATAAATATACCACTTTTATCATATTTAATATAGGTTCCTCTCATCACCCATAATTACAATATTTATCCTTAATTTTCACATTAAGTATTTCTTATAAGGGTTCGTCACTAACCTTAACTCGAAGGGTTTCTCCAACTCATTACGTGACACTCGTGGACTCTATCCTCCCAAGTATAAAATTGAGTAGGTTTTCTTTTTATGTCCCAACGTAACTCTCTCTCACGCATGTTTCCCTTTAATACATACATCCATCGACCTTTAAGTAATTATCCCAAAATACAATTCTCGGCTCACATTAAAAGTCCCAACAATGATTCATATGTCCTACTGGTCTTCCATATTTCCCAAAACATTTTATTAAGTATGCCCAAGAATTATTTCACGATAAATTGAATTTAACTAATTTAACAACGGAAATAGGAGTCTGCCAGGAGGGGTCGATCGATCGAAGTCTGGGGCTCGATCGATCGAACCTTCGATTGATCGAAGCTCTGGGCTCGATCGATCGATCAAGCAGGTCTGCGAAAACCTACAGAATTGCAGTTACGGATTTTATCTTCTAACCTTCACCAAATCCATATTTTTCCAATCCCAAACGTCTAAAAATTGTGCTACTAACATCATATCATCCTACTAGGTACTTCCAACGTAAAGCATGTGGATTCCTAAAATTTAATAAGGATTAACTGCCCCAAAAGTTAATTAATTATCAAGAACCCTAGAATTCTCTTAAACATGGTTCTAACAAGTATTTCCAGAATTTTCTTCTTATAATCATCATAATTTCGTGGGTAATTCCTCTACATGGCAAGGGTTTCCAGAATTATCATATAAACCATAACTACATGTGATTCCTATCTCATATCTTTGGTGTTCCTCCATAAAACTCATTCTAATTACTCCTAAACTAATATGAAAGATGCATCAATGAAATAAGAAAGATAAACACTTGCCTGGGATTTTCAGAAGTCTAGTTTGCGGATGATTTTGGTGTGGTCGCTGATGATGCTGAGATTTAGCACCACCGGATAAGTGATAATGAGCTCAAACAGTAGTAGCCATGGCAGCTGTAGAGATATAAGTATATGAGTATATAAGTGTGTATGTGTGTAGAAGGGGGTGAGTATAAGAGGAGTAAGATAATGAAATATAGTGGTTCAGCCAATTTGGCCTACATCCACTGTGAGTGTGTGATCCACTAAGTATGGGCACTAATGGCCTTGGGTACAATGCACATAAGCTCTTTCTCTCTCCCTCTACTGTGTGTATACAAGCAGGGTTTTAGCTAGGGTTGCAATCATCTGATCCCCCTGTAGGGTTGTAGGTGACAAGTATATATAGGTCTTGGGGGGTGTAGTGTACCCCCCAAGTATGCATGGTGCATGTGAATGGTGATCTAACAAATCCCCTGTTGACACCTGTAGATGCCAAATGATGACATAATATTCCCTCACGTGAGGGTGTGATTCGGTTGTAACGGTCTGCCACGTGTCATATGAGCCTGACGCGCACTGTTCCACGCGTCTCCCAAACCACGCGCTGTCATGATGTCACCCTCGGCCTATGAGCCGAGGCCGAGGGCAAAGTTTCTTCCGGTAGTGAGTCTGGCTTAGTTCTGGCCTTGTACTGTCGTACCCTCGTAGGGTCGTCCGGAGCCTTGGGAAGGGTCGGCCCCTCGTAGGGTCGTCTGGACCCTGGTGGAGGGTCGGCCCCTCGTAGTGTCGTCTGGACCCTGGTGGAGGGTCGGCCCCTCGTAGTGTCGTCTGGACCCTCGTGGAGGGTCGGCCCCTCGTCGTGTCGTCTGGGCCTGGTGGAGGCCAGCTGGGACCTGGTGAAGGGTCGGCCCCTCGTAGGGTCGTCCGTTTTGGAGACAATCTTCAGGCAGGCCAAGGATATAAACGGGTATATCAATCACCCCCCAGCCCTTAGCCATAGGTGCCACTGAGATGGCTGAGGGATAATGTTGAAATTGAGATGCGTGTATGATCAGTTAGGTGAGTGACACCTGGGCAGGTACTCATTGTTGTTCCGGTTTCCAAGGCAGGGCGGCTGCATACTTGCATGGGGCTTTGTGCCCTGATTGCACCCTTCTTGGCAAATGTGCTCATTTACTGCCAAGGTATTTAAGGGTTTTCAAACTCTCTCTCTCCATCTTCTTCTTCTTCGCGCCTAACCATTTTCTCTCTCTAGAACCAGTCGCCATTTGCAGCCTTCAGCTTTTCTGGCCCTACTGCGCTCTTGCTCTCTCGTCATCAGGTAACCTTTTTCTCTTCGTGCCTTCTTTTGTCTTCATTTTCGTATATTTTTTAGGGTCGTAGGTCAATACTTTCTTAGAGTTCCCCCATTGCATTTTCCGGTGTCTTCTCCGGTTGGTAGTTCTTGAACATTCTTGACGAAAAACGTTTTAGTTCTTTAGTTTGATCCAAAAGTCAAACCTGGTCAATCCCTCAAGTGTTTGTAGTTGAATTAACCAAGTCCTGTGTAATTCTTCAAGTGTAGGGTCTTCCCCTTAATGCTTAGAAGGCTTTACAACTTAGTGTCTGAATTCCCATCTCTGAGTGAGAAACTATTTACCGAGATCAGACGAATAGAGGAAGAGGAAGAGAGGAGACGAGGGGCCGACCCTAATTGGGTACGACCCATCTTTGCCATCCCTCTTGCCACTATAAGACCGTCTGAACCCTCTGAGTCTTGTGGGTCGTCGTCTCGTCCGGCCGACACTCCCAAACCAAGTGAAATGGACGAGAGAACCTCCTCTCCTACTGGTGATGGAACGTCTGGTAGGAGGGACACGTCTGACCTTAGCCCTCCCCGAGAGGCCGAGGGCACGATCCCCTCTGAGGCTGTCCCTGTGACAACCCTATCCCCCAATGCCTTCCAAGTGGCTTTCCCTCAGGGTCCCCCTGCAGGTGATGAGAGGGAGGGGGATGAAGACGAGGACGACGATACAGATGACGAGGTTGATACCTCCCATGCCTCGTCTTTTATATCTTCTGTCAGGGATAGGGACCTTCTAATATGGAGGCATATCTACGGAGTGCCCTCTGGGGTAACTATGAGGGTTCCCTCTGAGGATGAGAGGGTTTTTGAGGGTGAAGAGGGAGAAGTTGCAGTCTACGAGCAGATGTTCAAAGTAGGTGTCAGACTTCCCTTCCACCCTGCCATTGTAGACATTCTGTCGGCTCTGGGCGTCTCCCCCTCTCAACTTCCACCCAACTCATGGAGGACGATTCTGGGGTACATCTCTTTGTGGAAAAACGCTTTCACCGATGAACCCTCGTCCGACGTGTTCTTGGCCTGCTACAATATCACCTCTTCATCTAAGCAGCCCGGATACTATCATCTAGGGGCGAGAAGGTCTGAGAAGAAGCTGCTCCACGTAGCTCAAACTTCCAATCATGATTGGAAAAAAAGGTTCTTCTTCATATCTGGGGCATGGGAGAGCTCCACCGAGGCGTCCCCTTCTGCCGATGCTCCGAGGGTTCCTAACAGATGGTCTAATCCCTCCATGAAGGCTAGGTCAGACCCCGGACTTAGCCTGGAGGAAAGTGATATTGTTGAGTATCTGAGGGGACGGGGGAGAGAGGGTGAGATCCCAAAGTTCGAAGATTTGATGACCCCTCGGTACCTCAAAGCAGCTGGTCTGAGGGTCGGCCCTCTGACGGAACTATGTGAGTTATACAGCACGTTTTACTTTTTCTCTTTATGCAAGTGTTTCCTGTTTATCTCTTTATTTTTCTGATGCATCGTATCCTTTTCAGATCGTCCTGCAGGTGTGTCAGATTACCTCTGGGATATGACTGCTCCAAGTCTTCTTGCTGGTCTGACAAAGAAGAAGGGGAAGGAGCCTCAGCAAGCTCCGAAGAAGACAAGGGCCTCAGGGCCGACAGTTGATGAGCCGACAGCTGTTAGCCACAAAAGGAAGGAGCCTGAGGCTCCACTCGAGCCTCGTCCTGACCCTAAGACGAGGGCCAGGGCCGAGGCCTCTGAGGGTGCAACCTCTTCATCAAGCATGGGGGCCTTCTGGTCTCAAAATCTGTCCCATCTGAGGGCCGACCCCTCATCTCTTATTGCCAAATTGAAGGCAGCAAAGGCCTCGATGTTCTCTGCACCGTCGGCCTCCGACTTCGAGTTCTTGGCGAAGATGCCCCCTGCCAAAGTGTATGACTACGGTCTGCACTCCCTGGCTCAGGTATTGGTCTTGACCTTTAATTTCATTCTTTCATTAACTGTTCCATCGGCCCCTCTTGACATTTGTTCATTTTTTCTTGCAGTCTGTCTGTGCCCTCACCTCAGCCACCAAATGGATGGCTGAGAACCAACAGAAATTTCATGAAGCTGAGAGGGCCATTCAACAAGAGGCTGACCTACGGACAGAGTTGGACACTGCTAGGGCCGAGCTGGAGAGTGCAAGGACTGAGCACGCTAGAGTCCTTGATGAGCTGACGAAGCAACATGATGCCGATCTTCAGGCTAAGGACTTGTTGATCAAGGACAGGGACTTGTTGATCAAGGGCAAGGATGAGGCTCTGCTCAACCTGGAGGCCCAGCATAAGACTGATCTGGAAGCAGCCATCAAGAAAGCTGAGGCTGATGCTGTGGAGGCGTACAAGACCTCAGATGAATTTCAGGGCTTCGGCCTTGAATATCTTGAGAGGGGTATCAGGACGGCCTGCCGATGGGTCGTCCTCAAATTTGGCGATGTCGTCTCCTCTGTTCGCCCATCACTGGAGGGTGTTCAATTGGACGACCCTCTAATTGCTGAGGCCCTCAACCAAGTGGAGTCCCAAGTCCAGATCGAGGGGGTCGGTACATCTGAAGTTCATGTTGAGGGGGTCGGCACGTCTGAGGGTCGGCCAGTCATGATTGCTGAAGAGACCCCATCGGTTGATGTTGAGGCTCTGCCCTCTGATGTTGTCCCCTAGGGTGGCTGCCTGTAGCCCATACCCTTGTTTTTGTATTTTTGTTCTGTATATTGTAAAACACTTGATGCTTTATATTAATACCATCGTCTCTTCCTTTCACAACTGTCTCCCATAACTGCTGTCTTCCATGTTTAATTCTGTTATGGTTTGTTCCTTGCAAATTTGCTTCTTCGTTGATGATGATGATAACCCTTCCCTCGTCTTTTTGAGGACCAATGTGGGGTCGTCCCCTCATCAGGCCTCATTATAGCCGAGGGTTCAAATGATCAAATTAATGATTTTTAAATAAAGTCTACCCTCGTCTTTCTTGAGAACAGTGGTGGGGTCGTCCCCTCCACTGGCCCTCATTATAGCCGAGGGTTCGATTAACCAAATTAATGATTTTTATGTAGTCTACCCTCGTCTTTCTTGAGAACAGTGGTGGGGTCGTCCCCTCCACTGGTCCTCATTATAGCCGAGGGTTCTGATAACCAATTTAATTGTTTTTAAAGTCTTCCCTCGTCTTTCTTGAGGACAGTGGTGGGGTGGTCCCCTCCACTGGTCCCCATTATAGCCGAGGGATCAACTTTCCAATTTAATGGATTTTGAAGTCTTCCCTCGTCTTTCTTGAGGACAGTGGTGGGGTCGTCCCCTCCACTGGCCCTCATTATAGCCGAGGGATAAACTTACCAAATTAATGGTTTTTAACAAAGTCTTCCCTCGTCTTTCTTGAGGACTGTGGTGGGGTCGTCCCCTCCACTGATCCCCATTATAGCCGAGGGATCAACTTTCCAATTTAATGGATTTTGAAGTCTTCCCTCGTCTTTCTTGAGGACAGTGGTGGGGTCGTCCCCTCCACTGGCCCTCATTATAGCCGAGGGATCAACTTACCAAATTAATGGTTTTTAACAAAGTCTTCCCTCGTCTTTCTTGAGGACTGTGGTGGGGTCGTCCCCTCCACTGATCCCCATTATAGCCGAGGGATCAACTAACCAAATTAATGTAATTTGGTTTTTAACAAAGTCTACCCTCGTCTTTTTTGAGGACAGTGGTGGGTCGTCCCCTCCACTGGTCCTCATTATAGCCGAGGGTTCAACTCCTTTGCATGTATACTAGAACTGATAACCACTGGATGAGGGAAACACTGATACTTCTCATTAATCTTCAATGTGTTCTGTCGAAACAATGCTTATTACAACTATGGCTTATCAAGACCTTACAACACTACTGGTAGTATTTTTTCAAATGATCTGCATTCCAGGAGTTTGAGAAAGGTTCCCCCTCCAGGTTTTCTAGCCTGTAGGTCCCTGGGACAACTTCATCGATGACCCTATATGGGCCATGCCAATTAGGATGGAGCTTGTTGGGTTTCTGCCAAGTCTTTTTAAGAACCAAGTCTCCCACTGCGATAGGCCTCTGTTTCACCCTTTGGTTGTAAAACCTTGCGGTCCTCTGCTGGTAGGAAGCTTGCCTTATCTCAGCATCCTTCCTTCTTTCCTCAATCAAGTCCAGGTCAAGTCTCCTCTCTTCCGTATTTCCCTGGGGGTCATACACTTGGACCCTATGAGTGGGAAACTCGACTTCGGTGGGGATGACTGCTTCTGATCCATAAGCTAACATGAATGGGGTCTCCCCAGTAGAGGTCCTTACTGTCGTCCTGTACGCCCACAACACTGCATATAACTCCTCGACCCATCTTCCTTTTGCCTCCTCAAGCCTCTTTTTAATCCCATCTAGGATTGTCCTGTTCGTAACTTCGGTTTGCCCATTGGCCTGAGGTCGGCCTGGGGTGGAGAAAAATTGTTTGATACTTACCCTCTCACAGTACTTCTGCAGAGAGGCATTCTTGAACTGAGTCCCGTTATCCGAGATGAGGGTGTTGGGTAGACCATATCTGCATATCACATTTTTCCAAATGAACTGAAAGGTCTTCTGCTCTGTGATCGTGACCATTGGCTCAGCCTCTACCCACTTTGAAAAGTAGTCAATTGCTACGATGAGGAATCGATAGTTATTGACTGCCCTCGGTAAGGGTCCTACCAGGTCAATCCCCCACACTGCAAATGGCCATGGGGATGTAATGGAGGTGAGAGGCTGATGGGGCTGGTGAGGGATGGTGGCAAATCTCTGGCATTTGTCACACTTCTTTACATATGCTGCGGCATCTTTCCCCAAGGTCGGCCACCAGTAGCCTTGGGTGATCACCCTCTTTGCCAAGGATCTACCCCCAATATGGCTTGAGCACGACCCTTCATGCACGTCTCGCAAAATGGAAGGGACCTCTGAGGGATGCACACACCTAAGTAAGGGGAGCAGAAACCCCTTTTTGTACAGCGTGTTTCCGATGACAGCGAACTTTGCAGCCCTGTATCTCAGCTTCTTCCTCTCTTGGCTCTCTTCTGGCATCTCTCCCCCTCTAATGTATCTGATCAGGGGGTCCATCCATGAAGGTTCTTGAGAAACATTCATGCAAACACCAAGTGTTCCCCCGACGTCTTCGATAGTTGGTCGAAGCAAGATTTCTACCGGGACTGTCCTCCTTATGTCTGTCCTAGTAGCTGAGGCCAACCTTGCAAGGGCGTCAGCACGGCCATTGTCGAGCCTAGGTACCCTCTTGAATTTCACTTCTTTGAAATTTTTTAGCAACGACCTCACCTTATCAAGATACCTAGCCATCCTCTCGTCTTTGGCCTCATAGGCTCCTAGTATCTGATTCACCACCAGCCTTGAATCACTGTGAACCGACATTTGGCCGACACTAAGGGATTTGGCCAGGGAGAGGCCAGCTATCAAGGCCTCATACTCAGCCTCATTGTTGGAGGCTTTGAAATTGAACCTCAGGGCATACTCGACGTCAGTGCCATCGGGTGCTGATAGTATCAGTCCAGCACCACTTCCGCTATCACAGGAGGACCCGTCAACGAAGAGGCTCCATGGAGTTTTTCCTTCAGAGAAATTTCCCTCAGAGAGGGACCCCTGTCTAAAGATATATCTTCCCTCTTCGTTTTCAGTCACTTTTCTTCTAGCGGTGCTCGTCTCAGCCATATCTGCGAGTGTGTCTGCGGGTTTGTCTTCTGTATCCGTCTTCCCGAGGGTCTCACCCTCGGCCTCATCATCTTCCCAGGTGAACTCAGCCACGAAGTCTGCCAAGGCTTGCCCCTTAATGGCTGTCTTAGACTGATACACAATGTCAAACTCCCCCAGCTCTATAGCCCAGGTCATTAGCCTTCCTGATTTTTCAGGCTTGTGTAGGACCTGCCTAAGAGGAGAGTCAGTAAGGATGACCATAGTATGGGACTGGAAGTACGGTTTCATTTTCCTTGAGGCATGGATCAAGGCATAGGCCAACTTCTCCATCCTTGGGTATCTCTGCTCTGCCCCCTGGAGTGCCTTGCTGTTGAAATATACGGGCTTCTGTATCCCGTCTTCGTCTCTTACGATTGCTGCACTGATAGCGGACTCTGAGACAGCAAGGTACACGTAAAGTCGTTCACCCTGCACGGGTCGTGACAGCAGCAAGGGAGACCCTAAGTATGATTTTAGCTCCTTGAAAGCCTCCTCACACTCTTCGCTCCATTCGAAGGCCTTCTTGAGGATCTTGAAGAATGGTAGACACCTGTCTGTAGCCCTTGACACAAATCTGTTCAAGGCAGCCACTCTCCCTGTGAGCCTCTTCGGCGTTCATCACCTTTCCTGCTGTTGACAACAGCTCGGCCATCATCCTCGGAGGGTCTTCAGCAAGCTTCCATAACAGCTTCCCCTTTTGGAGTCCTCCAATCAGGGCTGTCATAGCTATGCTCTCCTCATAGTCTTCCACCTCCAGCTTCTCTTTATTGAATCTGGCTATATAGTCCCTCAGACTTTCACCCTTCCCCTGCTTGACATAGAGCAGGTGGGTGGTTTTCTTCTGTGGCCTCACCCCAAAGCAGAAATTATGGATGAACAGGTCTGCCAACTGCTTAAAGTTTCCAATGGAATTTTTCGAAAGGGATGTATACCAAACATGCGCAGCCCCTGTCAAGGTACCAGAGAAGGCACGACACCTCATCTCATCTGAGATAGAGTATATGTCTGCTGCCGACTGATACATCTCCACATGGTGGACGGGGTTGGTACTTCCGTCATACCTGGGGGTGACCATAGGTGGCTTGAATTTTGATGGCGTGGGGAAGTTGACTATCTTTGCCACAAAGGGCGAGCCCACGGTGTATCCCCTCTGAAGAGGGTCTCGGGTCTTTAATATATCACCAATCTTATCCTCTAACCGCTGGATTGAGTCATTCCAGGGCCTCACAGGGTCGGCCTGGCCGATGTTATCCCCCGCCGCCTCTCCGAGGTGGACGGAAGGTTCTGCGGCAGCTGGCCTGTGTCGGCTGTTTACTTCCCTTTGGCCATCATCTCGTCCTCGGGGTCGGCCGTCTGCTGCCTCCCTCCTGGATCTCGCGGCGCTTCTTGGTCGGGACAACTGTTCCCGTAGGTCATTTACTGGGCCTAGCCTCTCAAAGGCCGACCCCCTGCTCAAGCGATCAAAAGCAGAGCCCCTCGGGCGATCGTCAGGGTTTGGTCTCACACCCTTCCCTCGGCTGTCCTGGAGAGGTCGTACAGTATTATTGGAGACCTCATATGGCTCCCAACATTCTATAGGGGCCTCCTCCTCCAGGTCGTCATACCTGTCCTCTGGGCAAGGGTTTCCTTGCCTCCCCAGGCGTAAACGCCTGGGGTCAGCAACATCCCTACGCCGCTGAGGGGGTGGAAGGTCTTTGCGTGGTGCCTGGGGTGGTCCCCTGGCCTCATGCTGTCCTGGAGCTGCTGCTGGAGTAATCATCTCAGGTGAGACCCCCGGCGGTCTCAGTATGTTCTGGCTCAGGGCTGTGAACTGCTCCTGCATCATCCGCTGGCTTGCTGCCAGAGACTTTAGGGCTGCTGCCACATCAGCCATCTCAGACTGGGGTGGCGGCTGACTGGAGCTGGGTCTTCCCCCCTCATCCGGCGGGGGAAGTGGCGGCGGTGGCATCTCAGGTGCCATGTGCTTGAGCTATGAAAAGTTGAACTGAAGAAAATACTGGTGAGCTTGGAAACCTTAGTGGGTCTCTTTCAATGGTGAAACACCTCCTCTCAGGGGGAGTGTTGGTTCACCACCAGAGTGCCCAGTGAGGTCAAGCTGTACAAAGGAAGAGATGTCTTCTCGTTCCCACAGACGGCGCCAAACTGATGATGCTGAGATTTAGCACCACCGGATAAGTGATAATGAGCTCAAACAGTAGTAGCCATGGCAGCTGTAGAGATATAAGTATATGAGTATATAAGTGTGTATGTGTGTAGAAGGGGGTGAGTATAAGAGGAGTAAGATAATGAAATATAGTGGTTCAGCCAATTTGGCCTACATCCACTGTGAGTGTGTGATCCACTAAGTATGGGCACTAATGGCCTTGGGTACAATGCACATAAGCTCTTTCTCTCTCCCTCTACTGTGTGTATACAAGCAGGGTTTTAGCTAGGGTTGCAATCATCTGATCCCCCTGTAGGGTTGTAGGTGACAAGTATATATAGGTCTTGGGGGGTGTAGTGTACCCCCCAAGTATGCATGGTGCATGTGAATGGTGATCTAACAAATCCCCTGTTGACACCTGTAGATGCCAAATGATGACATAATATTCCCTCACGTGAGGGTGTGATTCGGTTGTAACGGTCTGCCACGTGTCATATGAGCCTGACGCGCACTGTTCCACGCGTCTCCCAAACCACGCGCTGTCATGATGTCACCCTCGGCCTATGAGCCGAGGCCGAGGGCAAAGTTTCTTCCGGTAGTGAGTCTGGCTTAGTTCTGGCCTCGTACTGTCGTACCCTCGTAGGGTCGTCCGGAGCCTTGGGAAGGGTCGGCCCCTCGTAGGGTCGTTTGGACCCTGGTGGAGGGTCGGCCCCTCGTAGTGTCGTCTGGACCCTGGTGGAGGGTCGGCCCCTCGTAGTGTCGTCTGGACCCTCGTGGAGGGTCGGCCCCTCGTCGTGTCGTCTGGGCCTGGTGGAGGCCAGCTGGGACCTGGTGAAGGGTCGGCCCCTCGTAGGGTCGTCCGTTTTGGAGACAATCTTCAGGCAGGCCAAGGATATAAACGGGTATATCAGTCTCGTTCCCCGTCTCGCGATCTACGCGTTGGCGGTAACGGTGGTGCAAACGGGTGACTTTTTGGCCTTGAATTGCCTTGAGAGCTCTCTCCTCTCTTCTCCAATGGCCGTTCTAGAGTTTTGAGCTTTCTAACCCTAGAAGGTAACCTAGATATCTGATATAACTCCTCTAATTTTCGTGGGTTTAATTACCCAAAAATGCAAAATGACTAAAATGCCCTCCCGGGTTACTATTTAGGCCTAAAAACACCCGAAACCCAAACTAAACCCCCGAGTACACTTTTCTGACTATCTCGACCCTTCTGGACGCGTTGGCGCACTCAAAATGACCATACGAACAACTTATAAAATATTCACTTTTATTTATTCATATTTAGTCCCGACGCGACACAGGCGCGTCCCGACTCAAATTTCTAAAATTGTCATTTCATTCACTCGTAACATTCAATATAAACAATATTATATTTTACTTTGCTCATTAGTAATATTCAACAATTTCATATAATTACTAACTCTCGTCACGTTAATAATTATAACATAATTAATTTTTGGATTTTTATTAAATAATTCACTCTCATTAAATTTAATAAATCCCCAAATTAGTATAGCATAAAAAATACGGGGTATTACATACTTCCCCCCTAATAACGGAATTTCATCCCGAAATTTGGAAAATAAGGCATACCTGATAAGAACAAATCTGGGTATCTCTCGCGCATATCTGCTTCGCTCTCCCATGTGGATTCCTCCACATTATGATGCTCCCAATGGACCCGTACAAGTGGAACTATCTTCGACCTCAATCTCCTGTCACTATAGTCTAGGATAGCCACCGGTCTCTCCTCATAAGAGCTGTCGGGCTGTAAGTCGATCTCATCTATCACGATGTGAGTATGGGCCATATCATCTCGAAGGTATCGTCTTAACGACGAGATGTGGAATACATCATGAATGCGATGTAAATGCTCTGGCAGTCCCAATCTGTATGTTACCGGCCCAATCCTCTCGATAATGGTAAATGGTCCCACGTACCTCGGGGCCAGTTTCCCCTTCTTCCCGAACCTCATCACTCCTTTCATAGGAGGCACATGCGGTAACACTTGGTCCCCCATGTTAAACTCCCGAAAGAATCGTTTCGCATCGGCGTAGCTCTTCTGTCTGTCCAGGGCTACTCGAATGCGACTCCTGATCATCTCAATCCTCGCAGAGGTCTCCTGAATCACCTCTGGTCCTAGCAACTTGTTATCCCCCACCTCGAGCCAACAAGTTGGAGAACGACAAGCCCTGCCATACAAAGCCTGAAATGGAGCCATGCCAATCGTGAACTGATAAGAGTTATTATAAGCAAACCCTACCAGTGGAAGATGTGGCTCCCAACCTCCTCCAAAATCAAGAACACACATGCGTAGCATATCCTCTAACATTTGATTAGTACGCTCTGTCTGTCCATCTGTCTGTGGGTGATAAGCTGAACTCAACCTCAACTCAGTACCCATTGCCTCCTGAAAGCTTTCCCAAAAACATTACACGAAAATCTTGTCTCTATCTGACACAATATTCAGGGGCACCCCGTGTAATCTGATAATCTCAGCGATGAACAACTGAGCATACTGACCCGTTGTATAATCTGTTCGCACCGGCAGAAAATGAGCCACCTTGGTCAAACGGTCTATAATCACCCAGATAGAATCGTGGCCCTGCTGTGATGTAAGCAACCCTGTAA
Source organism: Sambucus nigra (assembly GCA_949130495.1). Lineage (NCBI taxonomy): Eukaryota > Viridiplantae > Streptophyta > Magnoliopsida > Dipsacales > Adoxaceae > Sambucus > Sambucus nigra. The sequence continues at coordinate 1,124,236 of CASBWL010000642.1, read as the reverse complement.
TAAAATCCATGGAAATACTCTCCCACTTCCACGTGGGTACTTCCAATGGCTGAAGCAATCCTGACGGTTTCTGGTGGTCCACCTTTACTAGGTGGCAGGTAGAACACTTGGACACGAACTCGGCGATATCCTTCTTCATTCCACTCCACCAGTATTGTCGCCTCATATCCTGGTACATCTTATCGCCTCCAGGATGTACTGCAAATCGGGACCCATGAGAGTGAGTCATCACTTCATGACGTAATTTTGCTCCTTCTGGAACCACTAATCTCCCATTAAACCTCAAACCCACATCAGAACTAGTAGAATAGGACTCAGCACCCTCGGCTAAGAGTCGTACAATCTGCTCCTGGTTAAATGGGTCTATGGTCTGTGCCTGTATCACCCTCGTAACAATCTCGGGTGTGACTGACATAACTGATATGAAGGAACGGGCTACTGCGTCCTGGTGACCCAACTCCTTCCACTTTGCTTTCCAGACATCCGCTACATCGTCTACCGGTCTACGGCTCAACACATCAGTAACTACGTTGGCCTTCCCCGGATGATACTGTATATCGAACTGGTAGTACTTCACAAACTCTAGCCACCTGCGTTGACGCATATTCAGCTCTCGCTGAGTGAACAGGTACTGCAGTGACTTGTGGTCTGTGAACAAACGGAATTTCTCCCCCAATAAATAGTGTCTCCATATCCTCAATGCAAAAACGACCGCTGCTAAATCCAGGTCGTGGGTGGGGTAATTCTTCTCATGAGGCTTAAGCTTGCGGGAGGCAAAAGCTATAGCCTTCTCCTCTTGCTGGAGTACTCCCCCAAGTCCTCGTAAAGAAGCATCGGTGTAAACCAGGTACTCCACACCCGATTTTGGTAAAATAAGGACTGGTGCTGAAGTAAGCTTGTCTTTCATCTCGTCGAAAGCTAATTGGCAAGCATCATCCCAAACATACGGTACCCCTTTGCAAGTCAGATTCATCAATGGACCCGCTATTTTGGAGAATCCCCGAATGAATCTCCTGTAGTATCCGGCTAATCCTAAGAAACTACGCACTTCTGTCGGTGTCGTGGGCTGTCCCCACTCCCTCACCGCTGACACTTTACTTGGGTCAACTGCTATCCCCTTCTCAGAAACAACATGGCCCAAGAACTGTACTTCTCGCAACCAGAATCCACACTTCTCGTACTTAACATACAACTGATGCTCTCGTAGAGTCTAAAGAACCTGCCTCAAGTGCTCGGCATGCTCCTCCTCGGAATGGGAATATATCAAGATGTCATCTATGAAGACAATGACAAACTGATTCAAGAACTCTCTGAACACTCGGTTCATTAAGTCCATGAACACGGCTGGAGAATTAGTGAGGCTGAATGGCATCACTATGAACTCATAAGACCCATATCTCATCAAGAAAGCAGTCTTTGAAACATCCTGCTCCCTAATACGTAGATGATGGTACCCCGACCTCAGATCTATCTTCGAAAAGAAAGTCGCTCCCCTCAGTTGGTCTAATAGATCATCGATTCAAGGCAACAGATACTTATTCCGTATCGTGACCTTGTTCAACTCCCGGTAGTCCACACACAACCTCAGTGAACCATCTATCTTCTTCACAAACAAAACTGGAGCGCCCCAAGGTGAGGTACTCCTGCGAATGAAGCCCTGACCTAACAGCTGCTCTATCTGGTCTCGTAGCTCTCGCATCTCTGCCGGATCCATACGGTACGGCGCGCGTGCTATAGGTCTCGTATCTGGCAATAAGTTTATGACAAAGTCTATCTCGCGACTGGGGGGTAGGCCTGGTATCTCCTGAAACACATCGGAATACTCCCTGACGACTGGGATCGAATCTAAGGGAATCACAACCTCCTTAGAGGTATCCTCCTCTATGTAATACAAACTAGCGGTCGAGCCTCCCTCTGGGCGAGGCATCGCCACTACAAACATCTCTTGTCCCAGAATGGCAAAAACAATGCTCCCACCGAAGCAATCAATCATGGCTCTATAAGCTGCGAGCCAATCCATACAGATAATCACATCGTGCTCATGCATATCTAATACTAACATGTCTGCAGGTAATACCAAACTACCAATCTCTACCCCCACTCCCCAGCATATAAAGAAAATAAGTGACCCACTCCCCAGTGGTGAGTCCACACACGTCACTGTGCTCTCTGCTGTGGCTAGCAATCCTAAGGCCTTCGCAAAATGCGTAGTTATAAAACAATGTGTCTCCCCCGTATCAAACAAAACCCGACCCATAGTACCATGGATAGGAAACATACCCTCAATCGCGGGTGGTGCCTGTGGAGCTGCTGCCTGGTGGACGTTATAGACACGTCCATACTATAACTGCCCTTGCTGCACTGGAGCTGCTGGAATGGCTGGTAGGGCTGGCACCTGGGCTGGAGCTAGGAGGGCAGGTGGAAAAAGTGGCCTCTGTGGCTCATTACGGGCTCCCTGCTACTGTGGGGCCCTATCGCCCTCTGGGCAATCCTGACGCTTATGGACATGCTTGCCGCACACAAAACATCGGCCTCTGAAGTTACCTCCCCTCTGTCCCTGCTGATCGCGGCCCTGCTGGCCGTTACCTCCACGCCATTGGCCCTGTTGGCCCTGCTGGCCCTGTTGCTGACCCTACTGTCGATGTTGGCCTTACTGGCCCTGCTGGCCCTACCTATAACCCCCGAATCCCTGCCTGGAATCACCTGAATGGAATCGCTTAGCAGGGTCCCCCTGATGTGAACTCTGCTCGTGCTGACGAGTCTGTCCATGAGATGGTGCCCCACTAGCACTATTACCCCCGGTCCTGCCCTACTGGCTGGACTCTCCTGCTCTCTTGCTTCCCTGAAGATGGAAGCTGTGATCCTGGCAATGTAGTAATGCAACATTGAGTACATCTGTGAAAGTACTCAGGGATAGATTCCCTATAAGATGCTGACGGATCCTCCAAGCTAACCCGTCCGCAAACAACATAATCTTCTTGCCCTCAGTAGGTTCCTCATCTGGCACAATGGTGAGAAGTCTCGTGAACTCCTCCTCATACTCCGCAACGGTAAAATTCTCCTGCTTCAGATTCAATAATTTTCGCCTCATCTCAGTCTGCACTGCGGGTGGAAAGTACTTGCGGTCAAACCGCTCCCAAAACGACTGAATAGGGATTATGTCCCTCTCCTCCAAAGTGGTAGTGGACTCCCACCACTGCAACGCGTCTCCCACTAGCTTAAAGGAAGCCAACAACTGTTTATGCACGTTAGTGCACTCATACATACGAAGATGCCGCTAGATTTCTTTCTTCCATTGGCTGACTGTAACGATATCTGAGCTACCAGAGAACTCAGGGGGATGTGCCTTCTTAAAAGCATCCCTCACCCTCTCTCATGCAGATGGAAGCTGTGCTGGTACTGGCACCACTGCCTGAATCTGGGGTGGAGCCTGCTGAACCACCGCTATCGCGGCATTCACCGCCTGAGCAAAAATGGCGGCTACCTCGTTGGCATTCATAGTACCCTGTGCCGGAGCTGCTGGCTGCTCGGCCTTGGCACGCCTATCCTTCGGAGCACGTCTCGGAGGCATCTAAAATGTGAAAAAGTTTATTAGTCTACAGTTATCATCAAATTTCAAATAGCTGAAGACTTAAACGTAAAAGCAGGAATACAACAATCCTAAAAATAGGGCTCTATAGCAAAAACGTTGAGCTGAAAGCGAAATAAGCCGTACAGATCCTATGGACACTAGAACCTGATGCTCTGATACCACTTGTGACACCCCGCCTAATTAAATACCGGGCGATCACTCCTTTATTAAATTAAATCAAGGTGAACAGTTGGTTCATTCTTAGCATCACCGTCGAAAATTAAATTTTCCAATTTAACACCTTAAATAATTAAGCTAAGTGTCAAAACCATATTTAAACATTACTTTCCAAATTTTATTTAAAGAAAAATTATTTATTTATTAATTAACAACATTTAAATAAATAAGAATCACACCACAATAAACCTGGAACATAATCCAATTAATTTAAAACATTCGTCAATCGAATGTCAACATGCGAAATCTAAAGTAACACATCCATACTGAATAAATCCCATAGTAACAGTACTAGAAATAACGGAAATACAAATGTCCAAATAACAACGGAATAATGGAAAGGGCTGCACATGCCCATCTAAATGAAAGTACTAAGAGTGGATCTGAATGAACGAAGTCATCTGATCAAGAGACCTGCAACTCCCACATAAGCTGCAGCGCGTTCCTTCCAAGGGATCCTAAGCAAGACGCCCCTGTGGCTGGGCACCTATAATATATACATATATATACACAAGAGAGAGAGAGAGAGAAAAAGAAACGGGTCAGAGCCCGATAGTGTGTATGATTTAAAATCCGTTTAGCAAGTATTTAAATTGATTACAGGTCAATGCAACAATATATTAGAGCGACACTCTCTTGAGAAATTCTCACCTCTCTTCTAATGTGCACGCCTATCGTACTAACCTTCCCAACGGTTTATCTTCTCATTTTATCACACTAACCTTCCGAATAATTTACTTATCTTAAATTACTTGTAAGATTTCAAAACCGAACAATATAATTGTTTAAAAAGGATACTCCCAATTAGTAACACAACACTCGTTTTAGCTTCATTCATTTATAAAGTTCCTAGTATCATATTATACTTTTTCAAACAAGTATTTCCGATTTATAGTCAGGAATCATTTCTCACTTGCCATAACACAATAACAGTTTCAATTTCCCAAATTTCATATATATATTAAATACTCGTATAATATATATATTCTAACAGCACCCCACATAAGAACTATGGTGCGGGCATACTCTGCTATCCAATCCCCGTATCGCTCACACTAAGGGAAAATACAAGTTCGGAATCACTCTCGAACTGTATCAACATATATACACAAACAAGATTGAGGCGAAGCATAGATTCCAAGTCTCTAAGAGGTCAGTACATACCCTCACGTCTCTTAGGACCGTCTGAACTATCGATTCGATAGCCTGTACCAAGGATATCTATCTCCTAGGGTACGAATCAATATCCCCCATAAGGCAACACATGATAAGATCGTCCCAGCGCGGTAACCTCCGGGATAGCAAGTAGCGCGAGCATGGTTTTCACATGTATATAATATATGCATACACAATCATATAAATATACCACTTTTATCATATTTAATATAGGTTCCTCTCATCACCCATAATTACAACATTTATCCTTAATTTTCACATTAAGTATTTCTTATAAGGGTTCGTCACTAACCTTAACTCGAAGGGTTTCTCCAACTCATTACGTGACACTCGTGGACTCTATCCTCCCAAGTATAAAATTGAGTAGGTTTTCTTTTTATGTCCCAACGTAACTCTCTCTCACGCATGTTTCCCTTTAATACATACATCCATCGACCTTTAAGTAATTATCCCAAAATACAATTCTCGGCTCACATTAAAAGTCCCAACAATGATTCATATGTCCTACTGGTCTTCCATATTTCCCAAAACATTTTATTAAGTATGCCCAAGAATTATTTCACGATAAATTGAATTTAACTAATTTAACAAGGGAAATAGGAGTCTGCCAGGAGGGGTCGATCGATCGAAGTCTGGGGCTCGATCGATCGAACCTTCGATCGATCGAAGCTCTGGGCTCGATCGATCGATCAAGCAGGTCTGCGAAAACCTACAGAATTGCAGTTACGGATTTTATCTTCTAACCTTCACCAAATCCATATTTTTCCAATCCCAAACGTCTAAAAATTGTGCTACTAACATCATATCATCCTACTAGGTACTTCCAACGTAAAGCATGTGGATTCCTAAAATTTAATAAGGATTAACTGCCCCAAAAGTTAATTAATTATCAAGAACCCTAGAATTCTCTTAAACATGGTTCTAACAAGTATTTCCAGAATTTTCTTCTTATAATCATCATAATTTCGTGGGTAATTCCTCTACATGGCAAGGGTTTCCAGAATTATCATATAAACCATAACTACATGTGATTCCTATCTCATATCTTTGGTGTTCCTCCATAAAACTCATTCTAATTACTCCTAAACTAATATGAAAGATGCATCAACGAAATAAGCAAGATAAACACTTGCTTGGGATTTTCAGAAGTCTAGTTTGCGGATGATTTTGGTGTGGTCGCGTTCCCCATCTCGCGATCTACGCGTTGGCGGTGACGGTGGTGCAAACGGATGACTTTTTGGCCTTGAATTGCCTTGAGCTCTCTCCTTTCTTCTCCAATGGCCGTTCTAGAGTTTTGAGCTTTCTAACCCTAGAAGGTAACCTAGATATCTGATATAACTCCTCTAATTTTCGTGGGTTTAATTACCCAAAAATGCAAAATGACTAAAATGCCCTCCCGGGTTACTATTTAGGCCTAAAAACACCCCGAGACCCAAACTAAACCCCCGGGTACAATTCTGCAACTTTGTCCAACAATACAAAAAATACCGTAACTTCTTGTTATAACTCAGAATTAGGCATGGTCAGAGGCTACTTGAAAATAAATCAAAGGGCTACAACATCCAAGAAGACATTAGGCCAAAAACCAAATGATGAAATGGATAAAATGCCCTTCAATGTGCCACTGAGTGTTCTTTTGAAGTCAAAAATATCCTAAAAATGTCATAACTTCTTCATTATACATCGAAATCATGCACCGTTGGCGTCCACGCAAAGGGAAATCAAAGGGCTTCAACTTCCGTGAAGAGTTCGGGATTAAAACCAAAAATCTAAAATTAGTAAAATGCCTGATAAGCACCAAAAAATATATATTTTATACCCCAAATAGACGCATTTTATTTGCTAATTCTCGACAATTTGGGTGTGCGTAAACGTTCATTGTGCAAGCTTAATTGCAGTTTGTGACACCCCGCCTAATTAAATACCGAGCGATCACTCCTTTATTAAATTAAAATCAAGATGAACAGTTGGTTCATTCTTAGCATCACTGTCGAAAATACTTTTCAAATTTAGACACCCTAAATAATTAAGCTAAGTGTCAAAACCATTTTAGACTTTACTTTCCAAATTTTATTTTATATAAACCAACATTTAAAACATTGCATAATTCATAATTTAATAGTCACACCACAACTATTCTGGAACATAGAATTTAAATAATCAAACATTCAACTAGTTGAATCCAACATTTAATACTTTAAATGAAAATATCCTAGCAATAATAAATCCCAAAGTGGAAGTACTGGAAATAAATGGATTACAATATCCAACAAAACAGCTGAAAAATGGAAAGGGTGACACATGCCCAACTGAATAAATATGCTAGGAGTGGAATCAAATAAATGAAGTCGTCTAAGCAAGAGGCCTGCAACTCGCACCTAAGCTGCAGCGCGTTCCTTCCAAAGGATCATATGCAAGACGCCCCTGTGGCTGGGCACCTGTAATATATACATATATATACAAGAGAAAAAGGAAAATAGAAACGGGTCAGAGCCCGATAGTGTAAATGATTTAAAATTTGTTTAGCAAGTATTTAAAATGTTTACAGGCCAATGCAACGACATATTATTGCGGCACTCTCTTGAGAAATTCTCACCTCTCTTCTAATATGCACGCCTATCGCACTAATCTTCCCAACGGTTTAACTTATCTTAGGTTACTCGTAAGATTTAAAACTCAACAATTTAATTGTTTAAGAGGATAATTTCATTTGATCACAAAGTTCTCATTTAAACCTTCTTTGCTAATAAAGTTTCCCAGTGTTCCATTATACTTTTCAAAACAAGTATTTCCAAATTTAAGTCATGATTCATTTCTTACATACCATAAACACAATAGGAAATTCTAAATTTCAGAATTTAATATATATATTAAATACTCGTATAATATATATATTCTAACAGCACTCCCACATAAAAATTATGCTGCGGGCATACTCTGCTATCCAATCCCCGCCTCACTCGTACTAAGGGAAATACAAGTTCGGAATCACTCTCGAACTGTATTAACACATACACAAACAATATTGAGGCGAAGCATAGATTCCAAGTCTCTAAGAGGATAGCACATGCCCTCACGTCTCTTAGGACCGTCTGACCATCGATCAGATAGCCTTTACCAAGGATATCTATCTTCTAGGGTACGAGTCAATATCCCCCATAAAGGCACATCGAGATAAGACCGTCCCAGCGCGGTAACCTCAGGGATAGCAAGTAGCGCGGGCATGATTTTCACACGTATATAGTATATGCATAAACACAGTCATATAAATACACTACTATTACCATATCTCTTTAGGTACCTTTCATCACCCATAATATAATATTTATTTTTATTTCTAAATCTTTAGTTATCACGTATTACAGTTCGTCTCTTACTTTAATTGAGGGATTAATCCAACTTACTACGTAACACTCATGGACTCTATCCTCCCAAGTGTAGAATTCAGTAGGTACTCATCTATTTTTCCAACGTAACTATTGTACGCGTCTCTCCCTTTAATGCATAATTTCATCATTCCTTATATGTAAATATCCCAAAAATGTACATCTCGTCTTACATTAAAGGTCTCATAATTATTGATAAGTCCTACTGGTCTCCTTTACCTTCCAAATTATTTTAATAAGGATGCCCAAATATTTCTTCTCATTTAATTTGAATTTAACTATTTCCAAAGGGGAAATGTGAGTCTACCAGAAGGGGTCGATCGATCGAGGGTAGGGGCTCGATCGATCGATGCGTCGATCGATCGACACTCCTGGTTCGATCGATCGATCAAACAGGTATGCGAATTCTACAGATTAACAGTTACGGGTTTCATAATCTAACCTCAATCAAATCCAGATTTTTCATACCCAAACTCCCTAAAATTCGTACTACAAACAGTATAAACCCATATTATACATCTTCAACGTAAAGCATGCATTTTTCCACCAATAACCATAGATTAATAGGCCAAAACTCATATAAATCTCGAGAACCCTAGAATTTCTTTAACATGGTTCTAATCAGTCTTTTTCCAAAAATTTCTACTCCTAATTCATCATAAATTCATGGTTAAGCCTCTACATGTGAAGGGGTTTCCAGATTATCATTCAAATCATTACTACATGCGATTTTCCTATCTTCAACATGGATTTTCTTCTACCAAACTCATCCTAATCACCCTAGATTAACATGAACGACGCATTAACAAAAATAAGCAAGATAAATACTTTCCTGGAAATTTCAAAGTTCTTATTTGTGGACGAATTTGGTGTTGTTGCGTTCCCCGTCGCGCGATCTACGCGTTGGTGGTGGTGGCGGTGCAACCGGATGGATTTTGGGCCTTGGATTGCTTGGAAAGCTTTATCCTTACCTCTCCTATGTCCGTTCTAATGTTTTGAGTCTGCTAACCCTAAAGGACTATTCCAAATAGCTGATATAGCCTAATAATTTTCGTGGGTTTAATTACCCAAAAATGCAAAATGTTCAAAATGCCCCGAGACCGAAACTAAACCCCCGAGTATACTTTTCTGACTATCTCGACCCTTACAGACAGTTTGGCTCACTCAAAATGACCATACGAGCAACTTATAATTTATTAACTTTTATTAATCAATATTTAGTCCCGACGCGACACGGGCGCGTCCCGACTCCAATTTCCAAAATTATCATTTTATTCACTCTTGACATTTAATAGAACCAATATTATATTACTTTACTCATTAGTAATATTCAACAACAAGTTTTCCATAATTACTAACTCACATCACGTTAATAATTATAAAGTGATTAATTTTCGGATTTATATTAAATTAAAAACTCACATTAAATTTAATAAATCCCCAAATTAATATAGCATAAAAATACGGGGTATTACACAGTTGAGGTGTCAAAAGCTATATTTCAAGGCAATTTGCAGTTAAAATGGAGCTATTTTTCCATTCCCGTAACCTAAACCTAGCCTAAACCCACCCCTATAACCACATGTGTGATTATTTTGTGCCTTTTTATATTTTTGAGATTTCTAGTTTGAGTCATTTTTATTTTTAGGATTTATTTTAGATTTATTTAGAATTTTTAGGTTTCATTTTCTATTTTTATATTTTATTAGTGTATTTTTATTTTATTTTATCTTTATTTTTATTTATTAGTTTTATTTTATTAGAATTAGATTTTTTTTAGGATTTCTTTTATTTTTAGATTTATTAGATTTTAGTTTTTTAGAATTTTAGTTTTTAGTTTAATAGATTTCTATTTTTTTTTCTTTTTAATTTTATTTTTAATTGAGTCTTTATTTTATTATTAGAGTAGGAATTTAATTTTTAGATTTTTATTTTGAGTATTATTTTTAGGTGTCCAAATTAAACACAAACACCTACCTAATCCTCACCTAGCTCACTCACACCTTTAAACCCTACACACTAATACACCAAAACACCTCACCTCACCCACACCTACCTTCCCGTACAACTCACTCACACACAACCATCCCCACCCCACCATCTTCTTCCCTACAACACCCACACACTCTCTCTCCTCCATTAACAAGCAAACCAAATTCCACCACCATCTACCATCCCACATTCATCTAACCCACCAACCAACAAACCCCACACCCACCTGTATAACCCCATTCAAACCTGAAAACTCGGAACTGCAACCCTTTACCCCCCGTCTTCGAAGATTTCTCCGACGCCGACGCCCATTTCTAAAAACCGAAACCCTCCTTCCTTACCAGCCATGTTACCCGTAACCTGTCGACACCGCCTTAACCCAACTCGAGGGGACTTCAACCCAACACCCACCACCTCAAGCTCGGAACCAAACCCGACCTGAACCACGACCATACCCGTCATCACGCCTCAACCCGTTCCACCTCGACATCAACCCGCGAGGTAGACCCACCTTTCAGCTATCCTACCCGAACTCGATCGTGTCCAGCCCCTGCCTTCTCCAATCCCTTGCCCATTTTCAAACCAAGACCCACTTCTTCCCATTTTCTACCCAAATGCAAAATCATGTTTCACCTGCCAAAAGCCAAGACCAAAACAAATAAACATAACCCACATGTTTAATAAATGCCTTTTTTCCCCATTACCCATAATACCCTTTCTTAATCCTTTTGCAAAATTACCCCTATAACCTCACAACCCACATGCTCCCATGTGCACCCAAATGCACATTTAACCCAAATCAGATTTTATCACCTCACTCACCCCATGTGCACCTTTGTTCTATCCAATTTACCCCTATCTCCATGTTTCCCATGTATAAATTGAAGAATTGGAGCCATTTTCAAAGGATCTCCAAATTAGTTTTTAAGCTTTGTGTGATAAAATTCTCTCCACCCCTCTATGTTGAGTATTTGGATTTTTAGCAAATATCTCAATATAGAGGTGTGTAGTGAAATTTATCTCTAGGATAAATTCAACCCCACCTATCGGTAATGAACTTTTGCATTTTTAGCAATTATTTCAAAAATAGATTGATGTAGTTGAATTCATCCCTTATGGGAGGTAAATTCTAATCCACTCCTTTATGTTGAGATTTTGTATTTTTAGAAATTATCTCAATATAAAGTAATGATCTACAATTTATTTCTTTGGATGAGTTTTAATGTACAATTTTATAATGTTAGGATTCAACTTCCATGAAGAGTTCTTGAACAAAACCTAAAACATGAAAATAGTAAAATGCCCCCGAAGCTGCAATATTCAACGGAACTTGTCCGGAAAGCGCCCAAACTTCACGCTACGCACTTTAATATCTACGAAAGCTCAATTATACCTCATATAGCATGTTAAAATATAAAACATAGGTTTTGTGGTTAACGAGCATAAATATAGGAGTTAAGGTACCAAAGGGGGGTTAAAATGCATAGGTATAAGGGTGAATAAATCAAATATTCGTGCCGAATCAATTACTTATAAATTTTACCAATATGTCCATGTCTTCAATGATAAAATAGATTAATCTATCGAAGAAGGTTCAGTCATATCTCCCTCCTACATGTATAATTGAAGATCACTTAAAAAATCATGAATGTTATAGTTAGTGAACTATAAGAGTGATAAAATACTTGACAATTTATATTATTATTATTAAACGTCCCTTAAGACAAAGCTTCATAATCAAAAGCAAACAAAAGTGTGAATACCCAAAGGATTGTCCCATAAATAGTCTTCGATGTAAAACCTGTAATATCAGAATAATAAAATTACAATAATTAAAATGATCTCTTTCTATTTAAACCCACAGTACACAAAGACAATAGACAACTTATAGGCAATTTATCTAGCAAGTGAAATTGAGTAGCACATGTGAACTAACGTAAAAAAAATGTAAAATAAATTAAATAAAAGGTTGCAGAATGACTCGAGATAATATAAAAATAATGCCACATGAAATATTCATTGAGAATGACCCTAGTTAACATACATCTACTTAATATTTATTTTATAACAACAACTTCAGAATACCCTACAATATAAACCTCATGCTCTACAACTTCAGAATACCATGAAATATAACGCCAACAAAATATGGTTAGAGCCAAGTAACAAATACATGGAGCGATGTGGGTGCGAATTTGTGAATATGTCAATTTAATTTTTTTTTTGTAAATGCAAGAGCAGTTAATAATTTATTATATATATATATATATATATATATATATATATATATATATATATATATGTATATTAGAATATGTATAAATACATTTTCAAATAACTATAATTAAATTTTATTATATTCACAATACCCTATGGATATTATTATTTTTCATTTGGTTTCTTCTACATCTCACTATATAAATAATACCTACAACACAAACCCATCTCACAAACATAACAGGCCCCAACATAAGCATCCCCAGACACATGTAAGAAACAAATACCAAAGAAACCTACCTAAGGCCCACTTATTATTTTCAACAAATAGCCCCCCACAATAAAACCCTAGTTGCTAGCTAGTGTTTTCGTATCAATATCGAAAATATAAGTATAAAACTATGAAAAATTCTCCAATAAACCATTGTTCACCTTCACCAATGAAGAAACACTTTACTTGTCTATCATCACTGTAATTTTCAAACCATTGTATCTTCCCTTTCCACAAAATCCATAACCATTCTTTTGCCACAATTTGTGTTTAAACAACAACTGCACAAACACCTCATAATTTTTATCTGATAAAGTTCTAAATCAAAGGTGCAAACTCGAAAATATAATACCGCGCACTTAAAATCTACAGACCATGGATTTTCAACGCTTTCACACACAGATCATTAGATCGCAGATCTAGGATGGGAGTGTCACCCGTTTTAGGTGAACTGTGTGACCGGGTTAGAGAGAAAATCCTAAATTAGAAAACCATATAGGTAAAACTTTTTTGCCATATATTTTAAAACCTCATTTTGAAATTATCATAATACTACTCTTCGTAGAGTTGACCAAAGAGGATGTAAGAAAAAGCGAGAAAATATTGTCAGATTTGAAATTAACAAATAATATTGGTATACTCAGTTGGGTTTGATCTACACAAAAAAACACAAATAAATTAGAGCTCTATATTATAACACAAACATAAAATATAACCCCAATAAAAAATAGATATCGATATAAATATGAACTCATAGGTGAGAGGAGAGTGAGAGAAACACCCAACACACAATATAAGTGTAAAGGGAGATAAATTTTGCCACCTTTACTGCTTTCACTTGCAAAAGTCTTGAAATAATATTGGTTCTACAATAAAGAATGAAAATCTATATGAGAAAAATATGTTTTCCAGTAAATATGTTTATAAAAGATGTCTTCTTCATAGTTCAACTAAATTGAAGCATTATCTATCTATACTTTTTACCCATTCCTCCATTATCTCTGTCATTAAAAATTTTGAAACATGAGAAATTCTAATACATAGGAATCAATTAAAAAAATTATAGTATCGACTCATAAAACTCAAAGAAAAGAAAGATTAATTGAATTTCAACAACAATATGATAGGTATTTCAAGTCCAACTCTTGAGAATAAAATCATAAACACACTTTCTTCCCACAATCCACATCAGTTCGACCACCACGTCATAATAATTCTGACACTCTGTATTCCAATTGTAAGGACTAAATTTTCAATTGAGTCTTAATGTAGTTTTGACTTATTCTCGAAACAAAACAAGTTTGAGTCATAGGAGAATTTTTATTGTACAATAACTAAGAGACTATGACTTGTCGAAGATTAATTGAAGACGTTGTGACAAAGCTACAAAAAATTAATCATGCCTAAGTTTAATTGGTGAAAATTTATAATCTTCAAACTTTAATTGCATTCTAAGATCACACATGTATGAATGTATAATGTTAATGAAACTCAATGTTTTATTTTACAAAAATAAGGATGTTATTTTTAAGAAAATGTTTTAAAATGTTTTATTTTGTTTACACTTTGTTTTAATCAAATGAGGACAGAATAGAGTTGGATAAGAGTTGGTTTTTAGTAAAACTCTATTTTCAAAGTTGGATTAATATCAGACTCAAATTACAACGTCGTTCAAATGACACCTGATGTTGTTCGAACGAGACCTGATGTCGTTTGAACGGCACAGTGTCTCGCTCGAACAAGAGACTTCCACGACCTTGAATTCAGTATAAATAAAGGTGTGGTCCAGTTTCCCCAAAGTGTGTGCAGAACTAAATCCATTTTCAAACAGTACGTGATTCTGTAATTGTTTTATAAGGTTTCAAAGCTTGAACACATCCTTAGAGTTTATAAAGATCTGCGTTATCATTACCATATGTTTATATAATCTTTGTTGCACCCAGTTGGGTTTGTTCAACACTTGAACATTGTTGGGTTTGCTGTGGAGAGGCGAAGAAGGTTACTTTCGTGTTCAACATCGTAGACGTCACAAGGCCGTATTAGTGGATACCGAGGCATTTGTGGATACGACTCCCGTGAACGAGCATCATGGAAGAAGGTTACTTTTTGTGTGGGAACTGTGAAGATTGGTAGAAGATCAGAGGAACGTCAAGTCTCGTGGGGATCGAGTCGTTATATAAGACTACCGTCTGACTTTGTAAAACCATTGTCATAGTGATTGTCTGGCATGGGTCGTCCGAGTTTTTTCCCGATTGGTTTTTTCCTCGTACATCGGCTTTGTGAGTATTGTTTTACTTTATTTTACTTGCTTTAATCACTAGTTGCATGCTTAGGGTTAAACAAGATAACATCTGGTTAATTTAATTTGTGCCACAACTTGGTTTGATAAAACTGAAAAAGAGTTTTTCAAAAAGAGATAGTTGGTTCGCATTCATCCTTAACTTAATTTAGCTCAAGCAAAAGTTTGTTTTTAAAGTTTGGGGACCTACAAATTGGTATCAGATCTAGAAATACATTTTTATTGTGTTTGATTCCTTTTTTCTTGTAAGGATGAATTTTGGTGGTTATGATAATTTATGCACTCCTGTTTTTTATGGAACTAATTATGCTTATTAGAAAATGAGAATGAGAAGTGCTTTAAAATCTATTGATGAGAGTGTTCGGTTAGCGATTAAAAAAGGATGGACACCACCTATCATACGAGAGGGTGAGGTCACTAGTTTAAAACCCATTGAGTCATGGACTGAGACTGAACATAGGCTTGCACTGTATAACTCTAAAGGTTTGCACGTTATTTCCTCGCATGTCACACCTAAAGAGTATAGTCGTATCATGACTTGTGAAACTTTGAAAAAATCTTGGGATACACTGGCACTCACTCACGAGGGAATGAGCACAATTAAGGCGTCTAATTCGCAAAATATCACTACACAATTTGAGACGATTAAGATTGTAGAGAGTGAGACGTTTGATGAGTTTTACACTAGGTTATCCACAATTATTAATGTGGCGTTTAACCTAAGTGAAAAGATTCCCGATAGTCGAGTGATTAAGAAAATTTTGAGATCTTTGCTGAGTAGTTGTTATGCGAAAGTGACTGTTATAAATTCCCTTGGTATGCTTAACTCGGTGAAACTAGAAGAGATTGTAGGAGACCTTCAAGAAAGTGCCAAATAAAGAAAAGGGCATTGCTTTGAAAGCCCTGAAGGAGGAAACTAAAGTTTCGAATGACGATTATGATTCCAACTTTGAAGATGTCATCTTGTTGGCAAGAAAGTTCAAGAAGTTTCTTCAAATTCAAAAACAATCTAAAGATGCCAAAAAGTTTGAGAAATTCAAGACTAAGGGAGACTCCACCCCTAAGGATAAGAGTGAGAAATGTAAGAGAGATGAGTCTGGTATGTGTTTCGAGTGTGAGGGGTATGATCACAAAGTAGCTGAGTGTCTCACTAGACTTAAGAAAGAGGGAAAGAAACCAATATCATACAATGCAACCTTAAGTGATAGTGAATCGAAAGAGGGAGAGGATTCCCCCATTCAGCGTAACTTTGTTGCATTTATGGCATGTCATGTGAGCGATGACAATATATCTTCCCATGAGGATACTCATGTGCTTGACACTTCCGAGACTGTTGAGAGTGCTTACCGAGAGAGTGAGGGTGACGAGAGAGAGGATGAGAAGATCGATGTAGGAGAGTTGCAAGTTGCATTTCGAGAGTTGTTTAAAGAGATGGTGAATGTGAAGAAAGCAAACTCGAAATTGCAAGCTAAGTTGAAAGAGCGTGCCGTAAAAAACAATGATGTGTTAATTGAGGATCTTACGTCACGGGAGAAGAAGTTGAGGGAGAAGCTAAAGTACGTCGTGAAAGAGAGAGTTGGCCTTAAAGGTTTGATGGAGGCTTAAAAAAGAGTTGCCAGAGTTTGAGGAATCTAGGCGTCTACTCGAGTTTAGGATTAAGGAGTTGGAGTAGAGTTTGAGAGACTCGTCTAGAGTTAAGTTTAACTTGGAGTCTAGGTCGGAGAAATTGGATAGGATGTTAGTCACCATCCAAGTCAAGAAAAATAGGTTTGGTATAGGCTACGACGAGAGAGTTACCAACCCCAAAGCCAATACCATTCGTGTGAGAGAGCCCGCTAGGAAAATGAGGAGAGGTCAATATTTTGGTAATCATTCCCACCATGTTTACACGTGTTCCCATTATGGTAGGAAAGGTCAACTTAGACGTTTTTTCTATGACCTTAGGAATGTGCCTAGGAAGTTTAGAAATAAAATCATGTTGGTTCCCCAAACCCCCATGCGTTATGTTACATTTACTTGGGTAAGGAAATCGGACTTAAAGGCTTTAGGTCTAAAACTTGATGGTTCTCATTTGGTTGACTTGATTCTTCCCATGTTAAATATAAAGGTTGAGTGTGTTACCATGTTATCACTTTGTATTATATTTTTCATTTATTGCATCTTATTTGAAAAATACAAAAAGATTTTGTTTTTTGATAAAAATTTTGAAAAATACAAAAAAGATTTTTGGTTTTAAAATTTTTTGAGAAAAATACAAAAATATGTTACTTTTATTTGAGTCAAAATACTTTGAAAAAGCCAAAAAGATTTTCAATTTTGTGTCGTGAGTTAACATGTTTGATATGGCATATTGGTGTGCTTGGACCCCCTTCCTTCCATTATCCATGTGGATAAGACATTTGGTCATTATTATCGATGATTATAATGGTATTAACCATTGTTTGATTGGGTTATTTCGAAGTTTATATGCGTTTTGATTCAACTTTGTGTATATGCCATGATTGCACACATGCACGAGTTTATATGGATGTTTGACCACTCTTGCATATTTGAGTTTGGTGAGACGTTCTTATCTCAATCTTGTCATCTATGCGTAAGTAGACTTAAGTAGGTAATGTGAATGTAATAACTGTTTACCGTGAGGATTAATTTGAAAAAATGACGAGTGTTCACGGGAAAGGGCTGCGAGAGTGTAAAATTTACTCGTCGTGAAAGCCACCATTTAAAAGAGCTCGAAAAAAATCATAAAGTAATAAAAAGAATCATATGCCAAAAATGGGCTAAATTAGTTTACTTTATTCAAAAGAAAATATGATATATATTTGAGGAAGTTTGGATGGATTAAAAAATTTTTAACGGGTTTGGACAAAGAATCCTAACGTTGAAAAATCGTGTCATGATGCTATTGTTTGTAGAATCGTCAAAACTTCGGATTCGTATGCATGATGTTTATTTAGTTCATTAAGCTCATACTTTAATTGTCACATATGGCTATAATAAAGTTTTATCATATATTGCTATTGATTAGAGCTTCTTGATCATTTCGATGTGTTGGAATTGTGATTCATTTGTTTTAGTTCACGCATATGCACTCCATGTTGATGTCTAGGCACATTGATACTATGTTGGCATGTTACTCATATTTATTTATTTTTTGAGTTTTTTAGTTTTGTTACTGTTTCGTAGTTTTGTGTCCCTTCCAGTTAGAATTTTCAGGAATTTTCTTCACTGGGAAACACTGTTTAATTTTCTCAGAAAACTATGATTGTTTGATTAAGTCGTTCAAACGACATACTGTTTCGTTTGAGCGATACCGCATCTCGTTCAAACGACTTCACTGACTCGTTCAAACGACAACCTATTTGACCAGTTTGACTTCTCTGGCTGACTTATTTTGTTTCAGTACTCTATTGCATGTTGATCAATATTTTGGTACTGGGTTTCTGTTTTGCAATGTTCTTTTAGAGATTTAATCTTTTACTGCATTGATCCTTTTAAATCACACCTGGTTTGATTAATTGATTCTTTAGTGTGATTCACTGTTTGCTAGCTACTAATTTGACATTGATTGATCATATTTAGCTGGTTGTTTCATGTTTATCTAATAATTCTTTAAAATTGATTTAATCATATTGGTATCATATTATGCTAAATTTGTTTATCTTTTCAACGAATTGTCTATTCGAGACAAAAGGGGGAGAGATGTCTGTGATGTAGGGGGAGTTTTGTGTGTTTGACTTGATATCCCAAGTTATATATTTGCACATATTGGTATCATGTTTTTCTCACATAACAAATGATTTGAATTTGATTTTTCGTATTGATTTATATCATTTGTTCCTCCATACTTCACTGGGTATTTGTATGTTTCATGTGTGAAGGTATGCTTAAAGAGATTCAAGATTCCAACTCTACATCACACTCAGACATTCAGAGACAGTTTCATGCATGCCGGTCCATTGTTTATGAGTCTTATCCTGTACTGATGATGTAATTTTATTTTTGGATTTATGGGAGGGGATTTAGATATCATACGGCTTGACGACCCGGCTTAGGCATTTCACTGCTGGTTTTGTCCCGGAATAGTCAAGGGGGGATATTTGTAAGGACCAAATTTCCATTTGAGTCTTAATGTAGTTTTGACTTATTCTCAAAAGAAAGCACGTTTGAGTCATAGGAGAATTTTTATTGTCTGATCACTATGAGACTATGACTTGTCGAAGATTAATTGAACTCTTTGGGGTAAAGCTACAAGGAATTAATCAAGACGAAGTTTAATTGGTGCAAATTTATAGTTTTCAAACTTTAATTGCATTATGAGATCACACAGGTATGGATGCATAATGTTAATGAAACTCGGAATTTTATTTTACAAAAATAAGGGTGTTATTTTTAAGAAAATGTTTTTAAATGTTTTATTTTGTTTACACTTCGTTTTAATCAGATTAGGACGGATTAGAGTTGGATAAGAGTTGGTTTTTAATAAAACTATGTTTTCAAAGTTGGATCAATATCAGACTCTAATTACGACGTCGTTCAAATGACACCTGATGTCCTTCGAACGAGACCTGATGTCGTTTGAACAACATAGTGTGTCGCTCGAACGAGAGACTGCCACCACCTTGAATTCAGTATAAATAAAGGTGTGGTACAGTTTCCTCGAAGTCTGTGCTAAACAAAATCATTTTTCAAATAGTACGTGATTCTGCAATTATTTTATAAGGTTTTAAAGCTTAAACACATCCTTAGAGTTTACAAAGATCTGAGTTATCATTACCATATGTTTATGTGATATTTGTTGCACCAAGTTGGATTTGTTCAACACTTGAACATTATTGGGTTTGTGGTGGAGAAGCAAAGAAGGTTACTTTCGTGATCAATATTGTAGACGACATAAGGCCTTATCGGTGGATACCAAGACATTTGTGGAGACGGCTGTTGTGGACAAGCATCGTGAAAGAAGGTTACTTTTCGCGTGGGCACTGTGAATATTGGTAGAAGATCATAGGAGTGTCAAGTCTCATGGGGAATGAGTTGTTGTATAAGACTAATGTCTGACTTTGAAAAACCATTGTCATAATGATTATCTGGCCTGGGTCGTCCGAGGTTTTTTCCCGATTGGCTTTTTCCTCGTACATCGGTGTTGTGAGTATTGCTTTACTTTATTTTACTTGGTTTGATAACATTGAAAAAGAGTTTTTCAAAAAGATATAGTTGGTTTGCATTCATCCTTAACTTAATTCCGCTCAAGCAAAAGTTTGTTTTTAAAGTTTGGGGACCCACACTAACCTATTATCATTAATGATGTGTTAATAAAGAAATCATAATTTTAACCAAGTTATATATACCCATTAAGTTTCACAAAGTATTGCATTATAGTTATGTTCATACAAAGTGACACAACTTAACTTCTCAAATAATCTTACATAAGAGACCCAAATTGATTAACTAACATAGTTGTTGTTGTGTGAAGAATTGTATGTGACACCCCGCCTATTTTAATCACGTGCGATTAGTCCTTTACTAAAATAAACATGAATCTCATGTGGTTCATTCTTAGCATCATTGTCGAAAACAATTTTTAAATAACTAACCCCCTAAGTTAAAATAAGCTAGTGCCTAACAACACCCACAACTATTAGCGAAACTAAATTAATATATACTATTCACAAAACAACTGAAGTCTAGAAGATCACATGATTAAATACATAAATGCTGAATAAACCATCGACTCCAAATCCAACATCCAAATCATAAATCTAACTAAAATGAAATAAATATAAATACAAAGTCTGATACTGAAAGGAATAAATCTAACGAAATGTCTGAACTGAACGGCCAACATACCCAATTGAAATAACTAAATATGAATTCTAGACTAGGAATGGAATGACTGAAGTGTCAACTCAAGTCCCGAATGCTCTACAAGCGCCTCATCTACACATCCCTAGAATGAAACATCATGTATGGCATCCCTGTGGATGGACACCTAAAAGTTTTAAAAATAGATTTGATACGAGTCAGAGCCCAAAACCTTAGAATAATATTAAACAAGTATTCAAAATTCAGTAAGAGAAGTTATTAAACACACATTAGCTTAATGCACACTCCCTAGAGTTCCTCACCTCTCAATTATAGTGCACACCTAACGTCTCCTACTAAACCCACCTAGTTATGCTTCCCAGCGTAACTAGTTATGATAACCATATATCTAATCAGTAATACTCTTAGCTCACACGTAACACCCATACGATACGCTATCATAAAATCATAATCAATATTAGGCGAATATTATATTTCAACTATTAATTAGGCTTCTCTTAGATAAATAACTTTAGATATACATTATCTATATCTTCTACTACCACACAATAATAAAACAAATCACACGTCATACCCCGACACAAGTCCAAGCCCTTGGATGTAATTACGATTGTTTGGCTAGCACGCCATCTGCGCCTTTAGAGTACCTCAACTGTTGGGTTTCCTCAATGTCCCACCTAACTCTTCCTCTCCCATTTCAGCCTGGTTGGTTGGGTCTCAGTTGGCTCCATCTCCTACTATTGTTGTGCCTAGAGGTCACAAGTCGTGCCTTGGCCATCTGTACCGTCCAGGACTTCCATGCCATAACATGGGGGACTTCAACTACGGTCATCCCTCTAATTACTTTAATAATCTCAACTGATCCTTGCCTCCTGCTATTCGTCCAACTGCCTTCACCTGACGTACTACATTGTTTAGCGTACGAACGCACCCGATTGCAACTAAGATTCACTATCATATAGATCGAAGCAGGAGAACGAAGTCTCACCAAAGATATCAACAATCCTAAACTTAGGGATCTACATCAAAGAAAGCTCAGCGAAAACATAATAGCCGTACAGATCCTAAAGGACACTAGAACCTGATGCTCTGATACCACCTGTGACACCCCGACTAATTAAATACCGGGTAGCTACTCCTTTATTAAATTGAATCAAAATGCCAAGTTGGCTCAGTTAATAGCATCACTGTCGAAAACATTTTATGATTACTAACCACCTAGTATTTAAAAAGAAATGTCAAATTTTAAATTAATTCTGATTAACATACAGCAAAAGAATAATGAAAGATAATAAAACCATTCACCATAACGAAAATAATAGAATCACCATCACATAATGATAATAAATTCGGAGGAAAACTCCCCACTACAATCCCACAACTGAAATAAATAAACTGAATACTAAATTAATTACATGCCAAAAAGTCTGAAAAACTGAAATGTGAAAATGTCTCTAATAGAAATGGGCAACATACACTACAACTGAAGAAATCTGAATAAAGAGTCAAGACAACTAAAGTGTCTACTGGCAAAGTCCTGTAACTTCCACAAACAGCTACAGCTCGTCACCTGAATAAGAATCCTAAGCATGGTCTCCTAGTGGCTGGGCACCTAAAATGGTTTTTACAAAAAAAAATAGGTTTGAAAGCAAGCGGGTCAGAGCCTGAATGTGGAGATATTTTAAAAACTGCAAGTGCTTTAATAACATTAAAACATTAAATGCAAAATACATGTTAGGACATGCACTCACATGAAAATACTCACCTCTAGACTAAATGTGCACTCCTAACGTATGTACCCATCTAAAAGACATTAACACCTAGCTAAGTGACATCATAACTCGCTAGACCGTCATAGGTTCTACCCTTATTACTCAGTTCCCATTATCACTATAACACTATCAATTAAAATAGAGGGCTTAACTTAAATTCGGGTTCTCAAATATTAGCAATACAACTCATCACAGGTTATCCATTTATATTTCGTATTTATACACACAATACCATATGAAAGTTCTCATTTTATTAAGTGTATATTTTGCACGTCATAAATATACAATACAAGCACCCCCGAGACTAAGCTGCGGTGCACACATACTCTGCTATCCATCCCGGTACATCACCTACATAAGGATCACGTATTTCGAATCTCTCAGGAATCGTTCTCAGATAACACAATCACAAACAATGGAGGCGAACACAGTCACATCACATGGGTCACGCACATACCTACGCTCCCACGATCAGCAGACTTATTAACATCCCAATAAGTCCTTCTCTGACCTATGTTCTTGAGGTACCAGTCTAAATCCCCCCCGTAGGCAACACAAGGATTAGAGGGTCCTAAGCGAACGCAAACCTCCCGTGATAGCAAGTATGATAGGTATGTCATACACATAATATCATATACCAATACTAAGTAAGCACACATTTTAGTAATCACCATGGTTTATTTGTGGTACATATCGCATTCTCATACCAACTTAGAATTTACACAATTTACATAATCCCGGTTTATAATTATTCACGCCATAAATTATTCTCACGTCGTAATAGATACTCACGTCTCAATCTAAAATGTCCACTTGGCTCAATCCACACTTATATAATTTACTCCTCATTATAACCCAAATATCCCAAATATATCATTTTATCATCAAGGAAATGTCATCTCTACAATTTAACAAGTTTACGGGACTCCCAAAATCAAAACAGGCTAAAAAGCCTAAACTGTCAGCTCGTTAGAAGTCTCGTTCGAACGAGGCTGTTCGAACGAGAGTTCGTTCGTTCGAACGAACTAAGCCTTCTAATGACATCTCGTTCGAACGAAGGTATCGAACGAAATTTCTCCTCGTTAGAAGTCAGGGGTCAACTCGTTAGAAGCTCATTCGAACGAGCTCGTTCGAACGACCTGGGAAGGTCTTCTAACGAGTGACCAGTTCCGAGCCCAGAATTTCCCAACTCGTTTTTCCAACTTTTCTACTCCTCAATTCTCATCTAAAATTCATCCCAACAATATTTTAAGGTCTCTAATCATCCCTAAACATATTAAGGTCATATACTAACGTATTTTGTGGGTTTAATTCATCCAAACATCAATTAATTAAAAAATCTCTACACTTTTCCCTCAAATTTCAAGAACATGAACCCTAGAATTTTAAATCATCAATTAGCCCAATCTAAATCCGTTTTTGATATGAACAAGGTGTATTTCCATCAGAATAATCCTTCTAACACAATTCTACATGCAATCCTTTCATCAAAATAAGAAATTCTAATTCCAATTAATGGGTTTTTATCAAACTCCCAAGAACAATTCAATTTATGTAAATTCCTATGCATGGAAAAAGCATTCTCTGAAATAAACGAAATTAAACCACTTGCCTTGAGTTTATCTCTAATTTTTTATGTTGATTTGATGAAGTTATCTCTCTCTCTCTGCAGAATTCCCTCTCTACAAGCTTTCTTCTCCAAAGTGGCAATGGTGGCTAGGGTTTTGCTTAGGAGACTTAGAAAACCTAATTCTAAGATTCCCCGTAGTCTAATGGGTCAATATGGTTGGTAGTGGGTTTAGTGGTTAGTTTTCCCATTCAGATTTTTAATCCTAATTTTCGTTATTTTTAATTCCCAACAATACAAAATTACCAAACTACCCTTCTACGTTGCCGGTATGGCCTATAAATTCCCCGGGACCCAAACTAAACCCCCGGCTAGTGTTTTCTGACTATTTCGACCCTTCTGGACGCGTTGGCACACTCAAAACGACCATACGGTTAATAGAATTTAAATTCACTTTTATAATTAAAAATAATTATATCCTGACGCGACTGTCACACGCGTCCCAATAAAATGTCCAAATTGCCGTATATCAATCTCACGACAAATTTCATAATTCAATATTCAATTATCATCATATATACCCAATATAGTCAAATACCAACTCACATCTCGTTAGTATTTTATCCGGATTAATTTCCATATTAATTCACATTTAATTAATTAATCCCAAAAATAAATATCACGAAAATACGGGGTATTACATACTTCCCCCCTAATAACAGAATTTCGTCCCGAAATTGGGAACTAGAAAGTACCTGATAGAAATAACTCTGGATAACGTTCGCGCATCTCATCCTCACGCTCCCATGTGGACTCCTCGACATTATGATGTCGCCACTGAACACGCACTAACGGAACTATCTTTGACCGCAGTTTCCTCTCACTTCGGTCAAAAATAGCAATCGGCCCGTCCTCGTAGGAGCTATCAGGATGGAGATCAATGTCCTCCAAAGCAATGTGAGAGTGAGCCAAATCGTCTCTAAGATATTTCCTTAGCGAGGAAATATGAAACACATCATGAATCCGGTGTAAATGCTCCGGTAACCCGAGTCTATACGCAACCGGTCCGATCCGCTCAATAATAGGAAATGGTCCCACATATCTCGGTGCCAACTTCCCCTTCTTCCCGAAACACATAATCCCCTTCATAGGAGATACTCTGAGTAAAACCTGATCCCCCACTTGGAACTCTCTGAAGGATCTCTTCGCATCAGCATAGCTCTTCTGCCGGTCTTGAGCCACCCGAATGCGACTCCGTATCAACTCAATCCTTGCCGAAGTATCCTGAATCACTTCCGGCCCAAGTAGTTTGTTGTCCCCCACCTCCAACCAACATGCTGGGGAACGACAAGGCCTACCGTACAATGCCTCAAACGGAGCCATGCCAATGGTGAACTGGTAGGAGTTATTATAAGCAAACTCCACATGTGGAAGGTACTGCTCCCATCTACCCCCAAAGTCAATGACTCACATACGCAACATGTCTTCCAACATCTGGTTTGTGCGCTCGGTTTGCCCATCGGTCTGCGGATGATAATCCGTACTCAACCGCAATTCCGTGCCCATGGCCTCTTGAAAACTCTCCCAAAACCGTGAAACAAATATCTTGTCTCTGTCAGACACGATATTTAGGGGCACACCGTGAAGTCTCACTATCTCTGCAATGAAGAGCTGGGCATACTGTCCCGCAGTATAGTCAGTCCGTACGGGTAGAAAATGAGCGATTTGGACAACCTGTCCACAATTACCCAAACGGAGTCGTGACCCCTCTGCGACGTAGGCAACCCCGTGATAAAATCCATGGATATGCTCTCCCACATCCACATCGGGACCTCCAGTGGCTGTAGAAGTCTTGTCGGTCTCTGATGATCCACTTTTACTAGCTGAAAAGTGGCACATTTCGAAACAAACACGACAATATCTCTCTTCATACCGCTCCACCAATACTGTCGTCTCATGTCCTGGTACATTTTGTCCCCACCGGGATGTACCATGAACCGTGAGCCCTACGACTCTGCCACCACCTCGTGTCGTAACTCCTCCCCTTCCGGAACCACCAATCTCCCATTGAAGCGTAATCCCCCATCCGAGCTAATGGTATAGGATTCGGCTCCCCCTACTAGTAATCGAACTATCTGCTTCTGACAGAACGAGTCATTTGCCTGTGTCTTTACCCCTTCGTGACAATCTGCGGTGTAACGGTCATCACAGACATAAATGATCGGGCCACTGCATCCTGGTGTCCCAACTCCTTCCACTTGGCTTTCCACACCCCTGCCACCTCATCTACTGTCCTACGGCTCAACGTGTCTGCTACTACGTTAGCCTTCCCTGGGTGATATTGGATATCGAACTGATAGTCCTTCACAAACTTAAGCCACCTTCTTCCTTTGATTTACGCCTTAGAAAATCAAGATGTCTCTACCCCTTACAACTCGATCATACGTTGTAATTACACGTTGCTATACCACTTGGTCGTTCTCAATCGCTTCAAAATTTGAAATCCTAAATCCTCATTAACCTCAATGCGTCCTTCAACGCGCCGTGGCAAAACTAACATTAATAGTACTTACATCATAATTCATTAACAACTGGTTTTAATGTCCATACATCATAATTTACTCCTTGTCACTTCCAGTTATAACTACTACTGTCCTAACGATTGGGTTACCCAAATTATGAACGAATGGCCACACATCTCCTTACTACCAACCTTACGCTAAGTTTCATGCGTGGGGTGTCTCGCAAAGCGAAATCCAAATAAGGAACCCCCCGATACACTACTACCTAACATTGTTGGTCATCTGGATCCGTTAAGCCCTGTCCATAACATGTACCCCTACACTCCCGTCTCTTAACAACAAGGTTACATCTCCGATCGCAATTACACACAAACAAGGTATTCCTCCCGAAAGACACTTTCTCTTGACCGTTATGGAAATCATATTCCATATACAAATGCGAAGAAAATCGAGACTCTTAAATCCCCGTCTCCAGACACACAACTATGAGTATAAACCTCCAAATCTCTAACGGGTGATAAACAATGCACTCTTCTCATTACTTCTTCTCTAGCGTTAATTATAAAACCAGCTAACTCTTTGTTGATTAGTAAACCAATTACATACGACTCATTTAATTTAAATCCCCATGCATACTGGGATTAAATATCCGAGATCATTATATCTTTCGAAATCACAACATATTTTTATATATATATATATATGAAAGTACAATTGCGAATCCGGCCTTCTCACAGATGTGGCCTAGCCAGAACAAAACATGCAAGCCCAAGTTAGTAATCCCAATAAACTTGCAATACCATCACACTATCGGTATAATCGTATATATAAAACCATAATGAAGATCACATCATACTCGTATAACACAACACTTAAAGCGAGTAATTTCGATAAAGCATAGACCGCTATCAATATAGCCATTCATCCTCCATGGATGAAAATAAATGTAACCCCCACACTATAAGGGAAAATATTCTTATATATAATAAAGTTACCGATATACTTACAAACTCGATTCTCAAGTGAGAATAACAATCATAACAAATGTAGCAACTCATTCATGCCACAATTAACAAGCATCCTCATCCGAGGATATAACTCATACTTTTATCCTAAAAATCATCCCGGCTGCTTAAATGGTTCCTGGACTTACCACACATGTCCGTATCAAACTGGATCTTTCAATAACTGTTGCCCTCGCCAGGCACAATACCTTGATCCCTACTCTTGCATCAGAAAATATTTATAACTCACGGGTTTCACTCCCCACAAAAATGCCTCTACACATACTCCACTTATCTTTTGTCACACTGACCATTTTATAGTGGTCCTTCTCTCGGACGTTGGTAGTCTCAACTCTGACGGCTACCTCCGTTGCTCCCTTAGCCTTGACGGCCCTAAGGAACACGCTACTAATTTCCACATCTCTTACTGAAATCACCATTCTTCGGTGGTAATTCAGCTATCCAAATTATTTTAATTAGTTCTCCGTTGGGTCTTCCCATTGTGGTGCTTCACCGACACCGTTTTCCCCAGTCTTACTTTATATAAAGTCCTCGATTTTTGCATCTCCCCACCCGAGGGAATGTTTACCTCCAAATTAACACTACGCGACAATACCCTCTGGCTTAACCGTCCAAGCAGACTTCCACCAGAAGGACTAGCAATTCTTCTTGTATGTAAATTCTTCCTTTAATATTTCCTCCTCCATTTCACCTACTTCACCCGGTGTAGGGTTCATTAAACAATTGTATTTCTCCTCACAAAGTGACCTCTGTCCGGCCCTCTCCTGTGAGTTCAGAACGACATTCGCCCTTTTATCCTGATCATCTGATCAAGGAACTCATAGTCAGACCATGCGTGTACGCCTCTTCCCGACGTCACATTCCACTTCTAAGTGTGGTGATAGTCTCTCACCATTGGAACTCCGCTCTCACAAGCCGAGGAAATTCTTCCTCAAATTTTCACTTCTGGTTGGTCATACCCCGACACAAGTCCAAGCCCTTGGATGTAATTACGATTGTTTGGCTAGCACGCCATCTTCGCCTTTCGAGTACCTCAAGTGCTGGGTTTCCTCAATGTCCCACCTAACTCTTCCTCTCCCATTTCAACCTGGTTGGTTGGGTCTCAGTTGGCTCCATATCCTACTATTGTTGTGACTAGAGGTCATAAGTCGCGCTTGGCCGTCTGTACAGTCCAGGACTTCCGCGCCATAACATGGGGGACTTCAACTACGGTCATCCCTCTAATTAGTTTAATAACCTCAACTGATCCTTGCCTCCTGCCATTCGTCCAACTGCCTTCACCTGACGTACTACATTGTTTAGCGTACGAACGCACCCGATTGCAACTAAGATTCACTATCATATAGATCGAAGCAGGAGAACGAAGTCTCACCAAAGATATCAACAATCCTAAACTTAGGGATCTACATCAAAGAAAGCTCAGCGGAAACATAATAGCCGTACAGATATTAAAGGACACTAGAACCTGATGCTCTGATACCACCTGTGACACCCCGACTAATTAAATACCGGGTAGCTACTCCTTTATTAAATTGAATCAAAATGCCAAGTTGGCTCAGTTAATAGCATCACTGTCGAAAACATTTTATGATTACTAACCACCTAGTATTTAAAAAGAAATGTCAAATTTTAAATTAATTCTGATTAACATACAGCAAAAGAATAATGAAAGATAATAAAACCATTCACCATAACGAAAACAATAGAATAACCATCACATAATGATAATAAATTCGGAGGAAAACTCCCCACTACAATCCCACAACTGAAATAAATAAACTGAATACTGAATTAATTACATGCCAAAAAGTCTGAAAAACTAAAATGTGAAAATGTCTCTAATAGAAATGGGCAACATGCCCTACAACTGAAGAAAGAATAAAGAGTCAAGACAACTGAAGCGTCTACTGGCAAAGTCCTGTAACTTCCACAAACAACTATAGCTCGTCACCTGAATAAGAATCCTAAGCATGGTCTCCTTGTGGCTGGGCACCTAAAATGGTTTTTACAAAAAAAATAGGTTTGAAAGCAAACGGGTCAGAGCCCGAATGTGGAGATATTTTAAAAACTGCAAGTGCTTTAATAACATTAAAACATTAAATGCAAAATACATGTTAGGACGTGCACTCACATGAAAATACTCACCTCTCGACTAAATGTGCACTCCTAACGTATGTACCCATCTAAAAGACATTAACACCTAGCTAAGTGACATCATAACTCGCTAGACCGTCATAGGTTCTACCCTTATTACTCGGTTCCCATTATCACTATAACACTATCAATTAAAATAGAGGGCTTAACTTAAATTCGGGTTCTCAAATATTAGCAATACAACTCATCACAGGTTATCCATTTATATTCCGTATTTATACACACAATACCATATGAAAGTTCTCATTTTATTAAGTGTATATTTTGCACGTCATAAATATACAATACAAGCACCCCGAGACTAAGCTGCGGTGCACACATACTCTGCTATCCATCCTGGTACATCACATACATAAGGATCACGCATTCCGAATCTCTCAGGAATCGTTCTCAGATAACACAATCACAAACAATGGAGGCGAACACAGTCACATCACATGGGTCACGCACATACCTACGCTCCCACGATCAGCAGACTTATTAACATCCCAATAAGTCCTTCTCTGACCTATGTTCTCGAGGTACCAGTCTAAATCCCCCCCGTAGGCAACACAAGGATTAGAGGGTCCTAAGCGAACACAAACCTCCCGTGATATCAAGTATGGTAGGTATGTCATACACATAATATCATATACCAATACTAAGTAAGCACACATTTTAGTAATCACCATAGTTTATTTGTGGTACATATCGCATTCTCATACCAACTTAGAATTTACACAATTTACATAATCCCGGTTTATAATTATTCACGCCATAAATTATTCTCACGTCGTAATAGATACTCATGTCTCAATCTAAAATGTCCACTTGGCTCAATCCACACTTATATAATTTACTCCTCATTATAACCCAAATATCCCAAATATATCATTTTATCATCAAGGAAATGTCATCTCTACAATTTAACAAGTTTACGGGACTCCCAAAATCAAAACAACCTAAAAAGCCTAAACTGTCAGCTCGTTAGAAGTCTCGTTCGAACGAGGCTGTTCGAACGAACTGAGCCTTCTAATGACATCTCGTTCGAACGAAGGTATCGAACGAAATTTCTCCTCGTTAGAAGTCAGGGGTCAACTCGTTAGAAGCTCATTCGAACGAGCTCGTTCGAATGACCTGGGAAGGTCTTCTAACGAGTGACCAGTTCCGAGCCCAGAATTTCCCAACTCATTTTTCCAACTTTTCTACTCCTCAATTCTCATCTAAAATTCGTCCCAACAATATTTTAAGGTCTCTAATCATCCCTAAACATATTAAGGTCATATACTAACGTATTTTGTGGGTTTAATTCATCCAAACATCAATCAATTAAAAAATCTCTACACTTTTCCCCCAAATTTCAAGAACATGAACCCTAGAATTTTAAATCATCAATTAGCCCAATCTAAATCCGTTTTTGATATGAACAAGGTGTATTTCCATCAGAATAATCCTTCTAACACAATTCTACATGCAATCCTTTCATCAAAATAAGAAATTCTAATTCCAATTAATGGGTTTTTATCAAATTCCCAAGAACAATTCAATTTATGTAAATTCCTACACATGGAAAAAGCATTCTCTGAAATAAACGAAATTAAACCACTTGCCTTGAGTTTATCTCTGATTTTTGATGTTGATTTGATGAAGTTATCTCTCTCTCTCTGCAGAATTCCCTCTCTACAAGCTTTCTTCTCCAAAGTGGCAATGGTGGCTAGGGTTTTGCTTAGGAGACTTAGAAAACCTAATTCTAAGATTCCCCGTAGTCTAATGGGTCAATATGGTTGGTAGTGGGTTTAGTGGTTAGTTTTCCCATTCATATTTTTAATCCTAATTTTCGTCATTTTTAATTCCCAATAATACAAAATTACCAAACTACCCTTCTACGTTGCCGGTATGGCCTAAAAATGCCCCGGGACCCAAACTAAACCCCCGGCTAGTGTTTTCTGACTATTTCGACCCTTCCGGACGCGTTGGCGCACTCAAAACGACCATACAGTTAATAGAATTTAAATTCACTTTTATAATTAAAAATAATTATATCATGACGCGACTGTCACACGCGTCCCAATAAAATGTCCAAATTGCTGTATATGAATCTCACGACAAATTTCATAATTCAATATTCAATTATCATCATATATACCCAATATAGTCAAATACCAACTCACATCTCGTTAGTATTTTATCCGGATTAATTTCCAAATTAATTCACATTTAATTAATTAATCCCAAAAATAAATATCACGAAAATACGGGGTATTACAACCAAATCTATCTCCAAGAATCTCTGAGAGATATTCAAGGGATTCATGGTTTATCGTGCGCATAATAATTGTAATTCCATACCTATAAATTGTAACCCCCATATATATATATATATATAGGGGGACCCATCTATATTTTCAACCCACGAGAGTAGTAGATCACGCCCACAAGGCTTATGGTGACGCCCAAACCAAATCATGGAGCAAACATATTCAACTATCCCAGGATAAGGCCAAGTCTATCTCCAAGAATCTCGAAAAGATATTAAAGGGATTCATGGTTTACCGTGGGCATAATAATTGTAATTCCATACCTATAAATTGAAAGTCCCATTCTTCTTGTGTTGGCTAAATCTTGAGACAAACAATTTTTATTTATATGCTCCAGCATTTTTATTATTATTATTATTCAAATCTATTTTTTATACCTTAAATCATATTTTTCTATATTGATTTATCATATAAATTACTTTTTTGATAAAAATAATTTTTGTATAGTGTCAAACTATTTTTGGGTATCATACAATTTTTTATATTTTTTCTATAGTATGAGTTTTTATATTTTTTCTGAATTTAAAGTTTATTTTATATTGCAAGTCTTTTATCTCATTCGACTAGATATATAAAATATATTTTTTAATGAGAATATTTTTTTGTTACATAATTTCGTAATATCATTTTTTTAATTGGTATTTTTATGTTTTTTTGGATTAAATGTTATTAGTTTAAACATTATTTTTTTTGTTTAAATTTAATCCTTTAATTCTAAAATAAAAGAGCCATTTTGTTTTGTTGACTATTTTCGATTTTGCCCTTGTTTTCTTTTGGGCTTTAGGGATTTGTTTTGATTTGAGTTTAAAACCCCTTTTCTCCCCTCATTTTTTTGACAGCCGCCACATGCTCTCTCTATCCCTCATTCCATTTTTATTTTCGGTCGCCTCTATCTCTCTCTCTTTTTGTCCCATTTTTTGCTTAAGAGTTTCTTTTGGTTATCTAAACTCACATAGTTTGGACCTTTGATTCTTGGAGTTCTGATTTGGGTTACGTTTTCTGGTGGACATAGTTTTCGGTGGTGGATTTTTTCGGTCTGGTCGGACCTTTGGTTCAAAGGGGATTCCAGAGTTTTGTTTGGTAACCTTTATCTCTCCATATATATATATATATATATATATATATATATATACATATACTTATATAAACTGATATACATATATACATACTAGTTGTGCCCACGTGCGTTGCATGCGTGGCTGTTTCCAGATATTAATCCTCCTTCCACTGCAAATCTGTGAAGGACAAAGTAATAAAAATACTTTCAACATATTATGTAGAATTTGTTTTGTTAGAATATAACATAAAGTACCTAGTACGAAGCATCAATTATTACCCCAAAAACCAAACCTCCATTCAACTGTAAACAATACAAGATATTCCCGTGAATACTCTAAATCTATCACAAACGAACTCAGAACTCCCTACTCAAAAGCAGGAAGAAATACACACAAACATATATGTATATATAATCAGAATCCCTATAACTGCCACAGAGGTACTGCAAAAACTCTGGTAAAAATACCTCTTCCGAGTGGTTGAAACGATTTATGTGGCTCATCAAATGGGTAAAAAATTAGGGGATGTTAATATGGAGTATAAAATTTGTTTGTACTCAGATCTAGGAAAGGTAATTTTCTCAGGCTTAATAATGACTCTTGAATTAAGGATTTGTTAGCCAACAAAAGTCCCTGGAGATTCGAAAATAAACCAATCTATTGTTGAATTGGCCCTGTAACCCCACAAAGTCAATACATATAAATTTTGGCAATTTGAAATTCCCCTAGGTTATTATCCTCTGAAATCATTTTTCGACGCGTCCAGAGTTTGTAAAGTGCAATTTTCCGTGAGTGACACTATGCTACCTAATCTGTTCTCCGATTCCCAAAACTCTTTCATCTTCTCAAATTCAAACCCTAAATCTACACTCAATCTGTTAGCGCTCAGATCAACATACTGAATATTAGAGCATACATGAAGGGCATTTCCTATCTTACCATTTAAATTATTACTCCAAATATTCACAACAATCAACCTATCACAAATTCTAGAAAAATGTATAGAATTCCACCATGAATTATATTAAGTGAAAGATCCTAAGCTCAATAGTAAACCAACTTAAAAGACAACACATTATTATATTATGCATCCACTAAGGTTGATTTCGCTGAAAGAATCCTATCTTTTCTCGCTAAAATTCTAGTTACAGCAGCAACTACTGTTCTTGCTTAGTCATTCATCTGTGCTCACTCCTCTGTGCCAGCCAACTGACATGTATCTGTGAGCAGCAGCTGCAGCTACTGCTGTTGCCAGCCTATCATGCATGTGGGAGTTATCGACTGATGACTAAATCCTATTTAGGACTCGAAGGCCTTCGTGGTATGATTAAATCCGCGTGTGAGACTTTGTCTTCCGATACTTTTTCTGTTTGACCATGTCCGTAGAGTGGTACTAAGGTTTATTCTGTAATTTTAGCCTTGCACACAGGGCATTGAGGTTGTTGGTGATCTTGGATTTCAGCAGATACACTTGGGTAATGAATCCATTTGTAAATGCAGGGGTAGCAATAGAGGTGGTTACAGGGTCTTGAACCATGTCTAGGCAGATGTTACAGTCGAAACCACCGGTCACATTATTTTTCGTTAAGTTGGTGGATTGTTTTCTAACGCTTTCGACTTGATATTGGTCTACTTTTCTACTGTACCAAAGAAATCATATTCTCATCATTGACTTTATTAATTGGGTACCTAACCACTTGTCTCTTTTTCTTACTACCATAAAAAATTAAAATGTTATTCACCATTTTTATAACTTACCAATCAGATGTACACTACACTAATCACGTGGGAAAAAAATCTTCGCTTTGATGTAGCCGAAAGGTGATAGTGTTTTGCCAAGTGCTAAATTTTCAGGACTAAATAAATGGGACAATATGTGCCAAATCTTCATTATACTCAACAATTTAGGTCGCAACCTATAAAACCAATGCCAAACCCATCCCCATTCTCTCTATATATGTATCCATCTAGTCTCCCATATATACAAATCCAACAATTATGACATAATGAAAATAGTTTGAAAAATGTAGGTTAAAAAAACATATATTCGGCTAATATAAAAATAAATTATGTATCAATACGTAAGTTTGTGGGTGAATGTCATTTTAAACTTAGTGGACCCAAAATTTCACTCACTGAGTACCCAATCGCTCCAAAAAAGCCTACTAAATAATGAATCATCAGAGTCTTTAATTATTTTGATTCATAGGTTGTTTCATTTATCATGATATCAAAAAGTTTAATATGTATATTGCAATGACGTAATTTTGTTTATCCAAATAATTATGTTCTTCCTTATTTTATAAAAAAATGGGTGTCTACTTGGTTCTACTCTATAATTTTTTACACACGCATAGTTTGTAAATACACCCCTTTCACAAAACTATATCACCTGCATTTCTTTCAGTATTAGGTACCATGCATGTATACATTTGTATTTTATAATTCACAAATCGGACACCCAAAATAGAAAACGGAGATATAAATGTTAAAAAAATATATAGATGAATATTATCAAACACATGATATGCAAGGGATTTCATTCATGCTAACAAATTTAAATTGTCCAATACTCGTAAAATAATAATACATAAATGGAGATATACTCCAACCATGTATATAATCATTTGTTTATTTTACAAAAAGGTATTTGAGATTAGAAAATTGTTAAGCAAACGTATGAATGATTATCATCACGGTTATGACGGACCTTACTTTTTTATTTTTTCAACATAAGAGAATCTTATATAGATCAGTTTCTAAATGATAAGTAAAATAACAATGATACATTAATCAATTGCAATTACTTCGTAAACCAAAGTGAGATTACTTCACTATGAGATGGACAATCCAAGCTTTGACCACAAATATTGACAATATCATAAAAAGTTTCAAAGGAAATATATGACCATTTTGAATATAAATTATAGGATATATTTTCAATGTGGTATTAACGGGTAAAGCTAATCACACTCCAAAAAATCTTAAAACATTCCAAATACTTTTTGAAAGACAAACATGCCCTTTGCTATAAAGATTAAACAAATACTTTTTTATTTGTAAATTTTTTTTTAATAAAGAATAGTATTTTAAACTTTTTTTTAAATATTTTTTTATTTTTTAAAATTAAAAAATAGCTCTATTTTTTTTTATCAAAATTGTTATGATAGTTTTAAAAACCTTTTTTTTATTTAAAAATCTGTTATGATAGTTTTAAAAAAGTTTTTTTATGATAGATTTAAAAACTGTTTTTTTTTCCAAAAAAAATGTTTTTTACATAAAATTGGGAAAAAATTAACAAATAAAAAAACTGTTCTTTATAATGAAAATTGTTTTTTATATTGAAAACTATTTTTATATTATTTAATTAACACGATCATGACCCAAATAAAACGCGACGTGACATGGAGTCGTATTTTTTTTATAGCGGTGGCGAGGACCATTATTTATTATTTCAAAAATAATCTTTTTACTATTTAAAAAAATGGTCCGCGCCAACGGTATGCATAGGCGGTTCAACCACCTATACATACCGCTGGTGAGGACCATTTTTTTAGTATGTTGGTACGCGTCAGCGGTATGTATAGGCGATATTATAAAACATTTTAAATAAAATGTACAAAAAAAACAATTTTAAACAATTTTTTAAGTGCCTAAAGATTTTATTTAAAAAAAATACTTTAAGTAAAATCCAAGCATGGGAGTGTTTTAAGAAAATTGTTACAAAAATTCTAATAGTTACAAAAATTGTTACAAAAATTCTAATAGTTACAAAATTTGTTTTATAAAAATAAAAAGTAAGTAGTTTCAAAACAGTAACTATTAGAATCTTAATTTTTTTTAAATAATATCTTTAGACACTTAAAAAATTATTTTAAACTGTTTATTTAAAACTGTTTTTTTTGTACATTTTATTTTAAATGTTTTATAATACACGATCAAAATAAAATTAACATGACATGGCACAACACACCTCAAAATCTTAATTTTATGTAAAATGAATATGACACATATGAAAGTGACATGACACGACACAAAATCCTTTTTTTTACGAAATGCGAACACGACCCACTTGACGTGTTGCATTTTAAGTGGATTGTGTTAGTATTTGATAAAAAAAAATGAGATTTTGTGTTGTGCCATATTATTTTTATTGGTGAAAATAAGATTTTGAGGTCTGTCTTGTCATTCTTATTTTGGTTGGGTTCCTGTTTGGTTAAAAAAATAACATATATTGTGGCGTGACACTTTTACTTGGGTCGTGTTCGTGTTTTGTTAAAAAAATAATATTTGATTTTTTGTCGTGTCACTTTTATTAGGATCGTGTTCATGTTTGGTTAAAAAAAATTATCGTGTCGTGTTTTGTCGAGTTGCTTTTATTTGAGTCGTGTTCGGTTATAAAAACAATTTTCAATTTAAAAAACAGTTTTTTATTTGTTAATTTTTTTCCCAATTTTATGTAAAAAAATAATTTAAAAAAAAAAATAGTTTTTAAATCTATCTTAAAAAAACTCCTATAAAAGTATCATAATAGTTTTTTAAATAATAAAGGGTTTTTAAAACTATCATAACAATTTTTTTAACAGTTTTTATAAAAAACAATTATTTTTTAATTTTAAAAATTAAAAAAAAATATTTTAAAAAACAATTTAAAATACTGTTTTT
The DNA here is from genome assembly GCA_949130495.1 of Sambucus nigra. Classification (NCBI taxonomy): domain Eukaryota; kingdom Viridiplantae; phylum Streptophyta; class Magnoliopsida; order Dipsacales; family Adoxaceae; genus Sambucus; species Sambucus nigra. The sequence continues at coordinate 1,086,204 of CASBWL010000642.1, read as the reverse complement.
TATTGGAAAAAATTAACAAATAAAAATGTATTTGTTTGATCTTTAGAGCAAAGGGCAAGTTTGTCTTTAAAAAAGTAAATAGAGTGTTTTAAGAATTTTTAGAATCTTTAAGAAATAAACATGTCCAACTGGAAAATACATATGAAGGCATAAAAAATAATAATCTAATAAGGTGTGAACTTGATAATTCCTTAACTTAAAATATACATATAATTTTTCTGAAATTAACATTGAATTTAAAATTATTATAAAATATAAATAGAACAACAATAAAATTGAAAATACAAAATCTGAGCACAAAAGAGAGACAACATTCATGAATGAGATAGATATAATCACAAAAAATATGTATTTGCTTTCAAATTAACAAATGCATACTTTTGATGGCAAATGAAAAAGGAGTAAAAAATTAGAGAGGAAATTATGAGTATTGACCTTATTTTTTTGGACAAGAAATAACAACAACGAATAAACTATACAATATGAATCTGATGGAAAGATGAATGAACTTAGGCAACTCACTTTTGATTTCTAGGGTTTCAAGATGAATGTATTTGAAAGTTTTGTTAGATGAATGTATTATGAGAGAAAACGTATCAAGTTAAGATTCATTGAATGATTTTAATTTATTGAATGTGTGAGACTAATATTAAGGGTATGATAGGAAATGTTAATTTAATGAGGGTAGTTCAGTACTTTGAGATTTGAAGAGGAACTTCCCTCTTTTTAAGTAGTAGAGATATATATATAATTATATCTGATATCTATATATATATATACACATACGGATATATATAAACATACATATACATTGTCTTGTTTGTTTTGAATTTTTTTTTGCTGTGCATGTGTGCTGATATTCATGTGCGTGTGTGTGATGATTTGTGTGTGTGTGGTGTTTGGAGGGTGTGTGTGTGAGTGTTTGCAGTGTGTGTGTGTGTAATATATATATATATAGGGAAAGGATCAAGTGAGGTCCCAGTTTGAGGACCCTGAATGAGGACCATTTTTTTAAAATAGGAAAAAAATATTTTGGCGCTGATTTTTTTAATGATTTTTAAACATTTCAATAGGACCATAAAAAATAATCAGTTCAAAATGATTTTTTTGATATTTAAAAAAAAACGTTCAAACTTTGTCAGTTTTTAAGTTGTTAAAAACTGACAAAGTTTGACCGATTTTTTTAAACGACTCCAATTTTTTTGATATTTTTTAAGTTGATTCGTGAGGATTTTAGTGGATAATTTTGGGTAAAAAGCTTCACACAAGATGTTAGTGGTGATTCTGTCCGCAGTGCCCTCTAAGAAATGGCGTTTTCTAACTTTCGTTCTCTAATACACGTTTTCCAAAACGGCCCCAAAATGCCCCAAAATGGCATTTTTAAAATCTGGGCAGATTGAGTAAATTGAAAACCTCAGATCAATAATTGTGCAAACTTTATTTAGGAGAATTTTGAATAATTAATTGGGGATATTGTATTATGGACCAAGGGGGTGTCCGGATATTTTGGTTGAGTGATGCCATGAAAATAGATTAATTAATGGGGGATTAATTAACTAAAGCTTATAGCTGGAATAATTTATTATAGGATGATATAATAAATTGTTAAATATTATTTAATTAGGAGCGTTCTCTTTATAATGGAATTTTGAGGAGTACCTTCTAAAAGATGGAAATTCGGGCCAGGTGAGCGAGTCTGGGTACATTGGTTGTGTGACACCAGGGAGATATTAAATTAATTAATGAGTATATTAATTAAATTAGAGTCGGACCATAGACTCGGGGAGATAATAAGTTAATTAATGAGTATATTAATTAAATTAGAGTCGGACCATAGACTCGGGTAGATATTAAGTTAATTAATGGGCATATTAATTAAATTAGAGTCGGACCATATACTCGGGGAGATATTAACTTAATTAATGGAAAAATTAATTAAATTAGAGTCGGACCATAGACTCGGGAATATGTTGGCTAGTGTTACAAACTTTGTACATGGTAAAGTCGGGATTAAATTATATATATATATATATATATATATATATATATAATACTCTTGTGCGGACTAGTTCACATTTTAAGAATGCGGACCAGACATGTATCACCTAACGGTGCACCTAGAAATTATCGCCTAAATTATAGGTACATTCTCTCTCTTTTCTGGGCTCACCGCTAGGTGACACATGTTCGGTGCGCATTCTTAAAATGCGGATTAGTCCGCATAAGAGCAGGATTGTATATATATATATATATATATATATATATATATATATATATATATATATATATATATATATATATATATATATATATATATATTGTATGTGTGTGTGTGCTCATAAATACCGGTGGCTAGGTATTTATTTAGAATTATATGCTCTAGTGCTATCGGGGGAGGTTGCGAGATGTGGGTGAATCCCCTAGCTTGAGGAGTAGGGCGAGTATATCCCCAGGTCATAGCGTCCAAATAGAGATGGTCATTAAGATGATTGTCTTCACACTCGAGGGAGTATGACTGCCTCCAATACATTTATATTTCTATGTTCTGATTCGACGGTGGCTAGCTGTCTCAGAAATCCAAGTGGGACTGAGTAGACCTAGGAAGATAGCACTTTAGAGAATGCATCCGATGAGGTATTACTCGGAAGGATGGTTTTAATTATATTCAACATATGTGTGATTGTGGAATATAGTTCTACGTATATAATGGAGTAGATAATTATATACGAGTAATTAAATAAATGAAGAGAATTTGTATTACTTATATAACTAGTGAATGTTATATGGCTTTTAAGAGCGGTTTTATTTATATTCAACATATGCATAATTGTGGAATATAGTTCTACGTATATAATGGAGTAGATAATTATATACGGGTAATTAAATGCATGAAGAGAATTTGTATTACCTATATAACTAGTAAATGTTATATGACTTTTAATAAATGATTAATTAAGTTAATGCGATAAATAACTTACGAAGTAAAGATACAAATTACTCGGGTTATAGTAGAGTTCAAGGAGTTTCATGACAAAGCTAGTTAAACGAGGTGGTATAACTAGGAGGGTCAGGAAGAAAGAGTTAGGTGTTCACTTTTGAGGAGAGGTGAGATGTATCTCAAGGGAGTACGACACTAACTTAAATATGAAGAGCATTCATGTATTTTAATTCACTTGCAAAATATTTTCAAAAGGACTTTAGGCTCTGACCCATACTTGCAAAATATTTTCAAAACCCTTTAGGTGTCCATCCACAGGGATGCCAAACTTGAAGATCTGTTCTAGGGATGGGTAACTGCAACAGGTGTAAATGTTGCGGGATTTGGACATAGAAGCTTCAGTCATTTCATTGCTAGAGTAGGATGCAGCTTAGTATTTCTTTCGGGCATGTTGCCCCAGCTATTTTCATTTCAGTCGGACTTTGTACTGGTTACTATTCTTTATTGGATTATATTAGTGGATGTTGGTTTTCTTCCAATGGTTTATTTGGATGGTCATTTATTGATTTATTCAGTCTTGCTTTAGATTCATGGGTTGTGTGAATGGTTCGTATTGATATTTATATGTCTGTTTAAATAAAAAGATTAAATTTTGACATGAGCTTTTGAATACTAGGTGGTTAGTAAATTTTAAAAAAATTTCGACAGTGATGCTAAGAATGAACCAGATGAGATTCCTATTTTAATTTGATATAGGACTGATCACCCAATATTTTATTGGGCGCGGTGTCACACCAATTTCCTCCATTTCCTCGAGCCTATCCTTAAGTTTGGAAACTACCTTAGATTGATTCTTATAATCCTTATTTCTTGCCCTGAGGAATTTACAAATCTTTATGAAAGCTCGGCGCACCTGAGCGCTTATGTTTGGACTAAGAATTTGACCTAGCCGGGAGTTAGAAGGGATATAACCATCTAAATTAACAGGCTACATACAACAAGACAAGCAGCAAGAATGACAAGAATTAGTAGTGATTCCCAAATGTTTTCTTTTTCATTCAAGAAAAAGTCACTAGCCAGTACAAAACAAGAGAAACAATACAAGATACAACATCTTGGGCAACATAAAAAAAAGTCTAAAAATCCTAGGAAGTGGCCTCAACTTGGTCAAACGTAGAAGGCCCTTTCCCCTTATCAGAACCCTAGTCGGTTGTAGTCTCACCCACACCAGCACCTGGGTCAGCTCCTTCAACTGGAATAAAGGTCCCTCTAGGATTACTAGACGCAGCTCCTGCAGCAAGAATAATAGGATCCGCAACGTGTTTAACAACAGAGGGCACCTCGACCTCCATTGGATTAGGGCTTATATGGTGCTGAGAGAACAGGGGGAGTCAGCAGTAACCCCATTAGCAATCAAGGCCTGATCCCAGCCTCTCTTGAAGCCTGCTCTCCGTACATAAGTAATCTGGCGCTCGACATCGTTATATACCTCTTCCTAGACTTCATATATCCACTTTCTCGGATGGTCGCTGCCTCGCCCTCTAACTTCTCCACTTTGGTGACCAAATCTTTGCTCGCCTCAGCCATCACTAGTTTATTAACAATCACAGTATTGTAGGCTGCCCGAAGGTCTGACAACTCCTTTTTCGAGCTCTCTCATTATCGATCAGAGACAGGCTTTGCATCGGATAGATCATTCTCAGAAGACTTTAAAGATTTATGCAACTCTGCATTCCTCCTCAACAAGTCAGTGCGACCACACTGCAGCACAGTGTAGTTAGAGACAAACTGTAAGACAGAAGAAACATAGAATAAGCACGAGATATAAAGAGAAAACATGGAATAAAGGAACATAGAGAGAAGATGCCTCACCAAAGTAAGACCTTGAGCAGACTTAAGGGCTAACTGATCGGCCCCCATATGCAATGAACTTTCGCGGTCGGCCATGAGCACTGCTTTCTCCAGCAGTAAAGGGGCGAGGTGAGGGATAAAAGTCACTACGGCCACCTCAACAACAATAACTGAAGGCACCATTGAGGCCTTTAAGGCTTGTGACCTTCTTTTTTTTCTTCTCTCTTTCTCTCTTTCTATCTTCTTCATTATTTCTCTCTCTTTCTCTCTTTCCTCTCCTTTTCTTCTTTCTTCTTCATCTCCACCCCATTCTCCTGAGCCACCACTCTGGAGCCACCAATAGAGTCACCATGCTTCTGTTTCAGAAAATCTATTTTGTTGAACAACATATCATTATCATCATCATCCTGGATAAAGCTTCTTCTCCTCGGAGGGGTCATTTCTTCCTTGTTAGACCCTTTTTCGTTTCTCTCACCTTCACCACCGCCTTCCACCAACTCCTCTTTTGAGCTGCTCTCTTCCTCATTCTTTAACTCAATGGGCTCAGAACCACAACCAAGCTCTTCCTTTGGAATGTCCACGTGAGGAATCGTATCTGATGGATGAGCAATAAAGCTGGAAGTAGTGTTCTTATACTCCAGTAAGAATGCAGCAGATTGAGGATGTTCACCCTCAGCTATAACGTCTCTTATCCCCCAAGCTTTTAAAAGTTCACCAGCTCAAATCTCGTGAGGAATAGGTTCTTGATTTATGGCCTTTGCTGTAAGGAAAAAGAAGGAAATATCATAAGAAAATCACATAGAGAGTCAGGCAAACAAATAAAGAAAAAGAGATAGTGAAAACAACATATATACTCCTCCCCAAAAGTAGGGATATGATGTCCCTTGTACCTTACGCCCTCTGGTTGGGGAGGATACTACCAATTTCTGGCAATAAAGCTTTAGACCAATAATCTTTATGGCCGAGTTTGGTTGCAAAAATTGTTTGATTATGTAAATTGGTTCATTGTGAATTAGTGAATTGTAAATGAGTGAATTTGAAATGAGTTAAATCCAATTTTACATGATGTTTGGTAATTTGAAATTTATGTTAAGGTTATATGAAAAAGGTAAAAATATATCGAGAGAGAGAGAGGGGGGGGGGGGGGGGGGGGAGGGAAAATAGAGAGGGGGAGAGGGAGAGGATACATGCACTTTTATGTGACTCCTATTTTAAATGTATTTTTTCACGTTTTTTGTGAAATAATCCAATTTCAGATTTTGCACATGAGCTAAAATGGGGAAATTAAAGAATCATTTCGTTAATGAAGTCAAACACAATTAATTGATCAATTTCTAAATGAGACAATTTATAAATTAGCCAATTTACAATTTTGGGACAACCAAACGGGGCCTATGGGAATCAGGTAGATTTACTACCAATACTCTATCCGGACTCCTTGCTTTTAAATATAAAAGGACCGCAGTTGTGCGGGAAAAGGTGTAACAATAGCAAATCTCAGCCAACCCTAAGTTGGTGCCATAGACTCGTTTATCCTCTGAACTCCTAATCTTCTACACATTTGGAGAACATTGGGAAGGAACTATGTCAAAGTATTCAAAAAATTATAACAACAAAAGGTTAGGGGGAATATTAAACTCCCTTGAGAAACCAACAGAACATGGATCTAATGACCATCTTCTAAATCACGAATGTTTCTAGGGTTTGAGGTGCACTCTATGTCAACCCAATCAAGAATATTGTAACACTTTCTAAATTCAGGAAAATACTTATTATCAAGCATCTCCATGAGAAAAACACCAAAAACCCTAGCTATAGCAGAAAAATGATTCATAGCAGACAAAAACTATAAGGAAGGAAAAAGGTAAAGACTTATGAGATTGAAATGGAGCTGGGGAAGCTGAAAAGCCCTGATTTTGAAGAATGAAGAGTAAGAAATGGAGCTTGGAGAGCACGATATGCACAAAGACAATGAACTGACGATTGAGTTTTGCACAATAGCTAAGTTCAAGCACTCAAATGATAGTCCACACTTCTCGAGAAAGATTCGACGCTTAGATTTCTTGCAAAGAGATAAATGCATCCCTTATATTTGCGTAAATCACAGGCATGCCCTTGAATAATTATCGAACTCATCTAAAATCTATTGACGCAAGTAATTGCCCAAATATTTTAGTGGCAATTGTGGGAACCCATCTATATTTTCAACCCCCAAGAGTAGCAGATTAAGCCCACAAGGCTTATTGTGACGCGCGACCCAAATCGTGGAGCAAAAATATGTAACTAACCTAGGATAAGACCAAGTCTATCTTCAAGAATCTCGGAGAGATATTCAAGGGATTCATGGTTTATCATGGGCATAATAACAGTAACTCCATACCTATAAATTATAAACCCTGGCCTGGGGCATAGGGGCATGTTACCAAACATTTCGAGAGATACTTAATAAAATAGTAGACCTCTTAGTGGACCTAGGCAAATTGCCGAACCACGTACATAGTTGTGTTGTGCGATTGTTTGCTTTCTTGCTTAATTGTGATTGTTCTTCGTAAATTCCTTATTGTGATATTTTTTATACCACAATATATATATATATATATATATATATATATATATACATACATCCCTGGAACAAGAACAACGATTCATGCATGCTCTACTATCGAGTCCATGTACCTCACGTACCCAATAGAGGACTACCAGTTTAGAATCACCCTTGAACCATAAATCAAATAAACACATAATGGATGTGAACATAGTCCTAAGACTTTGGGATACGCACATACCTAATGTACCCAAATGACCAATCACACATCCAAACCTTACTGACATCGCTAAGGTGGGATCGCCCATTACCTGTGACCTCCCGTTATAGCAAGCAACGTAGGTATGCTTATACACATAAAACGCACATAATAGGTATACACACAACCCATAAATGTAACTAGTGAATTTTATATATGTCCCGAGTACCCAACGTACTAATGATTCACACTTCATATTATATCTTATTTCCTCGAGTATCACTCACTACCCAAATGGACCTAGTTACCCCTTAAGTAATTTCAGTAGTTAATACATCACTACATTACTGGTATCAATTTTTGGTTATCATCTACGCTTCTCGTAACCCGTTTTTATGTTCCCTATTTTCAACATAATCGTTTAACCTCGTAGGCCATAATCTCATTTTACCCTCATTATGACTAGGCTGAAGCTTTAGCTATAGGTCCAGTGTAATTCTCAAGTCCTCATATAGTTCAAAACCCATTACAAATTCCCTCATTGTTATTGGTAAATAAAAGTACATAAGTAAACAAAGATCCATATCCAACAATCATCCAATGATCGATACCTACTTTGATCGCCTTCTTTATATTCACATTTTTTCCATTGTTACACAACCCAACCTCCATGGAAGTCATCCAAATTCCCACCCAAACTAACCAGACTTCATATAGGAATGTTTAAACAATTTATAACATAATCATATCCTCAAATCATCATGAATTCCTCATTAAACAAGATTAATTCTCATTTTATTCATATATACCTTAGGTTTACTTTTCTTACATGTTCATCGTAAAGAACTCATATTTTTATGATCCTTTTAAATTCAAATGTCAGATTTCGTGTTACATTAATAGGAGGTTGATTTCTAAGATGATATTCCAAATATTCATGAATCAATTCTTAATATACATTCCAAAAATCATGTTTTTAGGCAATATTAACCCTACGCTATCATGGGTATTATAAGTGCTCAAAATAATTGAAAGTTTAAACACTTGACTTAAGGTTGAGTGGTTTGATTTTTGTTGTTAGATGATGGAGGCATCTTTTCCTTTCTCCGTTATTAATTTCGATGACGATAGTGGTGAAAAATTGTGTAGGTTGCGTGTAAACGATAAAATCCTGAGCTAAAGCTCTTACACCAATTTGAGAATGCGGTGTGATATAAATTTATTAATTCACAAATTTTTGACGGATTCAAACTTATTTAATTAGTGTCAATCTTCGATTCAAAATTTTATTAAACCCTAAACATGCATCTATGTGGACAAATCATGCAACACAAATAAACATAATATCACAGATTCAAGAAAAATCCCCTGAAAGGGAAAAACCTTCATTTCACTATATAACGTAAATCACAACTTACAATTACAAAATGATATATGCAATAAATCTCCCTCAGAAAATCTACATAGACCGCAGCCTAGCACCAACCAATATTCCCATGAGAACCTCCAGAATCACAACTCTTCCTCAATAGTGAATACCCTTGAGTATTCCTAATGACCGCGGTCGTCATCAGGAAATAGATCCCGCAAGAACTATCAATCCAGCAGTAGAGATTTCATCTCTACAAGAAAAACTTCAACAAAGTTGTATCTTAGGTTCCAAAATGATTCAATAAAGTATATGGGATAATTTGTGGGTCAAAATAAAGTTTCTAAACCCTAAAAGTGAAGACTAAAATTCTACAGATGTACAGTTTTCGTGTATCAAAAGTCTTGAATGAAAAAGTCTCATAAAATAGATTTATATAAAAAACTTGAGTCGGAGGGGTCGTTCTAACAACATCAGCAGGTCGTTCGAATAACATCTAATGCCGTTAGATCCCTAGAAGAAACGACCAATTAAAAGGTAGAACGGTATGATGCCATTTGATGAAACAAAGGAATGATGTATCACGCGACCTATCAAATGACATGTGATGTTGTTATATGAATTTGTTTGAATGACTAATTCCTGTCATTCTAACTACATGTCACTGTCGTTTGAACGACCTAAGGGATAAAAACTTTATTTTAAAACTCCGCCTACAGGTCTTCCAAAAAAAAATTGAGTTAGAAAAACTCCTTAGTTTGATAAAAACCTTTTAGGAAAGTATCCTAACACTAAAATGAAACATTTATGAAACTTTAGACACAAATCTTACCAAAATCAATCTCGCAAAGGCTCGTTATTGAAGAAGCTTGATATTTAGATTCTTCGACTTCAAAAAATGAACTTGAACTTCCTTCGATGGGTGTAACGGTATATGACATACTTAATGTAAATACGAACAGTGTAAAATATGTCCTTACAAATCTCCCCTCGTCTCTAAGCCGATACAAACTAAAAATAATCAGAAATTATCAAATCAAATGCCTTATACAAATCTAATACCCTCCCATGAACCCAAAAGTGAAAGTATTTAAACTTTTACTTCAAAATCTTCAACATAAATCTTCAAATCTCTTTGCTTTCCTTGCTCATCTTTTTGTGTGCATTCCAAATGATCATCAAAGTCCAAAATCCTACACATAATAGACAAATCAAATACCTTCGTGACCTATCGAGTTTGAAATGATATACATAAAATAAATAATCATAATCAAATCTCCCCCATAATATAAGCTCCCCCATAATCATAATTCGTTCTCCCTCTTTTTATTTTTTCGAAATAGACAAGGAAAAAAAATTAAAACAAATTCGGAGTGTCATGACAAGCGTAGAAAACATAGATCAAATATCAAATCAAGTATGCTCATGCAAGTAAATACTAAAAAGGATCCACAATCTCTATTTGATTTTTCAAATTTTCTAAGCAAAAATAATTTACAAGAACAACACACACCATGAATAACACCAAGATGACCAAATTGTGGAAACATAATGAATGGGTGTGAATGATTAGATATGTAAATTAACTCAAGCAATCATAACATATGTGCACGATGAATATGTGTACCCCTAATGATTGAATCTCAAAAGCGTCCTTAGGTGTAAAAATGTTGAATTTCGACTCAATCTAGTCAACAAATTAAAGTCTAAATTATTTCCACACCAATAACATCTAAAAATATGTAACGCTTTTTCCAGACTTTGTGAGGACATGCAAAACCGTTGTTTTATTTCCATCCAAACTCCCTCATAAAACATAATTCTCTTTATTTTTCCATTGAGGTTCAAAATTTCTTAATGACCCCTTTTTGGCATATGATTCTTTTTATTGCCTTCATTTTTTCTTAGGCTCTTTTCAAACGGTGGATTTCTCGATGAGATTATTATTCTCTTGCATCCCTTTCCCGTGTTCACTCATCATTTTTTAATCCTATATAAATTCCTCACGGACAACGGTTCTTACATGCACTACTTTTATTGTCAAGTTTTATCGCATTTGGTTCGTTTTAAAAAATAGTTGAAATGAAAAACTTCTACCAATATGTGATAGACAAGTACAATAATCAAATAAATTCGTGCACGTGTGCAATAAAGGAAATCACGAGTCAAACATGTAGGAAGTAACAACTAATTACATCTCAATGAATTCAAAAATTGTAAAGCACAAAATGAAATGTCGTATCGTCTCAAAAGAATATTAAACCGTCACATGAAGAATGGAATGAAATTGTGACTTGGTCATCATAAATATCCATTCATATATGGTGTGAAACGAAATATAAAAATCTTTTTAGATTTTCAAAAAAATTATCAAAATAAAATCTTTTTGGTTTTTCAATTTTTCTCAAAAAATATAAAATATTTTTGTATTTTTCCAAAAAAATTCAAAAACGAAAATCTTTTTGGCTTTTTCGAAAAATATATCAAAATGGAAAACAAATATAATGGTGGTACACACTAGTAATAAGCATAAAATATCATCATGAAAATCATCCTATGCTATAAAACAAGTCTAAACCTTAATCATTATGTCTAGAGGAGTTTTTCAAAGGTGGTGACATCCTGTGAAAAACATCCATAAAATCGTGTGAAGTTTTTACTAAGAACTTAACTTGCTCTCTAATATGTGAAAACTCTCTCTTGTGATGCGCAAGACCATCCAAAGTATCATGTGTGGGTGCATGTGTGGGAACATGTTGATTCGTATCAAATTTACATATTTCCGCCTGTTATCTTTATGCATTCTAGCGCTTTTACGGTCCTTAATGCCTCTAATTATGCTCATTAACTAGACAACCTTGGATTTGGATATATACATGCTTTGTAGGGGTTAATTGTGCTTTTGTAGGTATTGGAACGCTAAAAATGAGGATCCGTTTCATTTCGGAGAAGTTTCATCGCCGGACGCTACTTCAAGGGCATTTTAGTCAATTTAAATTTCTTATCAAGCTTATGGAAATTCAACGGATGCGTATTTTGTTGAAATATCATCGCGTGGCCGCAAATAGTACATCATTTGGAGTTCGAACGAAGTAGATATGGCCGTTTTAGTAATCAACCTTTTCTTCCATGTGATGACCAAAGAAGGCCAGGAAACAGAGTATCGGTTGACCGTCCCTAGGGGGCCGGCCGACCGCAGTTTCAAGTTTTGTCGTGGAAAGGAGACAGTGGGCTTTTGCCTAAGGGAGCGGTCGACCGCGTCCCTGCGACCGGTCGACCGGTGATGCCAGATATTTTGCTATCTTTTTTTTTCCTTTTCTTTTCTCTTTATTTATTTCCCACTCACTATAAATACCAAATCTTGTGTAAATATAATATAATTCTAGTTTAGGATAGTTTTTAGGTTAGGGTTTGGAGGTGGAGAGATCATGCTTCTTCCTCTCTTGGTTTGACACCCATTTTAGGTTTGTAAGTGTGCACTATTCATCTTCCCTACCATTTAATATATTGTGTATTCCTTAATTTCTTGCTTTCTAGATAATTTACATGCTTTCATAATTAGGTTTTCTTGCTTTGATTTACTTTCTTTCTATATAGATTTATCGCGTTTATTTACACGCTTTCATTTACCGCATTGTTAACATGCTTTTTAGCTAATTTAAATTAGGTTGTGTTTGAATGGAACTCGCTCGGGTTGACGCGTTGCTTTGCTTTGGTGACGGTGTTTACGGGTCTATTTTGAGTGTATTGTCCTAGTTATTACGCCTAGGAGATTTGACGTGGCATATCATGTATGCTTCGTACTTACGACCTTTCGTGCGTAATTTCTGGGGTATTTGTTGATGCCAAAATCTTATTAGACTTTTATGCAAATTTAGGGGTGTGATAACTCTTAATTCAATTAACTGTCGAAACGAGACATACTTGTAATAAATCGTCGACCCATGTAACCATTTTATACTAATTAACTCAGATGAGGGATATTCGACGCAACCTATAGTTTTACTCGCCTTCTTAATCTAGTTTCATTACACTCGCCTAGATTAATATTTCCCTTTTATGCATCTTTTTCCTTTTAGTTTGTAATCACCTTTTACACTTTTATTTCGGAATATTAAATCATATAAATTCTAGCAACTCGTCTCGGTGGATTTTTGATACCCGACTTACCGCTATACTCACCAGTTGAGTGTAGTCGTAATTTAGGTGTTTGTATAGTTCAGGTGAGCCGAATATAAAATGACCAGCGCGTAGGTGACTCTCGCGCCATGGCAAAACCCTGTCTATCAAATGGCGTCGTTGTCGGGGACTAGTTTGTTTTAGACTTTATTTGATTTAGTATTTCCTAGTATTTTCTTTCTATTTGTATTATTTACTAATCTTTTTGTAGGACTTCCACATTTGAGCACTTAGAAATGCTCAAATTTCCTGCGCGCACCTACTTTATGGAATTCGCCACTTTGAGCCATTTTGGGGGTAAGCATGTCTTATTACAATTCTTTCAGTAATCCTTGTTATAATCCTCAAAATTCCCGCAAACCTATGACTTTCGGTGAATACTTAGAATCCTAAAAATTTACAAATTCAAATATGACTTTGGGCGAGTATACCGAAAGTCAAAATTTGAATTATTGGATTTTTGATGATGATGGCGATAATGATTTTGGGCCTTTACCTCCTTATAATAGGAATTTTCAAACAAATTCAAATAGTTTTCAAAATCCCTCTAATAATGAGTTTAAGTTTAAGTCCGATGGTAATTTTCAAAGTTCCCATTTTCATGCATCCGCACCTCGACCTATGACATTCGGTGAGGGTTTGTGTATGTATGAAAATGACAAAGTTGAAAATCGTTATCAGGAAGAAAATCGTTGTTGGGAGCAAGACTTGGATTTATTATTCGAATCCGACGACGATTTTGCTTCTGAGACTTTCGAAGTCGAGAAATGTTTTGAACCAAATGAGGACTTTGTGCCTACTTTGGAACAAACCATTCTAGACTTTGCTCATTGCATAATAGATATTGAAAGTGAGGATGAAAATGACGTATTATCTATTTGCAATGAAATTATTTCTTCTTTGGCCCCCAAAGAAGAACATTTCATTGAAAATGATATTATTTCATTCGAAACTCAATCTTTATGCGATGATGATTCATCGCATGAGTTTGAATTTCTTTCATCCCCATTTTCACCCTCTATTATCACACCGTCACAAGTACCTGATGATTCTGTTTCAAAATTTAATGTTTTAAACCTTTTCGCCGATGAGGAGTACTTGCTCGAGTCTCCCTCCACAATCGCATCTTTGCCTTTGTGTGTGCCACCTCCCATTACACTTTTTAAATCTTTGGGAGGATATTCAGCTTTTCTCGGTCCCCACATGTTTTTGTCACCCGTTCAATCCAAACCCCCCATCGTCCCTCCAAAACTTTTAATTGGCGATGGTTACTTTCTTCTACCTTACACATGCCTTCCGTTGTTCAAACGGAATTCATATTTTTCGGAGGGCATGCTTGTATGTGAGGGTACACCGATTATCCTCCAAAGACAAATCGTTCTCATGGTGGACCCTCAGCTATTTAGACTTCTAGTGTACATTTAGTGTGAAGCCTAAATAGTAGGTTGTATATAGTTATCTTTTTATTGTTTCTTTCTTTTTTTAATTTAGTCTAGTGTAATTAGTTAAATTTTTTATTATTTGTTTTTGCTATGCTCGATGCTAACTTTTTTTTTTGTAGATTCTTTGGACTTGTTCTTATGGGGATCGCTCCAATTTTGGGTAATATCGCTCTTTTCCTCTCTTTGACTTGGTTCTTAATTAACATTGAGGACAATGTCAAGTTTTAAGTTAGGGGTGTGGGATATTCTATCCATTTCTTATTTTAGTCCATGTTTTGGCTCACATGTTAGTTACTTAGTATGCTTTTCTTAGAAAAATTTGAAAATTTTCAAAAAGTTTTTCTTTCTTTTTAATCCTTTTTGGGGCATTTTGCCTTTGTTTTCGATGATAAATTTTAATAATTTCCCGATCCATTAGACACCTCAACGATGCATGTTCTCGATTTTAGAAGTTATTAGACTTTAGTCCTCAATCATTGATATTATGAATAACTTCATGAATTAAACTTTAATCCCATGAGAGCATGCACCATTCTTGCTTTATTGATTTGGTTTAAGATTTTTATAACTTGGTAATCTTTTATTGCATTGTATATACTTACACCGAGTAAGCTTTGTACCTTTCGTCGTTTGTGAGTGTTATACACTATTCTTTTCTCATTGAAAACGTTGAATTCATTAGTAATCTCACTATTCTTTCATTTGATCGTTCATTAGTTGAGTTCATACTTGAAATGTGTTACTTGATCACGATTTTCATATATTGTTTTGATTCGAGAATTGCGTAAACTTTTGGAAATGATCATA
The DNA here is from genome assembly GCA_949130495.1 of Sambucus nigra. Taxonomy (NCBI): domain Eukaryota; kingdom Viridiplantae; phylum Streptophyta; class Magnoliopsida; order Dipsacales; family Adoxaceae; genus Sambucus; species Sambucus nigra. The sequence goes on along the minus strand of CASBWL010000642.1, from coordinate 1,070,874 downwards.
GGCCCTCTTTGTTATATCACCCATATTGACCTTGACCTCACCCTTATATGTTTACCCTCGTTAACCTTTTTGAGCCTAAATATTAGCCTTTTGATTCATAACCCCATTTCCATAACTAATTCCAAATTAGAGTTATATACCATACATATTACCTTACATACGTTTGTTTGGAATGTTACTTGGGATTGAATGTTGTTGTTGTGATGTCGGTTGCAATTTAGGCATATGAGAGTTTGAAAAGTAAAGAAAAAGAAAGTAGTGAAAAAAGTGATGAAAAAGAGAAAGCAAAAAGCAAAAGAAAACATGAGAAAAAGAAGAAAATAAAAGAAAGTGAAAGTTGTAAATGTTGTGTATATAGTTCAATAAGCTTTGATTACTCTCCCCGGTGATATATCTAATGTCGTTTTGGAACTTGTTTTTCAATTTTGATATTGCCCGCATTTTACCATTATTCTGAGTTTTCATTCTGAACACTTTGAATCCGTACATACATATCCTTCATTTCGTACCCTAGCCAAACCTAAATTATAACCCTATACAAGTCCTATGTGATCTTAGCTTGATGTAATTTAAAAGTTGAAATAGTTTTGATAATCTGTGAAAATGCATTTCGCCTCTTTAATGAGTGGTATCCTTTCATTGAGATTACAATTTTTCATTTTATATATAGCGTTCTTCTTTTGTGACATGTGTGCGTCCTAGTTTCCATTTACATTTACTCTTTATGCTCGCATGTTCCGTATGTTACCTCCCTGTTTTGAGTGAATTCACTTGATGAGTGTAATGCCCGTGAGGATTGAATATATGCTTGCTTTAATGTTTATCCGGTTTATATAAGTTTTTTGACAAATCACACTTTGCATGTGCTCGCTCCCCCTCCCATATTTTAAGGTTTCAATTCTATGAGGTGCATTCTATAATGTTAATGATTTGGACTTTTGTTTGAATTCATTCACTTTTCTAGTAATGCGTATGAAATCCTTTTCGCTATTGTTGGGCTTGTCGCATGTTGGGCTGGGAATATTTTGAGGAAACCATATGATGTTTGTGGGTTTCATCCCTGAAAACCGTCACGAGACGACACTCGTCCACTAGGGTGACCCAAGGGTTTAACGGCTTATTGCATATGCTAAATGAAATCGTGCTCCCTATGAAAGTGTCCTTTATATATCGATGCATATATACGTCTTGTACCGCCCTCTGTGGTCTGGTTTTCTTTGTTTCATTACTAGGGACTAACAATGTTTAAGCTAGGGGGTGTGATTCGTATCAAATATTGCATATTTTTTCCTGTTATCTTTATGCATTCTAGCGCTTTTACAGTCCTTAATGCCTATAATTATGTACATTAACCATACAACCTTGGATTTGGATATATACATGCCTTGAAGGGGTTAATTGTGCTTTTGTAGGTATTGGAACGCTAGAAGTGAGGATCCGTTGCATTTCGGAGAAGTTTTGTCGCCGGACTCTACTTCAAGGGAATTTTAGTCAATTCACATTTCTTATCTAGCTTATGGAAATTCCACGGATGCCTATTTCGTTGAGTTAGCATCGCGTGGCCGCAAATGGTGCGTCGTTTGGAGTTCGAACGAAGAAGGTATGGTCGTTTCCATAATCAACCTTTTCTTCCATGTGATGACCAAAGGAGGCCAAGAAACAGAGTACCGGTCGACCATGCCTAGGGGGCCGATTGACCGCGGTTTCAAGTTTTGTCATGGAAAGGAGACAGTGGGCTTTTGCCTAAGGGACCGGTCAACCGCGCCCCTACGACCAGTCGACCGGTGATGCCAGATATTTTGCTATCTTTTTTTTTCTTTTCTTTTCTCTTTATTTATTTCCCACTCACTATAAATACCTAATTTTGTATAAATATCATATAATTCTAGTTTAGGATAGTTTTTAGTTTAGGTTTTGGAGGTGGAGAGCTCATGCTTCTTCCTCTCTTGGTTTGACACCCATTTTAGGTTTGTAAGTGTGCACTATTCATCTTCCCTACCATTTAATATATTGTGTATTCCTTAATTTCTTTCTTTCTAGATAATTTACATGATTTCATAATTAGGTTTTCTTGCTTTGATTTACTTGATTTCTAGTATAGATTTACCGCATTTCTTTACACGCTTTCATTTACCGTGTTTTTACCATGCCTTTTAGCTAATTTAAATTAGGTTGTGTTTGAATGGAACTCACTCAGGTTGATGCATTTCTTTGCTTTGGTGATGGTGTTTACGGGTCTATTTCGAGTGCGTTGTCCTAGTTATTATGCCTAGGAGATTTGACGGGGCATATCATGTATGCTCTGTACTTACGACCTTTCGTGCATAATTTCCGGGACATTTGTTGACGCCAAAATCGTATTAGACTTTTATGCGGATTTAGGGGTGTGACAACTCTTAATTCAATTAACTGTCAAAACGAGACGCATTTGTAATAACTCGTTGACCCATGTAACCATTTTATACTAATTAACTCGGATGAGGGATATTCGACGCAGCCTATAGTTTTACTCGCTTTCTTAATCTAGTTTCAATACACTCGCCTAGATTAATATTTACCTTTTATGCATCTTTTTCCTTTTAGTTTGTAATCACCTTTTAACTTTTATTTCAGAATATTAAATCATATAAATTCTAGCAACTCGTCTCTGTGGATTTTCGATACCTGACTTATCACTATACTCGCCAGTTGAGTGTAATCGTAATTTAGGTTTTTGTATAGTTCAGGTGAGCCGAATATAAAATGACCGGCGTGTAGGTGACTCTCGCGCCGTGGCAAAACCCTGTCTATCACACGTGTCATAGCATAGCGTGACAAAAATCTTTATGACACACTACCCAACTTAAAACAAAATTTCCTAATGTGTCCTCTCTTCTTATAATGGGTGCAAACATACACTGGCCTAGGAACACCTTTCTCAAAAAATCTAGGATTCACTCTCCTATCAGGAGGTGGGTTAGGTTGAGAGCCATAAGGATCTGTGACAAACTCGAGAATCGGCTTGAGTGCAATATGGTAAGTAGATGCACCGTCATAACCTATTCATAATCTCTCAACATTACCCAAAGCGGGACCGAGGAGAATCTTTACAACCTTATTTGATGTGTCCTCTATAGTGACCTTTACTTTCAGGGATCGTTCGAGATCTCTCTCGAGTTGGACCACATGAGATTCAAGTTCACTCTTTTCCCGACCTACGACGATCAACTACTCTCTCAAAGAACCTTCACCTTCTCGAGTTGACTCGCTGACACCTTACACACTTTTAAAACTTCTCTCTCTCTCTCTCTCTCTCTCTCTCTCTCTCTCTCCAAATATATAACCTTAAGACCTAACTTTTTATTCAACTTCTTCGTCTTTATGGTCTCGGCATACAAATCTCTAAACACACTTTGGAGATCACTTCCGCCCTTACTTTTGATCTCACTCTCACACCCCCTTCCCCCATAATGGCTCGAAACATCATCGAGGCTCTCACGTGTACAATTATCCTCATCGTTGTGGGACAAAATAGATGTTCTCATGCGGATGGCCATGAAATAAACACACTTTGCGTATGGTGATTCATTCCCAAAATCATTCAACTCGATGTCACTATTGCTAAGAGTGGCTGGCATAGCAATTTTCTTGCCCTTTATCTTTAGCATAGTGGGACACTCGAACGCCTTATGCCCTTTGCCTTCGCATTCCAAACATTTCACCTCTTCTTATTCTTTATCTCTCTCTTTATCTTTCTCATCGCTCTCTTTGGCCTCATCTTTCCTTTTATTTCTCTTAAAAAACTTTTTATTGGAAGAATTTTCTTTGGACATTTTGAGAAACTTTAAAAAAAAATCGTAAACAATGCCACATCGTCGAAATCAAACTTTGACTCAGACTCGCACTCTCTCTTTCTTCTTTTTATTAAATTGAGTTTTTAAAGCAACTCCTCTATCCTTAAACTTAATGGTTTGTGGAAGCATGTCAATTTCAAACATTTGAAGATCTCCTACGAGCTCCTCTAACCTAAGTGAATCTAACATGCCCAAAGAATTTAAAACAGTGACCTTAGGAATAATACGTTTTGGGAGTGAGCTTAAAACCTTTTTCACGACACGATAATCATTTATCTTCTCAACTAAATTAAAACTCGTGTTAACTATGTTCGATAACCTAGCATAAAACTCGTCAAAACACTCGAACTTCAACATAGTGATAGTCTCAAACAGGGTGGACAAATTTTGTAATTTTGATGCCTTAACTGTGTTAGTACCCTCATGTGTCAATTTGTGGACGTCCCATACCTCTTTAGACATGGTGCATGTCATAATTTGGCAGAACTCGTTAGGGGTGATAGTTCTAGAAATAGCTCTCAAGCCACGTGAGTTATAGGTACTCCACTTAAAATCATCCTTAGTCCAGTCAGACACACGTGTTAGAGAGGCGACATTATCAACGGTGAAAGTGGATGGGATCCACCCTCTTTCACAAGTGAGCCAAACTCGTTCATCGATATCTTTTAAACAAGATCTCATGCGGGTATTCCAATATGCATAAATTGTTCCAGCAAAGATGGGTATCCTATTATATAAGTTATCCATCGGAAAAGTTATAATTTTTCAAAAATCAAAATTTTCAAAACCGATTGATATCACAAAAAATTTGAGGAAAAAGGATCTCATGATAATTTAGTGAAACCTTCTCTGATACCAATTTATAAACGGAAAAATCCTGAGCTAACGCTCTAATACCAATTTGAGATTGAGGTGTGATATCAATTTATTAATTCACAAATTTCTAACGGATTCAAACATATTTAATTAGAGTCAATCTTCGATCCAAATTTTATTAAACCCTAAAAATGAATATATGGGGATAAATCAAATCATGCAACGTAAATAAACATAAGATCACAGATTCAGGAAAAATCCCACGAAAGGGAAAAACCTTTATTTCACTATATAACGTAAATCCCTACTTACAATTACATAATGAAATATGCAATGAATATCCCTCAGAAAATCCACATAGACCACAACCTAGCACCATCAAATATTTCCATGAAAACCCCTAGAATCGCAACTCCTCCTTAGCAGTGAATACCCTCGATTACCCAAATGACCGCAGTCGTCGTCAGTAAATTGATCTCCCAATAACTATCAATGTACAAGTATAGATTTCATCTCTATAAGAGAAACTTCAACAAAGTTGTATCTTGGGTTCCAAAATAATTCACTAAAGTATATGGGATGATTTGTTAATAAAAACAAAGTTTTTAAACCCTAAAAGTGAAGAGTAAAATTCTGCAGATGTGCAATTTTTGTGTATCAAAAGTCTTAAATGAAAAAGTCTCACAAAACAGGTTTATATAAAAACATGAGTCGGCGGGGTCGTTCGAGCAACATCAGTAGTGCGTTCGAACGAAATCTAATGTCATTAGATCCATGGAAGAAATGACCTATCAAATGACCAATTAAAAGGTAAAACAATATGATGTCATTTGATGAAATAAAGGAACGATGTATAGCGCGACGTATCAAATGACATGTGATGTCGTTAGATGCAGTCGTTGTTAAAATGACTGGTTCCTGTCGTTCGAATGACATGTCACTGTCTTTTGAATGACCTAAGTGACAAAAAAATATTTTAAAACTTTGCCTACAGGCCTTCCAAAAATTATTTTGAGTTAGAAAAATGCCTCAGTTTGATAAAAACCATTTATAAAAAAATATCCCAATACTAAAATGAAACATTTATGAAACTTTAACCACAAACCTTACCAAAATAAATCTTAAAAAGGCTCATTGTTGAAGAAGTTTGATATTCGGATTCATCGACTTGTACAAATGAACTTGAACTTCCTTCGACGGGTGTAACGGTATACGACATACTTAATGTAAATACGTATAGTGTAAAATATGTTCGTACATTGTCTTAAGAACCTTTCTCCTACTCTCTCTTATGGCCTCTATTTTCTCCCAAGTATTGTAACCATATTTTCTACACTCAGGTGGCTAATATATAACTATAAAATTCGGAGTTTTGCCAATCTTGAAATCCCAAATGGCCAAAACACCCTTACGTAGTGTCGAGTTGATCTAAAAATACCTCGGGACCTAATTAATATGCCCGAGTACTCTATTCCGCCTATTTCAGCCCATTTGGAATCAATCGTGATCTCGAAATTTCCATTCGAGTCACTATACATAAATTTCACATCTCGACCTTAACATAGCCTACCCACGACTCCCGGTTGAAATATAACGTAGTCCCATCGATATTACTCACCAAGACGTATAATAATTATCACTTATGATCTATTACACACTATGTAAATTTATTCCACAAATATTAATCATAATCTCTCTCTCGATCAATACTTAATAAACACAATATTATATTTGAATTAAATTACTACACACGTGTAAATTAAAAAAATGCCCGACTTAATTAGATTCTTAATGTTTAAAAATACTGGGTGTTACATACTCCCGCCTTACAAAGGAAGTTCGTCCCCAAATTTTGGGCATACCTGTGGTGAATAACTCTACATAATGCTCACGCATATCATCATCTCGCTCCGATGTCGACTTGTCTACATTATGGTTCCCCCACTGAACTCGGACCAAGGGCACCACCTTAAACCGCAACTTACGCTCACTACGATCAAGTATAGAAAATGGTCTCTCCGTATAGTAGATATCTAGCAGTAAGTATATATCCTCTAATGGAATGTGACAATAATCCCTCTCGCTCCTCCGGTACCTCTTCAGCGAAGACATGTGGAACACATTATGAATCGGTTATAAATGCTTTGGTAAGCCCGTACTATATGCGACTGGTCCCACCCTATCGATAATAGGAAAAGGTCCCACATACCTCAATGCTAACTTCCCTTTCTTTTCGAACCTAATGACACCCTTCATAGGAGACACTCATACCAAAACTTGGTCAACGATTTCCATCTCTATATGCCTTCTGTTTGTGTCAGCATAATTTTTCTACATGTCCTGAGCTATACGGGTGTGCCCCTGAATAAGCTCAATCTTAGATGTAGTGTCTTGAATCATCCCCGACCCTAACAGTTTGTTGTCCCCCATTTCTAACCAACAAGTGCGCGAACGACAAGGCCGTCCATACAGTGCCTCAAATGGTGCCATACCGATGGTAAACTGGTAGGATTTATTATAAGCAAACTCCACCAGTGGAAGGTATTGCTCCCATCCTCCCCCGAAGTCAAGTATACACATCCTCAATATATCCTCTAAATCTGATTAACATGTTCCGTCTGCCCACCCGTATGTGGATGATATGCAGTACCCAAATGCAGATATGTGCTCATATCCTCCTAAAAACTCTTCTAGGCGTAAGACACGAAAATATTTTCTAAATCCGATATGATATTAATAGAAAACCCATGCAACCTCACTATCTCTATGATGAACAACTACACATACCACCTCATCTCAGAATCTATACGAATCGGTAGAAAATGGTCCATATTAGTCAAACGATCCACTATCACACAGATAGAGTCATGACCTCTTTACGATGTCAATAACCCGATAATGAAATTCATTGAGATACTCTCCCAATTCCCCATTGGTACCTATGGTGGCTACAACATCCCTTTAGGTCACTAGTGATCTACCTTCACTAGTTGGCAGGTAACACACTTCGAGACAAACTCCGCTATGTCCCGCTTTATCCCCGTCCATCTGTACTACCTATGCATACCCTGGTACACCTTATCCCTATTGGGATGTACCGACCTGTGAGACTCTGTCATCACTACGTGTCTTAAATCCTCATCCTTCGAAACAACGAGTCTCCCATTAAAGAGTAATTCTCCCTCAGAACTTATCAAATAGGACTCCGCCTCTTCGGTTAACAACTGGTGTACTCTGTCCAAGCAGAAGTGATCCCCATCCCGTGCTTTCACTACTTGCATAATAATCTTGAGGGTGATAACTAATACAAATATATAAGCTTCAGTGACCTCGTCATCATCCCGAAGCTCACTCCACTTCGCTTTCCAAACCCATATTGTCTTCCCCATAGTTCGTCAGCTCAACACATGTGCCACCACGTTAGCCTTCCCAGGATGATACTAAATATCAAACTTATAATCCTTAATGAACTCTAACCATCTCCTCTGCTTCATATTCAGGTCCTTCTGCGTGAATAAATACTGAAGTGAATTATGCTCCGTGAACAAGCTAAGCTTCTCCCCGAGAAGATAATTCCTCCAAATCCTCAAGTCAAACACAATTGTTGCTAACTCAAGGTCATGTGTGGGATAATTCTTCTCACGGGGCTTAAGCTTGTGAGATGCATAAGTTATAACCCTCTTCTTCTGCTATAGTACACCCCTAAGTCCCTTCAAGGATGCATATGTATATACACGATACTCCACTCCTACCCTAGGCAATGCGAGCACATGTGCTGAAGTCATCTTGTCCTTTAGCTCATCGAAAGCTAACTAACAATGATCAACCCAAATAAACGATACTCCTTTATGAGTCAAGTTCATTAATGGACTCGCAATCTTTGAGAAGACTTTAATACAGCAACAACGGTATCCGGTTATCCCCAAAAAACTTTGAATCTTGGTCGGTGTCGTGGGCTTTCCCCACTCCCTCGCCATCGGTACCTTACTCGGATCAACAACAATGCCACTGTCGTACACAATATAGCCCATAAATTTTATCTCTCATAACTAGAATCCATATTTCTCAAATTTGGCATATAACTGATGGTCCCGTAACGTCTATAGAACCATATGTATGAGCTTTGTATGCTCATCCTCTGAAAGAGAGTAAACCAAAATGTTGCCTATAAATATAATCATGAACGAGTCAAGGAACTCTCTGAAAACCCGGTTTATAAGATCCATGAACACTGTTGGTGAATTGGTTAGACGAAATGTCATCGCTCTGAACGCGTACCACCCATACCGCATCGGGAAACTAGTGTTAGGAACATCCTCCTCTCTAATGTGCAACTGCTGATACCTCGATCTCAGATCTATCTTAGAGAAGTATGCCTCTGCTCTCAGCTGGTCGAACAGGTCATCGATCCGAGGAAAAAAATACTTATTTCAAATCGTGACCTTGTTTAACTCCCTATAATCAATACACAGATGAAGCGAACAATCCTTCTTCTTAATAAATAATAACGAAGTACCCCATGTTAATGTAATCCATCGAATGAAACCCTTCCCCAAAAGTTGCTGAATCTGCTCCCCCGACTCCCTCATATTCAAAGGAGCCATACGATAAGGTGCTCGGGCAATCAGCCCAATACCCGATGCTAAGTCAATCACAAACTCAATCTCCCGGCCATGTGGCAACTTAGGTATCTCTTAGAACACATCCTCAAACTCCCTCACCACTGGAATCGATTCTAACGAGACAACCACCTCTTATAAAGTCTATTCCTCAATACAGTACATGTGTGTGATCGATCCTCCCTCGGGAAAAGGCATCACCATCAAGAACATCTCCTGACCCAGAATAGAAAACATAATGGTCCTCCTGAAGTAGTCCACCATTGCACTGTACCATACTAATAAGTCCATGCCCAAAATTACATCATAACCCTCCATATCTAACATTAAAAGGTTTATGGCTAAACATAGTCTCCCAACATCAATATCTACACCCCTTAAAATCGAGTGTATAAGTGATCCACTACCCAAAGGTGACTTTACACACATAAAGAGACTGTTGGATGTCTCTAATAAACTGATTGTGCATGCTAATATGGTAGCTATAAATGAGTGTGACCCTTCTCTATCAAAATAAATCCTACCCTTATGCCCATGAATAGGAAATATACCCTCAACTACTGGTGGCGCATGCGATGCCTACGGTACGACTGCATTCAAAACGTTATAGACACGTTAATACTGTGGCTTCCCCTACTGCTGTGGGGATGGTGGAGCTAGTGCTGTAGGGGGTAACTATGCCTGCTATCCCTGCTTGATACCATGTTGCGATACTCTACCCTATTGTGAGTAGACCTGTTAATGAGTCGTATCGGGTCATGTACGGGTTAGGTTAATGGGTTAAAGGGTCAAAACCTCCTTAACCCATACACAACCCATTAGGACTAACGGGTCTAATGATACTAACCAAAAATGATGCGTTAATATTAACGGGTACACAACTCAAACCGTTAGCACCCACTAATATTAATGAATTAGTTTTGGTTTAAATGGGTAACGGGTTCGGTGACACTATAGTACCTGTTGTCTTCATTAGTTTAAAAATAATGGATTTTAATGGTTATTCCTATTGGGTATAGGTTTTGTGACCCTATAGTACTCGTTGGTCTTAAAGGATTTAGAAATAATGGGTTTTAATGGTTATATTATTAGGTATGGGTTAAGTGACCCTAAAGTACCCATTAGTGTTAACATGTATTAACAGGTGGAAACGGGTAAAAATGGGTACTAATAAATTTCGATACCTGAACCGTGAGTGTTAACGGGCCTATCGTGTTAACTCGTTAATGACCCAAACCCAATAAAAGTAAACCCATTAACTTATAGTTTCATGTCGTGTTAACGGGTTATCATGTTCTTTGACAGGTCTAGTTGTAGGCAATCTCTCCTCTTGTGACTCATCTCTCCATAAATAAAGAAATGACCCAAAAAGTCTCCCTGCCTGTAGCCATGATGTCCCTGTCAAGGCTGACCCTAGTGGCCTCGACCCTACTAGCCTCCCCATTGTACCTTTGGCCCTGGTAGACCTAAGGAACATGCTGTTATTGTTGCTACTACTGAGGACCCTGATGGACCTGCCTTAATCAATTACCCTCTGGTCGGTAGCCTCCTAGTCTGAATCTCTTGGCCGAATCCCCCTGACGAGAATCCTGCCCCTAGTGCCTACCCATTTCCTGCTACGATGCCCTATTAGCACTATTCTCTCCTGCCTTGCTTGACTGGCTAGTCTCACCCCCTCTCTTACTTCCACTACAACAAAGTATAGATATGTCGACATTTTATATAAATGTTGGGAATAAATATTTAATCAGAAAATAAGTGACATTTTAAAAAAAATGACGGGGAAAATAGGGACATTTAATTTAAATATCACAAAATACCGACATTTTTAATTATAAATGTCGTCTATTTGGTGTCATTTAGCTTCTATTTTTGGAGGGATTTTGAAAATATATTATTTCCTTATGTTTTTTTACCATAAACAACCATGCTTTTTTATCTTCCATTTTTGTAGCTCCAAAACCGATTTCGTGTATAACTCAATTTCCTGTACTCTTCCATAATTTCTCCCCATCTCTCTCTCAGATATTCTGGTCTCTCTCTCTCTCTCTCTCTCTCTCTCTCTCTCTCTCTCTCTCTCTCTCATATATCTCTTAAATGCGCATTCCCTCTCTCATTTTATATTCTGAAAAGATTTCGATCAAATATCTGATTGATATTTGATCCTACAATTGTCAAGGCCTTTAAATTATATATGAGTTAAGGGTTTGATAAAAAAGAGGTACTTTTGTTATAATTTTGTTTGGGTTTCATATTTTTTAGTGTTATTTGTTTGATTGCTATTAACTCTGAGTGGCTCTATGATTAAGCAGTGTATTTTCTCAAATTATGCGAGTTTGTGAAAGGTAGTTATGTGTAGTAAATCAATTAATAAAACTAAACCACCTGGGAAACAATTGAAATTTTTGTTGAGGTATATATTCTACTTTCTCTGAATTTGTAAAATGAGAGTTTAGTTAAGTAAATATTTTTGTGACCTTGTCTGCTAGTCAGATTCTTATTAGGTTAATTATCTTCTATACTTTATTTGTGGATAACGTTTTTTTATATTATTACTCTGTAAGTCTTTTTTAGATTATGCTATTTTGCATTTTTTAAGTTGAGTTTTGAGCTGGTATTTTTACTGGTATTGAAGTTGTTATTTGCTTGGATTGTTTCTTGTTGTATCATGCTATTTCTTTAATATTTATGAAGTTTATAAAAATTAATGCTATTGTTTTCTATTTAACATTTTTTCCTTATGTAGCATATATAATTTATTTAAAACATGTAATCCATTTACATGGAAAAGAATATCTCCCTTATCAATAAGAGTTTGCACAGAAAAGTTAAAGAATTAAATCATTGTATATGAACAAATTGGTGGCACTAAAAAGAAAAGATAGAATACTACTTCAATTAACATTATCTGAATAAGATATATAATTGATTAAATGAACTTATCATTGATTCAAAGTGTAGGCCGATATGGTGACGATACGACTAAGTTGAATGGGTATCGATACAAGCCGATCCAATTCTGAGTTATGAGTTGGGTTTTATATTATTGGTGTGAATCACCCATGTCGATGATTTTCTAGTAGTATCTGCTCATATCGATAATTTTTCAGTAAAAATGACCCATATTAGCGATATCACGGTAGAGTTTGACTATTATGCATATATTGAAGTTCACATATTGAGTTTGACTGTTAAAACTCGTAAAATATTAAACTTAAATGAAAACTCAAATAGTTGAAATCTTATTTTAAATTAATTTTAAAGTTGAAGAAATCAGGTCAATCATATTTGAGAGAACCCTACTTGAAAATTAAAGTCATCACATCGAAACCCACACACTGATATCATTCTCATTGAAGACCACACACCCTTAACAAATTATTAAACACCAAGCAACATCGAATGCTTCAAATTATCCCACACGGACAACAACAGCATCATCTTTAGAGATCAACAAGGGTGATTTTAGGGTGGGATGGAGGGAGGAGGGATGGAGGTGACAAATAGGGTTTCACAATTGAGGTCGGGTCCATTAGAGTTACGTCTCTTAAAAGACGATGAGTAATTTATTATGTGAAGTAATTTTTACGAAAGAAGATAGTTGAGTACCACTCACGGGATGTTCTCTCTATGATATCAATGACTATCGATCATGAGTGACGATGAAAATTATGATAGGTTGTACCATGGTTAGCAACATGATAGAACCCTTTTATGTTTCATGAAAATCCAGGGTGAAGGATTACCATTTTCAAGAGAGAAATTATTTTTCTTGATGACTTGCGTATTGAGTTTGGTTGATGCTTTCATCGATGGTGATGCAACTATTGGAGGCCATTTGGGTATTATGATATGTATTAGGGATTGGCCTTTGCATGTAAACATTCGTGCTGACATTCCATGTTTAATAATAACAATACATAATCCCCTTTATGTTCCATGTGTATTGGCATGGAAATGGGTTTCGATTAAAGTAGATCACTAGTGTAATGTGTAAATTTGGTGGTCGATCTATTCTATGGGATAGTGACATTATTAGTAATAATACATGGCATACTTGAAACTTTCATTGCTCTTGTTGCACTAATTTAGTCTCGTATTCCCTTTCGTTTATATTAGTTTGTGGGATAATATTAGAAGGTTTATTAGTATATACCCCATTTTGTCTTTTTATGTTTTCAAATGTGAGCTTACGGATGCGTTAACATTGAAATTTATTTATTTGTTGGAGTATTAAAAACATAATAAGTTTTTTTATAGAACTATGGGGAAGCGATTACTGAACAAACCAGTGATATTTGAATTTGGGTTATTAGACTTAAATGAAAACTCAAGTAGTTGAAACCTTATTTCTAATTAACTCGAAAGTCAAAGAAATCAAGTCAATCATTGATGATACTAAGATTCAACACCACCAGATAAGAGGTAATGAGCTCAAACAGTAATAGCAATGGCAGCAACAAAGTTATATGTGTATAAATGTATATAAGGGGATGAGGATAAGAGTAATGAAGACAATGGTGTATAGTGGTTCAACCAATCAGGCTTACATCCACTGTGAGTGTGTGATCCACAAGATATGAGCACTAATGGCTTTGGATACAATTCACGTAAGCTCTCTCTCTCTCTCTCTCTCTCTCTCTCTCTCTCTCTCTCTCTCTCTCTCTAATGTGTGTACAAGCAGAGTTTTGGCTAGGGTTAAAATTATCTATCCCTTTACAAGGTTGAATATGACAAGTATATATAAGGATTGGGAGGAGTAGTGTACCCCTTAATCATGCATTGAGCATGTGCATGATGATCTAGCCAATTCCCTACTGACACCTGCCACTTGTAGTTAATGATGACATAATATTCCCTCACGTGAGGGGATGATATTACTATAACGGTCTGGTCCACGTGCTATATGAGTCCCACGCACACTATCCCACGCGTCTCCCAAATCACGTGCCATGGTGATGTCACTTTCTACTTATGCTATCAGGCTAAGGCTAAGGTTCATGCTGGCACTGGGTTTTGACTGCTGGATATAGGCCTCATACTGTCATCCCCTCATATGCTCATCCTGATAGTTAGCCTCATCCGATTGCAGGGTCGTCTGGCCTATGCTGAGGGGTCGACCTGTTATTGGGTCGTCCGATCTATGCTGAGGGGTCGACCTATTTTTGGGGTCTTCTAGTATCTAATAAGACACTGGTGTAGTAGAGTTGGACCCTCATCCTGGACGAGGATAATCTCATCCTGGCCGAGGGTGCCTTTTGGTATATCTCCCTTTAGTGAGACCCTTAGTAGTAGACATGGGCCCTCGTCCTGGATGAGGGTACCCTCGACCTGGCCGAGGGTGTATTTTGGTATATCAATTATATTATGATAGAGACTTCGGATAGTATAGTTGTCTCAAGATATTTGATCCTGGAGTGTAGGAACTTTACTGATTTCATTCGGGGTATAGTTTATTATTGAGCGGAGAGATTGAGCTCGTTACTAAGTTTAGTGCTCAGGACTTGGTGATAGGGAGAGAGAATTTTTATATCACTCCTCTAGAGACGTGAGAGTTGAGATTTATATTTATATGTTTGGGGGATAGGATTTTGAGAGTCCCAGTTATGTATTTGAAGTTTATTGAATTTGATTACCGCCAATGCTGAGTGATAGTGCATTTAGGGGAAGTTCCTTATTTGAATGTTATTATGGGATGAGATACACATGGAACTTGGTAAACTTCATGAGTAGAAAGACGTTAATGGATGCTAAGTTATCAATTTTGAATGTTAATAAATGAATTTATGGAGAAAACACTTTGAGCTGAGAGCTAATACATAGTATAAGTCCAGTGGAACTGATAGTGCCGTAAAAGAGCACTAAAAAAATTTCTTCTCACCATGAGTTGAAGGGAGGAACGGGGTTAAGGATGATTAAATCACAATTTATGAGGTGATTGAGAATACCCATGTTTTATATCCACGCTAAGAATGCGAGGGCAATAGGGCAATGTGCATTGCGCGTGAGACGGTTGTTATGTTATGCCAATGTGCACGGATTATAGGGTGTATGGGTGCCCTGGTTAGTTTGAATTTAAAATTTCCTAAGTTAAAAGGATGTGGGAGTAAATGTGTGGAATCTTTGCCTATGAGGTAGTTATAAAAAAAGCTGGAATGGAATGATGTATTGAACGTCGTGTGAGAAGGACGATGATCCGAGTATATGTGTGCAATGAGAGTAGCACACCCGAGGTGAGTTTAAAGGCCGTGGAAAGCCATTTAAAACGATATCTCTTGAGAATAGGAAAATCCAACTATTGTGGGAAAGTTAAGCGGAGTCCTACTCAGTTGAATGTTGAGAGTGACTTGCGCATAAATAACATGTTGATGTCTATAAAGTAAAAAGGGTCCAGAAGTACGCATTATGGAAAAAGTGCATGGGCCGAGGTTTTGGTATACCCCTGGGGAGAGAAGGGGAGTATAAAGTACCATTTAATGTGAGGTATTATCAGTGGGAATCAGTGTTAGGAGAGACATAGTGAGACTATCTCCGAGTGCACCACTCATATATGAAAATAAGTTGGTGTGTCCAAAACTTTCTTTGAAAAGAAAGATTGAACCGGTGCAAGGTTGACCAATATGGTTGTGAATCAGGATGATATCCTTGAACCCTACCTCCGATAGGGATTTTTAGGAAGCAGTGGGGATGACGTTTTATTTTGGGTTGGTGGTGTCACCTATGGCCTGAGGAGTAGACGGGGTAGGTGATTGACGACTCGTAAAGCATACGTATGTGATTATGGAGTCAATGTGATTATTTTACTTTCGTAACTGACTTAGCTTGTAAGTGAAGTAAAGCATAGTACGGTGATTGAGAGGAAAAATTACCGAATGGTAGAGTTGTGTGTATTGTGTGTAAACACTCGTACCTGGTTATTGTAGACAAAGTGCTTATTGAGGTTTTGTGTGGGAAGCCTGACGATTCTCCCTATGGTTGTTTAGAGGTAAAATGATAACAATATTTTTGGATCGGGCAAGATTTAAAGTCCGTTGACAAAAGTGGAGTAACCACAAACTATTTTGGGTGGCTTTTGACTGTCGTAAGAGTTACGTCACCACAAACTAATGTTTCCAGGACTGACATGAGTGGTCATATGTTCTTATTATATCTCTCAGAATGGGAGTTTTATGTTGGGATGGATACGAAAAGCTGGCACTCAGTGATGTGTGACCTTCCAATAATATTGAGGTGATAAAGCCAGTGATATATAGGCTCATCTTATTTAGATGTCGCTGGTAGAAGCCCAATGTGAGATGTGACGTCATTGAGGTGAGACCTTATAATTGGTGGAGTATATCAGCATGAAGAGAATTGAACAAGATTGCCGTGATGCTGGGGCAATAGTGATTGAGACTTATTTTGAGATTGATTTTGAGTATTAGAGGATGTTACTGAGTCTTAGTACCGGTTGTATCCGAATTTCGAGGACGAGATTCCTCTGCGGGGGGGGGGGGGGGGGGGGGTATGTAATACCCCTCACTTTTATGGGTATTTAAATTACATGAGTGGGTGTAATGTAATGCTCAGAGAAATGATTTGAGAAATTTTAAGTGAAAGAGAATTTGAAGAGTGGGTTATATATTAATTGGCGAGTATCGAATTAATATTGATGTGTGTTATATTTATTTACGGGAATAAGTAAATGAAGTTGAATTATTTTATATCAATTCGCAATTGGGAAAAGCGACAAGAAATAATATTTTACTCGGAAAATACGTGCGAAGTCGTATTGGAATTAAACAGGTGATTTTTTTATAAATGACCCGGATGGAGATTTCGAGTGCACGATTGTTTTCGAACGGGCCGAACTAATCAAAATAAAGTACCTGTGGGTCGTGTTTGTGTTCCGAGGACTTACTGGACTAGTAGGGACTCACATTTGTGTATACGAGTCAATTTTGGGTTTAATAAGGGAATAACCCTTATTTCTCTCTTATAAGCCACGAGACAAAGAGAAAGGAAAGAGAAAAAATAAAGAAGGAAAGAAAGAAAGAAGAAAAGGGGAGAAAGGACGAGACTCGTGCCAAGCTCCGACGAATCTCGGCATGAGGTCGTCGGATTTATCCAACGAGGCAAGTGTTTAACTTTCTTTAACTATTTGTGTGTGTTTATAGTTCATATTATAGTTGGTGTAAACGATATGATTTTGGGTTTGGGATTCTTGAATCAAAATGGGTTTTTTTGGAAAAGATTTCACGTAAATTGAGGTAATAACAACTCCATATGAAATCTGGGTCAAAATCCATGTTAATGGTGTAATTTTTGGGGTGAGAAATTGGAAGGGTTGAATAAAACTAGGGTTTAATTAAGATAAGGATTAATTCTTAATTAACTTGATGAATCCTAAGAATAAATTGGTGTGTTAGGTATATCTAAGTGTGTAGATGTTTATAGTAATGGTTGGTGAGGGTAAAAACCATAAATTTCGGAGTTGGAGAATAAAAGGAGCTCCTGAACTGATCAGGTCGCCAGAATAGTTCGTTTTTCTTAGCCATTGGTTTGGTTCAGACCAGACCGGTTCATTTTAGGGGCCATCAGTCCGGTACGGTTATGACAAAAAATTTTGACAAATTTTCTTGGACTGAAAAGGATTATAGTAAAATTCCTTTTGGAGATAAATATTAGGGGGTCCTAAATAGAGTGTGAGGACCTCTAAAATATTAATTGAGTGATATATAAACCTCGAGTTAGCGGGAATCAGATCCGGGTTGTAAATGTTAGGAATGTTTGGGATGAACAACGCTCGAGAAATTATTTCGATAGTTATATATGTTTGTGCATGTAGAATATATATGCCTACTATATATATGAGTAATTCCCAATGTGCGAGTAAGATGAAATTAGAATACTAGCTAGTTGTGATAAGCAAATATTCGGAAATTAATTAATGTGAGAATTCAATCATAAGTGAGAGCATACTTATGTGACTAAATAAGTGTGTGTATACTTATGAATTTATCTGAATTGGAAAATTCGGTATTATAGGCTAATGCCACGAGAGATAGGTGCGTATAGACGGATTTGATGAAGTGGGCAATGCGTATCTTTCATTCAATTAGCCACGAGATTACAATGCGTATTTACATATTTTCACAAATTGTAAGAGGCACTTGCCCACTTCATTTACAATGGGGTTCCGCTACCATTGTTATGCATAGAACGTTGTTTTATTGCTAGCCTAATATGGGAATGGTGTTTTGCAATTAGTAAAATGGTAACAAGACTGAGGTCATTGCCAATACTATTTTGACAATGATTACATACATATCAAAACACAAAATCCCCTAAATTGAGAATATGTAAATAAGTGTCCTTTTAAGTGAGCGAGGGCTGAGTCTGAGTGCAATCAAACAAAAATAGTTTGAGTAAAGTTAGGTAGATCCACAAAAAAAAAACCATTTGGAAAACCCACTGCATAAGATAAAAATAAGTACAAGTTTTTAATGCACATTTTGATGCTCTGGCGGGACACACAACAATAAGGTATAATTTTTTAATGCAGTGGGTTTACAAAATGGGATTTTTTGTTGGTCTCCCTTGATTTATTGAAATAGTTTTGACAAATTCAACAGTTTCCCAACTTTAACCAACCTCATGATCATTCAAAAGATTTGTTGTCTAAGATATCTTTAGTCGCTAAAGGGATATGGAAATATGTTGTTGTACAATCGTCTAATCCGAGCATCGCGCGGGTTTACCCCTATTATATATGTATATATATGTGTACATCCCCGATCCTAATGGAGGGTGGGATAGAGGATCCTAGGTCTCGCCCATCCCTCTCGGGAGAGACCTTTGGCCGACGTCGTTCATGAGGTGAAAATGTAGAGAGATGGAGTCACCAGTCCATTTTACTCAAAACAGACAAAATAAAAGGGAGCCATCCCGAGGGACAGCATCCAAAGACATACTGATACATATGAAATAAAAATGATTTGAAAAGGGTCTGGAGGCTAAGTTTCGAAATGGGAAGGTGTTAGGTACCCATTCTGCCCTTACGATCTCTCATGGGTTGTTGCTATTTTCCTTTGTTTCCCCGTGATGTGTGCATGTGTATATTTAATGGAGATAGGAATCATCGACTTGTATCATGGGAGAGATAAAGCGAGTCATCCGTATGAATGTTAAAAATAATATTAAAAAATGGGATTTATGCGATTATCCTAGCGTTGATCATTATAATGGAACGATAACGCATGTGGAATAATATGCCACTAAGAACATATATATATATATATATATATATATATAGAATCTAAGAGAATTGAATTTAGAGAAATTAGAAAATGAGAAAAGTAGGAATAGGACTCGAGTCTCGAGTTTTACCCCGAGACGCCTACGTAGCCTATAGACGCATCAAAGTCCATGTAATTCGCATGCAAAATTAGGGGTGGGGTTTATCCCATAAATCCAACCAGGGAATTATCTTATTTGTGTGTGTGTAAAAAAGTGTTTTAGTTGTGAGAAAAGTGTACAAAAAGTGTGAGAATTCTCGTTTGAAATTTATGAGAAAGCCCTCTTTTTCTTGTTGTTTTTGATTTTTTATTCATATAAAAATAAGAGATGTGCGATAATACTAGATAAAAAGTATATTAGGATATGTGAGATGAGAGAATAAAAAGTGCTAAGTAATAAAACAAGTTAAAGCAAATTTATGAGAATTTGAGGGGAGAATTGAGAAAATTGGACCTTCTTAAAGATCTTGAGCTTAATATTGAATGTTGGAGAGCAACCATTACACTTGGATGATGATGAAGAGTAGTTAATTCACCAAGTTTGATGAAAAGGATGATGAAAAGTGAAGGTTGGAAAGGGATTTGGATGTGGAAATCACGCTGACTTCGATAGAGGGTTTTTGGATTTGCTGAGAGTGATGCATATCAGATCTGGGCTCCTTTGCAATGAGGTCAGACCCTATTTTTTATAGGTTCAGGGAATTTCTGATCGACATAGCCCAGTTCTTGCCAATCGGCAGGTGTGTTTAGGCACACTGCCGATAGGCAGGGTCTGGAACCTGCCGTTTGGCAGTCTCTTTCATGTTCCTTCAGAAAATTGGCCGCAGAGCGTAAACTATTGATCCAAATTATGCACGGGGCATATCATTGGAAAGGTAATTCAGAGACCTTTGAAAGTCCTTGGACTTCTCCCAGGTTCGTGAGTTGACTTTGGGTCAAATGTGGCTCGGAAGCTCTCATCGGTCCTTTGGGTGGGGAAACTTCGGACGAAAACGGATCGTTCGTCGGTATGGTAAGTCAGAATCACACACGGGGAAGACCATTGGAAAGGTTAGGAGATTTAATTCGACATTCCAAAGAGTTTGACCCGGTTTGGGGAGTTGACTTCGATCAATCGGTCCCTAAAAGTGTTCGGTGACCTCTTGAAGTAAAACAAATTGTCCGTCCGTACCGTAAGTCAGAATCGTGCACGGGGCGGACCATTGGAAAGGGGTTTCAGTGCCCTTTGAAGATTCATTCAGTCTCAGTTGAGCTGAAGAGTTGACTTTGGTTAAATGGAGTCTGGGAGCGTCTGGTGGCCTCTAGGTCAAGTTTTGGGGGAAAACGGGTCGTTCTTCCGCATGGTAGGTCATAATCGAGCACGAGATGGACCGTTGGAAAGGGTTTTCAGTGCCCTTTAAAGATTCAATCAGTATCGATTGAGCTGTAGAGTTTAACTTTTGGTTAAATGGAGTCCGGGACTGTCAGATGGCTTCTAGGTCAGTACTCGGGGTATGACCTGGGCTTGTACTGATGAAGGGAGGTTCTAGGGACCTAAGGAGAGTTTAGGGTAACAGAATGGGGTGTGTATAGATCCCCTCAACAGGTGAGTTTGGAACAAATGTAGCCATCGAAAAAACACCGCATGATGCTTTTAAAAGAGTATGACCAATTTAGAGGGTCGAGGTTGATTATGAGGACCTATGGGGACGAGGATGACCAATTCAGAGGGTCGAGATCGATTCTGAGGACCTAAGGGAGCGAGGATGACCAATTCAGAGGGTCGAGGTCGATTCTGAGGAGCTAAGGAAATGCGGATGACCAATTCAGATGGTCGAGGTCAATTCTGAGAATCTAAGGGGTATGTTGGGGATGACTAATTCTGTCAGTCGAGGCCAATTCTGCGGGCTTAAGTTGAGATGACCAATTATGCAGGTTGAAGCCAATTCTATGGGCTTAATTTGAGATGACCAATTCTACAGGTCAAAGTCAATTTTGCTATCTTAAGTTGAGATGACCAATTCTGCAGGTCGAAGCCAATTCTACAGGCTTAAATTGAGATGACCAATTCTGCAGGTCGAAGCTAATTCTATGGGCTTAAATTAAGATGAACAATTCTGCAAATCAAATCCAATTATGAAGGCTTAAGTTGATATGACCAATTCTACGGGTCGAAGCCAATTCTGTGGGCTTAAGTTGAGATGACCAATTCTGCGAGTCGAAGCCAATTCTGAGGGGTTGAAGATAAGGGTAACCGATTCTGCAGGTCGAAGCCAATTATGTGGGCTTAAGTTGAGATGACCAATTATGCAGGTCAAAGACAATTCTATGGGCTTAAGTTGAGATGAACAATTCTATGGGTCGAAGATAATTCTGAGGGCTTAAGTTGAGATTTCTCGGGGAATTCTGCCGGGGAAGTTATCTTGCGGTTTTGTTTTGGGTTGGGGAGCCATTTTTCTAGGGAAATTTATTTTATCCTTTGGAGGAATAGCTAAAATTCCACTGGGGAGGCGATTAAGTGGTCCGGGGTTTGGATGTATTGTTCGGGGAAACTTGAGACCTTTGGGGGTATAGGAGGTGATCCTTAGAGATCCTCTGGGGACATTTTTGGGAGGAGATTCACTTGAATTTTGAGAGTTCCGGGGGGGAAATAGGGGTTTCGCTTGAGGGAGTCCAAAATTTTCTTGGTGAAAATGTTCTAAATCTTTCCTGGGATTTTTGGGAATTTTCTTAGGATTTTTCAGGGTTTTTGGGTATATTTTAGGAGTTTTTGTACAAAAATTTAAGGGGGTACCGGTCGACATGGTATGGGGGGTGACGGGGGGATTCTATCCGGTTGTCCCTGCTGAAGGATGTTCTGATGAGCAGGGTGATTGATACAGAGGACGGGCTGCAGGTGAGATAGATGGCCCGATTGTTCATCTTGCTAGCACTAGGGGGCATTATGGTGGTGTCGAGCGGTGACGTCATCCATTTATGGTTTTTACCATACTTGAGGGTGTTTTTGAACATCCCTTTATATGATTGGGGGAGCCTAACCTTGGCGACTCTTTATTTTTCTCCGGATGCATTCAGTCAGTGTTGTCGGCAAACTTTTACTTGTGCCACGTATCTTCTTGAGGTATTCCTTAATTTGCTCATTTTCCTTTCATGCATTCCCATTTTCCTTATGCGTCTCTTTTTGATTGTGAGTTCTTATCTTTAGCAGACGTGGTTCTATGAGGTGATTGGGTTCAATACCTAGTTGATCGCTCTCAAGGATGAGACCGTTGGAGACTTCTATCGGTTGTACCGATGGTGCAAGGTCAATCGACAGTCGAGGAGATCTGTTTCTTTGGAGGTGGTGCATCAGGTCTTGAATGGCCTGACCAGTGATAGGGTAAGACTTTCTCCTTCAGTCTTGGTCTTTGTATGCTCTCATTTTGTAATAACTTATACCTGCTAGGGATTTTTAGGTGACCTTTTACCCTTGGGGGGTGGCTGTTCAGGATATGAGGGTGACTGGGGTGAACGCGCAGATGAGGCATTTATTGGCGCATGAGTTTGGACACTCCTAGTATCTCGGGGAGAGGTTGGTTTGACATATTGCTGAGGAGGTGGTGGTGCCACCTGCGCGGCCTCATATGTCTATGAAGTGGGAGCGGTTGCTGCCGGAGGATGAGAGAATCACAGTGATGATCGACGAGTCCTACCTATTGTACACCGATACGGCTGCGTCGTATGATTACATGGATTTTGTGATGAGATGGCTTATGGTGCCCAGCATATATGATGCCTTGCCCTTCCCTCATGTGATTTCGAGTCGAGCAGTGGGGTCCTTCCACAGCGGTGGTGGTCCGTCGACATCTGCGGCAGCGACGACTTCGGAGATTCCCTTCGTGCGATTGCATACCCATTCATATAACATCTAGCGGGCTGATGGAGGGATGGTGCCTATGTTGCATCGTCCTCATGCGATGGATCCGGAGGAGTTGGGCTTTACAGAGGAGGTCCTTCATCCTGCGGTATACCTTTCTATTCCTTTCTTTTTTCTTTTTTATTTCTTTTTCGTTTTGATCTTTTCTGATTAATACTAATATTTCCTTTTCTTGCAGCAAGTTTGGGGGTCGACCACTTGGCTGAGGGATATCAGGGACTGGATATCTTCGGCAACTGCCCATATTCGGGATGTGGTTTTTGTTCCTTCCTTCCTGGTGCTGTCAACTTCGTTCGGGGAGGAGTCTGTCTCGGGTAGTTGTGGCGCATCATCTCGCCATAGGGGAAAGAGAGTGTGTCGTAGGGGTGGAAGCTCTTGGAGAGAGAGGTGAAGGGTAGGTGAGAGAGAGATAGAGAAAATATGGGTTCGGGCTGAGTCCCATTTTTTTGTGCTTTTTTCTTCTTTTCCTGCAAAAATGATGTAACACAGAAAAACATCTATGCAATGCAATGGAGTTTTTTTTATTATCTTTCGTTAATGATGAATGAATGAATGCATGCACATGCTCTTTTTACTTTGCTGCTAAGACCGTAAAAAGGAATATATTTTTTTGGAATTTTTGAAAGAAAGTTTTATAAAGATGGAAGGGGATTTTTTGAAATTCAATAGAGAGTATCAATTTATTTTTATTGAATTTTTTTATTTTGATAAAAAAGGAAAAGGGGAAATTTCCAAAAATGGAGGGTTGCCGATCAGCAAGCACCTTGTCCTGCCTATCGATAGTCAAGTCCAGTCCCATCAATTCA
Source organism: Sambucus nigra (assembly GCA_949130495.1). Lineage (NCBI taxonomy): Eukaryota > Viridiplantae > Streptophyta > Magnoliopsida > Dipsacales > Adoxaceae > Sambucus > Sambucus nigra. The sequence continues at coordinate 1,046,628 of CASBWL010000642.1, read as the reverse complement.
AAGATTTGAGGGGTATCCCCTTCATCCTTTTGTACTTTATAGGGTAGGATTCCCTCCGATTTCTGCAGGGGTTATGTATTTTGTTAGGGTTTTCAAGTATAAAAAGGGGTAAGGGTGGAATATTTTCATCACACCTTCACATTCTTACTTTCCCATATTATCATTTGCTTACTATTTCTTAGTTTTGCAAGATGGCTCTTCCTGGTAGCATTGAGTTTGCTAACTATCTCGAAGCCCTGGAAGCAATGTGCTCTTATAATGTCGACTACGATGTTTTCCAGATGCATCGAGTCTCTTTATGGCATAATAGGCCCATTGAGTGGAACAAGATGATGGTGGCGGTACAATTTTGGTACCCCAAAGACCATGTATTCCGCTTTGGGTTGGATGAAGTTTGTCCTACCTACGAGGAATTTTCTGCCATGCTGGGGATAAATCCCAACGTTGCTACAGCTCTACCTGAATTTTCCCATTCTCCCAGGGATTTGTTGGCCGGGCTTCATCATATTTTGACTTCGACAACCAGACCACTGGTTACTGGAGGAATGATATCCCTTTCGGTGGTATTACAGTCCGTGCATTTGAGAGAAGTAGGTTATGCTGGATACGCCAGAGCCGTTGTTCTGGGCTTGGTTTCAAAATTATTGCTGGTGACTGGGGAACTGCTGGTGGACCCACAACTTGCAGCCATTATTTCATGGATGTCATACTGTCGTAATCCTAGGGTGGTGATACTGGCGAAGACCCTGAATGGCCTGGATGCCTGGCGAGAAGGTCGTTCTGACTTCCTAAGGAGTAGCCCCGTGATGCTGCTCATGTGGTTGTCTAAGAGACTCCGCCTAGTGACTCCTCCAGAATATCCTTTGTCGGTTGTACCCAACTTCTTTTCGCGCCATTTCATAAGTGTTGGACTAGATATTGAGAACTGGGAGAACTAGTTTCTGGAGCACGGGGCTCTAAATATGTATTGGTCAGTACCTTGGTGGGGACATTTACTGCCTATTCTGGAACTGGGAGAATACTCGTATGTTCAGCTAGTTGGCCTTAGACAAATTTCTTTTTAATTTTCTTGGTGACTTCTGCGTCAATTTGGCTGAGAGCAGGTCGTGCCACCTCGGACACTAGACTTCTTTCCTGTAGAAGATCTAACAGAGTGTCTGCACATGCGGCTTGGATTTTTGTGGGAGATTCGACACCCGTCGACTCGTCCTTCTCAGTCTGTTGGGAGAGTTTGAGACGTCCCCGGGGATTATATGAAGTGGTTGTGGGTGAGATTAGTCATCAAGATGTTAGCAGTGGAGGCTAGACAAAGGTGGCTTGTCTTATTTAATACCATGGAAGGCAGTGTCTTGGTTTTTCCGAAGCTGGTTCGAGCTTATCGGTTCATGGAGCGCCTGTGGCACTCTGTTCAGGCAGGGGAATATTAGGGACCCCAAGATGTAGAAGATGATGATGGAGCATGATCCTCTAGTAGCTGTGGATAGGACTCTTGGAGTTTTATAATGGAGAATAAGTGTGGGGATTTTATTTTGGATTTTTTAGGAAGGTAGGGGGAAGGGAGTTATTTGTTCCTTTTCTTAAGTAATTGGACTGTAATTTCTTATTAGTAAAATAAACAAGTTTCTGATCATTATCTGTGACTTTTGATGAATTTTGTATTTTTAATTACCTATACCGATCGCTAAGGCATGCATAATCCTTTTGTTCAAATAAATATTAGAATGAACTGTCATTTTCGGAAAAATTTACCCTTAGCTCATATAAGATGTATGAGCTACCTACCTACCTCTGGGGGTTTTGAATAATTTTAAAAATGGTTTTTGTAGAGGATGAGGCCCATCTAGGTAAAGGGAAATGAAGAGATTTTTTTAGAGAATAAAAGGGAGATGAAAAGAGTTGTAGCGCGTCGAGATTTCGAGTTAAGGGTAAAATTTCTTGAGATGGTCCAAGTTGACTGGATGATCCATCTCCTCCCCATCTAGGTCGGTGAGCATGGCGGCACCGCCATACAATATCTTCTTGACAATGTATGGGCCGCTCCAATTGGGCTTGAATTTCCCTCTAGGTCCCAAATTGTCTCTACTATTTCTTTGAGGGGTAAATCCCCCTCTCGGACACCGCGGTCATTAACTCTCTTGTTAAATGATCGTGGTATTCGACGATGGTACCCTTGTATGTGATATAGAGTTTTCAATCTCCTTTCATCCAAGAGTGATAGCTCGTCGAGACGGCTTTGATTCCAGTCCTCCTCACCGACCTTGCTTTCAAGCATGATGCGTAACGAGGGTATTTCCATCTCCACGGGTAGGACTGCTTCCATGCCATAGACTAAAGAGTAAGGGGTAGCCCTAGTAGAGGTTCGGATTAAGGTTCGGTAGCCCAAAGGGCATAAGGGATTCGGTCGGCCCAATATCGATAGCTTTCGGTCATCTTACTGATGATGGCTTTGAGGTTCTTGTTGGCGGCTTCGACTGCACCATTGGTATAAGTTCGTTAGGGAGAAGATTTGTGTCTCTGAATCTTATACTTGTTGATCACTGCTGTGACTTATGCCTCGAAATGCAACCCGTTATCTGACACTAGCTCGTGTCGGACCCCATATCGATAGATGATGTTTTTCTTGATTAATTTGGCCACTTTCTTGGCATTCAGCATTGCGTATGACTCAACTTCGACCCATTTGGTGAATTAATCAATGGCAATTAGGATAAACACATGACCGTTGGAAGCCTTTGGTGTAACATTCCCTATGATGTCGATACCCCAGATGGAGAACGGCAAGGGAGAAGTCATGTTGTATAATTCTCGCGGAGGCAGGTGTTGAAGGTTAGAAAACTGATGGCATTTAAGGCATCTCTGAACATAAGCGGTGCAATCCTGGATCATGGTGGTCCATTAGTATCCTTATCGAATGATCTTCTTTGCAAGAGTGTGACTGTTCATGTGGGGTCCGTATTCCCCACTGTGGATCTTCTGCATTATCTTTTCAATATTATCCCATGAGATACAATGCACATGAGTTCCATCGAAGTTCTTTTTGAGTAGTGCTTTGTGATAGATGATGTACTGGGCGACCATTCTTCAGAGGGTTTCTCGGTCTTTCTTATTGGAACCCTTGGGATACCTACCATGCTTGAGGAGGTGCCAGATATCATAGTACCAATAATCGGCTAGCTTGGGATCTTCTGTAGTGACGAGATCAATGTGGTAGCAGTGGGTTGGTTTGTCTTGCTTTTGAACCAAGAAGGGGGTCATTGTTATTCCTTTGGGCATGTCGACTATGGAGGCCAAGGTAGCAAGGGCATTGGTAAGGTTATTCTTTGGTCGAGGTAGGTAATGGAAGGTGATGTCATGGAATTGGGAGGCTAGTTCTTATAAGTGGGCATGGAAGGGTTGGAGTTTCTCGTCCTTGACTTTCCACTTTCTGAGCACTTGGTCGATAATGAGGGCAGAATCCCGGTAGACATCTAGGCATTGAATACCTTTCTTGAGAGCAACTTTGAGGCCTACCGTACATACCTCGTACTCAGTCATGTTATTGGTATAGGGGAAATCCAACTTGATGGCGATGAGAGTATGGGAGCCATCTGGGGCGATAAGAAGTATCCCAATGCCATATCCTTTTTTGTTGCCAGCGTCGTCAAAGAACATTTTCCATCGAAGGTTGTCTTGAGCGGCGCAGAGGATGTTTTCATTTGGGAATTCGGAGATCCAAACCTCAGCTTCTTCTACGGGGTAGTTAGTGAGGTAGTCAGAGATGTCTCTTCCTTTCATGGCTTTCTTCGTGATGTACACGATGTCGAACTTGGCTAAGAGCATCAACCACTGGGCCATTTGGCTGGATAAGGCGGGTTTCTCAAGAAGGTACTTGATGGGGTCCATTCGGGATACAAGTTTGATGGGGAAGGCGAGCATGTAATGTCATAACTTTTGGGTAACCCAAACAAGCGCGACACGAGCCTTTTCCAAAGTAGTGTAGTTGACTTCGTACCCGATCAATTTGTGACTAGCGTAATAGATGGATCTTTTTTTCCAGAATCCTTAAGGTATTGGGATAGCAAAGCCCCAGCTACAGTGTCGGTTATGGTTATGTATAGGAGCAAGGGGAGACCAGTCCGTGGTGACATGAGTATCGTAGGTTGGGTCAGATATTATTTGATTCGGTCACAAGATTCTTGGCATGACTCGTTACAAACCTTAGTTAAATTCTTTGGGAGGAGTTTAAAGATAGGTTCACAGATGGAAGTTAGCTGGATGATGAACCGGCTGATGTATTGCAATTTCCCAAGGAAACCTCAAACCTCTTTCTCTATTTGGGGAGGTGATATCTCAATATGGCTTTTAGCTTGGCAGGATCTACTTCTATCCCCTTCTCACTGACCATGAATCCCAAGATTTTTACCTTTGTAATGCCAAAGATGCATTTCTGAGGATTGAGTCTCATCTGATACTGTCGTAGTCGTTCGAAGAACTTTCGAAGAGCGAGAACATGACCTTCTCTAGTTTTGGATTTGATAATCATATCATCCACATAGACCTCAACTTCTTTGTGAATCAGATCGTGCAGGATGGTTATGGAAGCCCTCTGGTAGGTAGCACCAGTATTCTTGAGACCAAATGGCATAACACTGTAGCAAAAGGTTCCCCATGGGGTGATGAATGCAGTTTTTTTCTTGGTGATCTGGGTGAATTTCGATTTGGTTGTATCCGAAAAACCCTTCGACGAATGATTTGAGAGCATGACTGGCTGTGTTGTCCATGATCATGTCAATATTAGGTAGCGAATAATCATCCTTTAGAGAGGCTTTGTTTAAGTACCGGTAGTCTACACACATTCGAACCTTCCCTCCTGATTTTGGCACAGACACTATGTTGGCTAGCCATATGGGATATTTGATCACATTAATGAAGCCCACGTTCAACTGTTTGACCACTTCTTCTTTGACCTTAAGTGACCATTCGGTGAGGACCTTTCTCACCTTTTGTTTAATCGGCTTCTAATTTAGGAGAGTGGGGATCTCATGTTGAGCTATTTCAGGATCAATGATGGGCATATGATCTTAGGACCATGCAAATACATCCATAAATTCCTTTAGCAATTCTTCGAGTTGTACCTGATCATGATCGTCAAGGGTATCCCCTATCCTAATCTCGCGCACTTGGCTACTATAACCGAGGTTAATAATGACAGTCTCTTCTTCATTAACTTGAACGCGGTTATGTTGTTTATTATTAACCTTATTTAGATCAGTTAAGAATTATTCATTTGCAAAATCATCATCAAAAGTTTAATTAGAATCTAAATAATTAATGTAAGGCCCAACAAGATACTCAAAATCTTCGTTTATTTCATTGATAGGAAAAATAGCATTGAGAACCTTATCAAAGGAGATCTCGATTACATTTGATCAAGGATAAACAACAAAAGGTGAAATGGGGTAAGCATTGAGATTAGGTGTGATTTAAACAGATAGAACTGGCATAGCATGCCAGTTGAGGAGAGGTGTATCAGCAGCTTTAATCACGTGGGATGGATCCAGTGATTTAGTGCCTGAATGAACCATGCAGAGTGTCATCCCCAGTGTCTATTAGTTGAACGAATCCTCGAAGTCACTTTCCTCAGTCTCTTCGGTATCTTTGAGGAGTGGTTGTACATGGTGTTGGGAATTCTTGGCCCATGGGGAGCTGTCTTAGAAAAAGATCTCCATTCCAGGCTTCATCTTCTTGTCTGTATGGTCATACTATAGTTTCGAAAATCCGTAAAAGGGGAAGTCTTCACCCTCTTTGATGAATCGTCCATTCAAGGAGTCACCTGGGATAGTCTGGATGCAGTCTAGTCTCCTCTTCGATTGAGATTGGGGGATCATTCTAAGATCTTATTCTGATGGTTGATACCCCAAACCACCAGGAGGTAAAGCTTTCTTCAGTTCAATGGGCTCAATTATCCCCTGCTGTCTTTTCCCTAGCCCCAGTCCAGGCATGAAGTGCATGTTTCTGAACATCTGAATCACATTGACGTTGCCATGAGGGTCATATTATGGACAAACCCTTTCTTTGAAATTGTCCCCTGCAGGCTCAACTCAGAATTCTAATAGGAGCATATTATTTGACCCGTGTTGTATCTCAAGGAGTGGACTGTCGGTGCTTGCAGCCTAGGCATTGTCGTTGTCGCCCAAAATGGTGATGACTCGTCCATCGGCGAAGAACTTTAATTTCTGATGGAGCGAGGAAGACACACCCTTGATACTGTGGAGCCAAGGTCATCCGAGAAACAGGTTGAAATAAGCTGGGATGTCAATGACTTGGAATTCAACGACAGTGTTTATAGGTCCAACCCCCATTACAAGTTTTATGGATCCCATCACTTCCAGACGGGTGTTATCGTAGGCACGCACAATAGAGAAGGTTGGAGAGAGGTCACTTTCCTTCAGTCCTAAGCATCTGAAGGTTCTTAGTGGGCAGACATTTAAGACTTATCCATTATCAACAAGAGAGAGTGGTACGACCTTCCCCATAACTTCGACAGAGATGTTGAGTGTATGATTGTGGGTTGGCCCTATTTTGGAGATTTTTTCTTCGGAAAAGGATAGCACTCGGGTAGAGTTCAAGGATTTGACAAAATTTACCGCTTCTTCTGGTGTGGTAGAAGGAGGAATTGTGGGTCCAATGAGCAACTTGATCAGAGCGTTTGTGTGCAGCTGAGAAGACATGAAAAGACCCCATACAGTTATGTTAGCTTGAGTTTTTTTCATTTGATCGAGGATCTTATTCTCCTCGAGGATCATTTTTGGCATAGGAAAGTTTTCAATGCCCTTCCCTTTGTCATTGACTAGTAGTGAGCTTGGGATCTGGTAATGCCTCCCTGACCTGGTCATGTGATTTACTGAAGAAGGTGAGAACATGAATCATATTTCCTCATTAATCTCAGGTTATTTTGCCATCGTGTTTATTTCTTCGAGGAGTTCTTTGAATGATATCATACCACACATGTTGGCTATCGGGCCAGTTTTTTCTGAAGCTTGGTCTTCACTCGAATCTTTGAATTCTTCCCCCCATTCGATGGCAACAATTATGTCTTTCCAAGTAAAGTCAATGTATTCCACAAATTCAATGACTTCTTCATATAGGTCTTCCCATTCTGTGAGGATATGTAAGGGTTAAGGGACCAGGTGCCCTTGTAACTTCAAAGTATCAAGTAACCCAGCGATACTGCAAATGTTGTTGGTTTGTCTGAATAATTCTTCCATGATCTGGACAACATCATCTAGGCTGACTTCATTAGTCAGCACCACCTAACTATTTAACTCTCGGGCCCATTTCCATGCTTCCAAGAATAGCGTACTGAACCTCTGGCTATCAATAATCATCCGTGAGGGCAAGTTCAGCCCGAACTCTGGGAGTTGGTTTAACACTTCTGACAATTCCATGCTTCCATATTCAGAATGGGTATGGACAACAATGCATGCTCTGGTAAGGAGTGGCAGTGCCTGATCAGCGAGGCTAGTATGGTATATGAGGAAATATGGGCAAACTTGGAGAGGTTTGGGAGAGTATATGGGTGTGATTTGAGTTGAGGGATCAAATTTTAGGCTCTCTTATAAGAAGATAGCATTGGCCTGGTTTGGGAGCGGGTTGTGAGTAGTATTTGGTTTAGGATTGTCTGGTGGGATGATGGTACCCTGGTCAATTAGACCTTAGATTATGTTTCATAGGTGAAAGCATTGGTCGGTGGTATGGCCAGCAGTTTAGTGAAAGGCGCAATGAGTATCTGCCTTAAAGTTTCTTGGGAGTGGATTTGGCAATGGATGGGGATCCAAAGGTTTGATAAGGTTTAGGCTTAACAGGGCTACGTAAACTTTGGAGAGGGGAGCATGTAGCTCGGTGTATTCCTTTCAGACTAGGACAGGGTGGATTTCTGGTGCCCACGAGGTAGTTAGTTGAGAGATGTTGTTGATGGTTGAGACTGCAACACTGACACGCTTATCATATTTTTGGGGGGTGAATTGTCCGAACACTTTTTTAGTTTCAACTTCTATTTTAGCAAGACCCTTCTCGATTTCTACTCCTACTTCTCTGAGAGCTCGAAAGTGGGGATAGTATTGTCCTCCCATGGTTGATCAGACATGGGATAAGCAGTTTTTCTTCACTATGTTGACTTGTTCTTCCTCGGAAGGCCGATTGGTCATGGTGGCTGATTTTTCCCTCCATCGGGCTGTGAAGTTACTGACTGATTCCCCCGAGTTTTATTTGAACAGTTCTAAATCACGGTAGGTTACCTCAAGCTCTTTGTTGTATTTGTACTGCAACATGAATTCTTAGGCTACATCCTCCCAACTACGGATTCTGGACTCCTCGAGAGACAAAAACCATCGGAGGGTGCTATCCTTAAAAGTTTGCTGAAACAATTGGGCCATAACTTCTTTAAAAGGCCCTAGGAGAGTCATGGAATGGTGATAACTGCGAAGATGAACAATCGGGAGTCCACTTCCTCTGAATTTCTCGATATTTGGCATCTTAAACTTCTCGAGTAACCTCGCTTTAGGATAAAGAGACATGTGGGTGTAGTTCATGTAATTTCCAGAGACTCTGACTTGGTCGAACTTCTCAGTGAGCATCTTGAGATCTTCTTTGACCTTGTTCAACTCTTCCTCTTTCGGATCAATGATCATAGGTAGATTAGCCCCAGGATGGGCAAGGTTTAGCATCGGGAGCTAGGCAAGCGGCGGCCCATTCGCAGAAGGGGTATGTGGAGCCTGCTGATTTTCTTCGGAAACCCAAATAGGCTCAGGTGGACCCATAGCATGAGGGGAGAGGGCATCAGGCTCTTGAGGAACAGGGACCTGGTTTTGTTGCATCTCTCTGACCTTAGCCTAGATGTTGTCAATCTTGGACGCGAGCTGAGCTAGGACTGCTGCCAGATTTGGCTGCACAACTGGTACTTGATCTGTGTTCTCCATGGAAAGTGGATGGATATCGAACTCGAAAGAAGTAACAGGGGAACAGATGGAACCCCTGGGTGATTTGACTTAAGACCGAGGCCAATAAGAAGACAGGCCAAGGGCATGTGATCGACCTGAGAAGGCGTAAAATGGGATTTATTTTTTAGAAAAGGGATGAAAATATCTTGACATTTTTTTAGATTAAAAGACAGAATATTTTTGGATTTTTGATAAAGAGAGGATAAATGTTTTTGGATTTTTGGATAAATAAGAGATAAATGTTTTTGGAGACGGTCTCATCATGATTATTATAATTATTATGTTCTCACTTGTATTAAATTATCCTAAATGTAAAATGAAATGCCGGACGGGACCCGAGCCTGGAAAAGTTGGGTTTGTAATATATGCAAAGCTATGGCTAGACTTGTAACCAAGCTCACGAACAGGGTCCCATTTTAAAAGTGTGCAATAATTTGGGTGGCAGACCGACCTAGAATTTCAGGTCAAAATCGACAATCTAACATGTGTGTCCTAGGCTCGACACCTATATGCGGGTATGCAGTTCGTTAGGTGAATCGGAAAGGGTTCCACCCTTTAGCGTGACTTCCACAATATACGTCTTGCTCTTGCGGGCAATCGATACGTGCGGACAAGCCATTTGATATATCTGAGTGTACGTGAATTTCCTCACTATATACCTCATGGGGACGGTACCTGTGAGAGAGAATTTGATATACTCGGCATACGTGAACGAGTTCCCTGCGATATACCTCCCATTATGACTTCGATCAAGCGGTACGATGCGGGGGAACCGTTTGATATACGTCGAAGGTACTTGGACAATGGAAGGTGAGAGTCATATCTCTTAGGCTAACTGCGCCCTGCCGGACCAGCACCCATCACGAAGTGACCCTCCAGATACTAGACAAAATTTGGTCAATAATAATGCTCTTTTGTGATGTCTTGTGAATCATGCATGATTCTCTTATTAGTATCTTATGATGAGAGTATCTTTCTTGATTAGGCCAAACAGGGAGAAAAGTACAAGTACCAAGGGTACACCAAGTATGGATGATGCGTGCAACATGTGGATATATGTGATCCTAGGTGTACTTGGTGTGGAGTGTACATGGAGAATTTTCTACAAGTGTGTGAATAGAAGCATAAGTATGGGGTACACATAGAAAAGGGGAACATGCATAAATGGGGAAAAATATAAACATGTATAACACCCATGTAAATAGAGTCTAGCCCTCAAAATAATTCCCCCATGGAGTCGCCAATGGGGCCATCCCCGATCCTCACGACAGGTGGGAGAGAGGATCCTAGGTCCCGTGCGTCCCTCTCGGGAGAGCGCTTCGGCCGACATCGTTGATGAGGTGAAAAATGTTGGGAGATGGAATCGCCAATCTATTTTAATCAAAACATATAAAAGAAAAGGGAGCCATCTCGAGGGACAGCATCCAAAGCCATACTGATACACACGAAACCAAAATGATTCTAAAAGGGTCCGGAGGCTAAGTTATGAAATGGGAAGGTGTTAGGAACCCATTCCGCCCTTACGATCTCTCATGGGTTGTTTCTATTTTCCTTTATTTCCCCGTGATATGTGTGCATGTGTATATGTAATGGATATAGGAATCATCGACTTATATCATGGGAGAGATAAAGCGAGTCATTCGTAGGAATGTTATAAATAATATTAGAAAATGGGATTTATTCGATTATCCTAGAGTTGATCGTTATAATGGAACGATAACCCATGTGGAATAATATGCCACTAAGAACAAATATATGTATATGTAGATATATATAGAATCTAAGAGAATTGAATTTAGAAAAAATCGAACATGAGAAAAGTAGGAATAGGACTCGAGTCTCGGGTTTTACCCCGAGACGCCTACGTAGCCTATAGAGGCATCAAAGTCCACATAGTTCTCATGCAAAATGAGGGGTGGGGTTTATCCTATAATTCCAACCAAGGACTTCTCTTATATGTGTGTGTGTGTGTAAAAAAGTGTTTTAGTTGTGACAAAAGTGTAAAAAAGGTGTGAGAATTCCCGTTTGGAATTTATGAGCAAGCCTTCTTTTTCTTATTTTTTTGGGTTTTTATTTATATGAAAATAAGAGATGTGTGATAATACTAGATGAAAAGTATATTTGGATATGTGAGATGAGAGAATAAAAAGTGCTAAGTAATAAAACAAGTTAATGCAAATTTATGGGAATTTAAGGGGAGAATTGAGAAAATTGGACCTTCTTGAAGATCTTGAGCTTCATCTTGAATGTTGGAGAGAAGCCCTTGCACTTGGATGATGATGAAGAGTGGTTAACTCACCAAGTTTGATGAAAAGTATGATGAAAAGTGAAGGTTGGAAAGGGATTTTGATGTGGAAATCACGCTAACTTCGAGAGAGGTTTTCTAGATTTGTTGAGAGCGATGTATATTAGATCTGGGATCCTTTGCAATGAGGTCAGGCCCTCATTTTTATAGGCCCAGGGCATTTCCGATCAGAATATCCATGTTCCTGCCAATCGGCAGGTGTGTTTAGGCACACTGCCGATAGGCAGGGTCTGGAACCTTCCGTTTGGCAGTCTCTTTCAAGTTCCTTCGAAAAATCGGTCGCAGAGCGCAAACCATTGATTCGAATCACGCACGGAGCATATCATTGGAAAGGTAATTCAGAGACCTTCAAAATTCCTTGGACTTCTCCCAGGTTCGGTAGTTGACTTTGGGCCAAATGTGGCTCGAAAGCGCTCATCGATCCTTTGGACGGGGAAACTTCGGACGCAAACGGATCGTTCATCCGTATGGTAAGTCAGAATCTCACACGGGGTGGACCGTTAGAAAGGTTAGGAGATGTACTTTGACATTCCAAAGAGCTTGACCCGATTTGGGGAGTTGACTTTGGTCAACTGGGCCCTGAAAGCATTCGGTGACCTCTCGTAGTAAAACGGATCGTTCGTCTGTACCGTAAGTCAGAATCGCTCATGGGGTGGACCGTTGGAAAGGGTTTTCAGTTCCCTTTGAAGATTAATTCATTCTCAATCAATCTGAAGAGTCGACTTTGGTCAAACAGAGCCCAGGAGCATCTGGTGGCCTCTAGGTCAGGTTTCGGGGGAAAACGGGTCATTCGTCCGCATGGTAGGTCAGAATTGCACACGGGATGGACCGTTGGAAAGGGGTTTCAGTTCCCTTCGAAGATTCATTTAGTCTCGGTCTAGCTGTAGAGTTTGAATTTTGGTCAAACGGAGCCTGAGAGTGCCCGATGGCTTCTAGGTCAGTACCCGGGGTATAACCTGGGTTTGTGGTGATGAAGGGAGGTGCTAGGTACCTAAGGAGAGTTTAGGGGTAACAAAATGGGGTGTCTACAATAATTTCCCGTGCGTTGTTCGTCCCAAACGTTCCTAAAATTTACAACTCGAATCTTATTCCTACTAACCTGAGGTTTATACATAACTCAATTAATATTTTAGGGTCCTCACACTCTATTTAGGATCCCCTAATATTTATCTCCAAAAGGAATTCTACTATAATCCTTTTAAGTCCAATAAAATTTCCCAAAATTTTCTGTTATAATCGAATTGAACTGATGGCCCCTAAAACGAACCGGTCCGGTCCGAACCGAACTGATGGCCAAGAAAAATGAATCGGTTCGGCGACGTGATTAGTCCGGGAGTTCTTTTTCTTCTCCAACTCCAAAATTTATGGTTTTTAGCCTCACCAACCATTACTATAAACATCTACACACTTAGATATACCCAACACACCAATTTATTCTTAGGATTCATCAAGTTAATAAAGATTTAATCCCTATCTTAATTAAACCCTAGTTTTATTCAACCCTTCAAATTTCTCACCCCAAAATTTACACCATTAACATGGATTTTATCCCAGATTTCATATGTAGTAGTTAGTACCTCAATTTACATGAAATCCTTTCCAAAAACAACATTTTGATTCAAGAATCCCAAACTCAAAATCATATAGTTTACACCAACTATAATATGAACTATAAACACATATAAATATTTAAAGCAAGTTAAACACTTGCCTCGTTGGATAAATCCGACGACCTCGTGTCGGGATCCGTTGGAGCTTGGCCCGAGTCTCCTCCTTTCTCCCATTTTCTTCTTTCTTTCTTTTTTTCCTTCTTTCTTTTTTCTCTATCCTTTCTCTTTCTCTCATGGATTACAAGAGAGAAATAAGGGTTATTCCCTTATTAAACCCAAAATTGACTCGTATACACAAATGCGAGTCCCTACTAGTCTAATAAGTCCCCGAAACACAAACACTACCCCCGGGTACTCTATTTTGACTAGTTCGGCCCATTCAAAACCAACCATGCACTCGAAATTCCCATCCAAGTTACTTATAAAAAATTCACCTTTTTAATTCCAATATGACTCCTCACGTATTTTTCGAGTAAAATATTATTTCTTGTCACTTTGCCCAATTGCAACATGATATAAAATAATTCAACTTCATTTACTTATTCCCGCAAGTAAATATAACACACATCAATATTAATCTGATACTCGCCAATTAATATATAACCCACACTTCAAATTCTCTTTCACTTAAAATTTCTCAAATCATTTCTCCGAGCATTAAATTACACCCACTCAATTAATTTAAATACCCATAAAAGTACGAGGTATTATACCCCAAAGTGGAAAGATACTGAACAAGTACAAGTCTTCAAAAATCTTCAACTTTCAAATCTTCAAATCTCTTGCTTTCGCTTGTTCTTTTGGAGACTTCGTCAATTGTGTGTTTTTCATATGCTCGTCAAAGTCCTACACACAATAGACAAAGAAAATACCTTCGTGACGTATCCAATTTGAAATGAGATAAACAATCATAAATTAAATCAATCAAGTCTCCCTCAAAATTCAAACTTTCACTCCCCCATAATTCGTTCTCCCCCTTTTTATTTATTCGAAATAGATAAGAAATATAATAAAATAATAATAAACCGGAGTGTGTCACAACAAGCATAGCAAATCAGCACCAACATATTTCAAATAAACTCATGCAGGGATAAACTCAAAAGGCTCCACAAACTATTTTTTATTTTCAAAATTTTTCTCGCAAGAAACAAATAATGATAAAAAAACATCACACCATGAACTAACACTAAGATAAGCAAATAATGGAAACAGAATGAATGGGTGTGAACAAATTTGATAGGAAAATCAACTCAAACAATCATAACATATGTAAACAATGAATTTTGGATACTCCTAATGAATGAATTCAAAATCATCCTTAGGTGTAAAATTGTTGAATTTATATGAAATTTACTTAGTCTAATCGACAAGTTAAAGTCTAAAATGATTTCCACACCAATAACGTCCAAAACTATGTAACGCTTTTTCGAGAATATTTAAGGACGTGAAAACCCGTTGTTTTATTTCCATCCAAACTCCCTTATAAATAATAATAATAATTTTTATTTTTCTATTGAGGTTTTAATATCTCTCATAGAGATAACATATTGGCCCCTTTCTGGAAAATATGATCTTTTTAATGCCTTAATGTTTTCTAGGGCTCTTTTCAAATAGTGTCTTTCACGACGAATTTATTATACTTTCACAGCCCTTTCCCGTGTTCACTCAAATTTTCCCAATCCTAACAAATTCTCACGGGAAACGGTTTTTACATGCACTACTTTTATTATCTCATTTTATCGCATTTGGTTCGTTTCATAAGCAGTATTAAGATGAAAACACCTAAACCAACATGTGAGAGACAAGTACAATGCTAAAAATAAATTTGTGCATGTGTGCATTAAAGGAGATAAGGAGACAAACATGTAAAATCAAACACTAATATCGTCTCAATGACTCCAAACATTATAAAACACATGAATGAAATAATGTTGCATCTCAAATCACTATAAAAAATTCACATGTATAATGGAATGAAATTGTGACTTGGCAATCCTAAACGGGCATCCCTATATGGTGTAAAACAAACTAAAAAAATCTTTTTGTGTTTTTCAAAATTTTGTATGAAAATAAAATCTTTTTGCCTTTTTCATTTTTCTTAAAAATCGAAAATATTTTTGGATTTTTCTCATTTCTTAAATAACCAAAAATCTTTTTGTATTTTTCAATTTTTCTTAAAGAACCGAAAGTCTTTTTGGATTTTTTTGAATATGAATAAGAAAAAATAAAATACAATGGTAATACATACTAGCAAGAGGCATGAGTAATATAAGCAGGAACAACATCATATGCTAGCAAACAAGCCTAAATCTCAATCATTAGGTCCTGAGGAGTTCTCCAAAGGTGGTGACGTCCTATGAATAACATCCATCAAATCAGGTGAAGTTTTGACCAAATACTCAACTTGCTCATGAAAACTCTCAAAATTTCTCATGTGATGTGCAGGAGCATGTGGAGTAAGGTGTGTGGGAGTGCGTTTGGGAACACATGTAGTGGTATAAAGTGGTAAAGACCTATGAGTCACAATACCTAACTTAAAACAAAATTCCCTAAGGTGTTCTCTTTGTTTTCAATGGGAATAAATATAAACGGGCCTAGGAACACCTCTCACAAAATGTTTATGATGCGTTCTTCTATGGGGAAATGGACGCCTAGGTGGGTTAAGTTTAGATCCATAAGGATCTATAATAAACTTGAGAACCGTCTTGCGTGCAACATGAAAAGTGGATGAACCGTCATGACTTATTCCTAATCTCTCAACATTACCCAAAGTGGGACCGAGGAGCATCTTTCCTACCTTCTTAGATGTGTCCTCTATTTTGACTTTGACATTCCGGGCACGTTCTAGATGTCTCTCGAATTAGGATGCATGGGCTTCAAGCTTCTCACGAGTCTCCAATGAAGATTACAAATCTCAGGTAAGACTAGCCACGATGTTGTTCAATTCACTTTTTTTTTACTTACGACGATCAACTGCTCACATAAAAAACTCTCATCTTCTCGAGTTGGCTCACCGATGCTTCACACACCCTCAAAACTTTTATATCTCTCTCCAAATCTAACACATTAAGAACTAACTCTTTACTCATCTTTTTCATCTTTAAATTCTTGACTTATAAATCACTAAACGATTTTTGGAGATCTCCCTCACCCTCACTTGCAACGTCATCCTCACACTACTTTCTCCCAAATGACTCAAAACTTCATTGAGGATTTCACGTTTATAAGTGTCCTCATCATTGCGGGACAAACAAGACGTGCTCACGTGACTAGACATGAAAGCAGCTCACATTCCATGTGATGATTCATCCTCGGAATAGATCAACTCGATGTCACTATCGCTAAGAGTGGTCGTGTTAGAAATTTTCTTGCCCTTTCTCTTTAGCATAGTGGGACACTCAAAAGATTGGTGCCATTTTCCCTCACACTCAAAGCATTTTACCTCTTCCTCTTTCTCAGCGCTCTCCTTGATCTCATCTTTCTTTTTGTTTTTCTAAAAAATATTTTTATTGGAAGAATTATCTTTTGAAAATTTGAGAAACTTTTTAAAAAATTTAGCAAATAAGGCCATGTCATCAAAATCATATTCTCCATCAGAATCAGACTCACAAACTCTCTCTTTTTTCTTTTTCTTAATTTGAGTCTTTAAAGCGACCCCTTTATCCTTATGATTAATGGTTTTGAGAAACATGTCGATTTCTTATGTTTGAAAGTCTCCTACGAGTTCTTCTAACCTAAGAGAATCTAATACACCCAAAGAATTTAAAACAGTGACCATAGGAAACAAATGAGATGGGAGTGACCTCAAAATATTTTTCACACCTCTAGAATAATCAATTTTCTCACCCAAATTAAAATAAATGTTAACAATATTCGACAACCTAGCAGAAAACTCATCAAATGACTCAGACTCTTACATAATGATAATCTCAAACTGGGTGGTCAAATTTTATAATTTTGACGCCTTAACAACGTTGGTACCCTCATGTGTCAATTGAAAGATATACCATGCCTCTTTAGACGTGGTGCACGTCATAATACTGTGGAACTCATCAGGAGTGACGACTCTAGAATAACACTAAGTCCACATGAGTTACTTAAAATCATCATTAGTCTAGGACGACATAAGTTTAGGATTCATGACATTATCAACGGATATAGTGGGAGGAGACCACCCTCTTTTACAAACAAGCCAGATACGTTCAGCAATTGCTTTTAAAGTGGATTTCATGAGGGCTTTCCAATTGTATAATTAAATCCATCACAAACAGACATCCTATTATATAAGTACTCCATTAGAAAATTTTTGATTTTTTAAAATCAATTTTTCAAAACGATTGATATCTCAGAAAATTTTTGCAGAAAAGATCTCACGATAATTTGGTGAAACCGTCTCTAATACCAATTTGAGAGAGTGCGTGATTCTCTAATGGAGTAAACTTGTTTAATTAGATGTCAAAACCCACAATCAAATTTTAATTAACCCTAAGCGTGCAACTATGTGATTCAAACCAAGCATGTAGAGAATTCACAAATTTAGGAAAAATCCTTGCAGGTCAAAACCTTTATGTCAATAAAGTTTAGAAATAAAAACTTACAACAGTTTAGAGAAATACTAGAGTGAATTCCCACGAGAATCCACAAAGACCGCAACCTTCAATCAGTATTGATTCCCTTGAAAATCATAAGAATCGCAGTTCTCTCCTTCAATAGTGAATACCCTCGAGTATCGCCAAGTCCAGCAGTAGAGACTCCTCTATAAGAGAAACTTTAACATGGAAATGTTTGGGTTCCAAAGATGATTCATAAAAGTAATTGGATTTGTTTGTGTGAATTAAAAATAAGTTTTGCCCATAAAAAGTGAAGATTATTTTGCATCAGGTCTGCAGTTTGCGTAAATGAAAAGACTTTGAAAATCTTCACAAAAGAAGGTATTTATACGCAAACAAAATATTTGAGGCGAAAAAATGTCGTTAGAATGACGTCACAAGGTCGTTAGAATGACATCAAAATGTCATTTGAAGCTCCTTCGAACGACCTTCAAAACACGAAAAAATACGGGTTCGTTTGATACATATGAGGACCTGGGCTTCAAATGACCTTTCAAACGAGATGTCAATGTTGTTTGAACGACATGCCAATATGGTTAGAACAACATGTAAATGTGGTTAGAATGACATGTCAATGTGGTTTGAACGACATTAAAGTGAAAAAAATATTTTTTATGTTTAAAAACACTGTTCGAAAACCTGTTTGTAAAATGCCTCATTTTAATAAAAACCAGTTTAGAAACTATTCCAATGCTTAGTAAAAATATAAGTAACACAAAACTAAATCCATATCAAATATACCTCATGTCGCATAGATGTTGAAGATGCTTGATATTCGGATCCGTCATCCTTGAACGTGTGAACGTGAATTGTTTTTACGGTTGGAACGGGATACGACATACCCAATGTAAACTAGGGACCACTAAAATTATGTCCTTACAATTAGAATAATATCAAAGAGAATATTTAATAATTAAAAGGTAGCAGCCACAATCTAAATAGACTTATTGGTGAAACTAATAAGTAGATGATAAAGTAAAAAACAAAAGGGAGTTATATAAAACATAACAAATAACATTAAATGAAGAAAATTTTAAGAAATATAAATTGGTTAACAAAAAAATTACGAAAATAGTAAGAGATGCTAAGTTTAGGGTATATAGTGGTCTTTATAAAAACTAGAATACGAGAGGGGTAAAAAGTATTTACAATATTGCTAGACGTTGGGACACAAAATAAAAGATTTAACAACTTCAATTATATCAAAAGTGATGATTCGAGAGTCTTAGTCATGAACGAAGAGATTAAGGAAATATGAAAAATTATTTTAAGGATTTATTGAATGAAAATAATGGGAGTAAATTAGATATGTAGGCACTTAGGAAGGCGATGAAAAGATTTTTTGTGATGTTCTCATTGTAGCATAGTCCGTTTGCAAAAAAAATCTTTTACACCGACAAAATGCACTGAAAACATGTATAGTGGCAAGTAAAGGTATCATCTTAATATGGAAAAGGGCAAAGTGAAAACTAGTATGATTTTTACAACAATCTTCGAGAATGCTTTATTAACTATTGATGTTTTTAAATTAAACTATACTAATAAATAAATAAAAATAGAAAATGAGAGAGATATGAGACTAAATAAATATGAGATAATTTAAGGGAAAAAATTCACCACATAACGTATTTATTTTTATTAATTAGTTTTATCTATTTAAGATATCCCGAGACATTTAAAGTCTCAAATCAACTCTCATTGCAAATGTAAAATAAACATACTATTTTTAGAACATTGAAATTATAATTTTACAAACTCTTATGAAATATATTTAATTTTTTTCTAATAAATTATTTGTGAGGAAAAACCTACTGAAAATATTTTAAAACATTAAAAATTAAGCTTTAGGACTGAGAAATTCAACCAATATACCTATTGAATGAGGTATTTAGCCAATTATTTGGAAATTAACACAAACATAGAATGTTAATTACTCCATTAAGGATATTGTATAAGAATATGAGATAAATTAGATTTATCATCAAGTCCCTTAACGACTAAAAATATCATTCCTAGCTTAATTATTAGAAGAAGAGTACTTTTGTAACATCAAAATGGTTCACGAAATATTGTCTCCAACAATATGAAAATACGCACTAACTAATGAAAAATACTCACTCTCCTTTATTATTTTTAATTAAAAAAATGTCTCTACCTCACACCCAACTCCTTAAAAAATAGAACAACTAAAAATATACACGACATTACTCCTGAAATGTTACTACTAAACTAAACCAAAACTTGGAGCCATTTTTTAGTGTTCTGTGAGAACTCCTTTACAACTTTCAATATATATCCTTGTCTATATGGAGAGTGTTGGAAAATAAAGTAACTATAATGCCCATCTTCCCGTACTCCCACTTAGACACACACACACACACACACACACACACACACAGTGCGTGTGTGTGACACCCCGCCTAATTATACACAGGGTGATTAGTCCTTTATTAAATTAAATCAAAGTATCTGGTTTGTTCCTTCTTAGCATCACCGTCGAAACACAATTTTCTTTATTAATCACCTAATAAATAATTAAGCTAAGTGTCAAAACATTTAATTTTATAGATTAAGTCCTGTTGGATGATTTAATATACGAAACCATTTTCATGAACACGGATAATAATATAAAAAACCAAACCATCCAAATGAAATAAACATGCTAGATTATTCATCCAAATAGAATATCCCAAATCGAAGGACAAAGTAATATTCAAAAGCAATACCAACTAAAATAGAATAATGAAATAAATAAAGAGTACAAATCTCTCTAAACTAGATAAATAATGGAAATGGGCGACACATGCCCTATCTAATAATGACTAAATAGAAGACTGTGAGGGCAAGGATGAAGGCGGCTACTATAAGGACCTGCAACTTCCACACTAGCTGCAGCACATCAACAGTCCAAAGATCTAAGCCTGACACCCCTGTGGCCAGACACTTGTAATATATATATACACACACACACACACACACACAAGAGAAAGAAGAGATGACAAGAAACGGGTCAGATCACGAGTGTAAAATAGCTTTAAAAATTGTTCAATAAGTATATAAAATGCTTACCAGTTGATATTACATACGGTTTAGTACCTTGACACTCACTTGAGAATTCTCACCCCTCAACTAGTGTGCACGCCTAATGTACTACCGGATTAATCTAGATAAAGCTAACCCAATTAACTATTCTAACCCAATATTCCCTTATCAATTCTAATTCATGCGATTGTATCACTAACATTTATATATAATAACTTTTCTTACGAATTTATCTAGTTGGCTATGTACATCACAATATAGCTTTAAACACTTAAGTTGGTTAATATCAATTATCAAATTTTATCTGCTTACAATCACAGTAGAGGAATCACAGATATCTACGGATATCCCCCTGGTGAACATAATGTGCCCCAAGAACTGGACCTCTTGTAGCCAAAACCCGCACTTCTCATACTTAGCATATAGTTGATGCTCTCGCAGAGTCTAAAAACCCATCTCAAATGCTTGACATGCTCCTCCTCAGTCTGGGAATAAATCAAAATGTCATCTATGAAGAAAATGACAAACTAATCCAGGAACTCTTTGAACACCCTGTTCATTAAGTCCATGAACACGGCTAGAGCATTGGTTAGCCCAAATGTCATAACCTGAAACTCGTAAGATCCATATCATGTCAAGAAAGCAATCTTCGAAACATCCTACTCCCTGATGCATAATTGATGATATCCCGACCACAAGTCTATCTTTGAAAAGAAGGTAGCTCCTCTCAACTGGTCAAACAAGTAATTGATTCGGGGAAACGGATACTTATTCCATATCATGACTTTGTTCAACTCTCGGTAGTCCACACACAACCTCAATGGCCCATCTCTTTTCTTCACAAACAGCATGAGAGCATCCCAAGGCGAGGTAGTCCTATGGATGAAGCCCTGTCCTAACAGATACTCAATCTGATCATGCAACTCTCTCATCTCAGCGGGAGCCATAAAGTATGGTTCACGGGCTATCGGTCGAGTTCCCGACATCAAATCTATGATGAAATTTATCTCTCGTCTAGGAAGTAGTCCCGGTATATCCTGGAACACATCAAATAACTCACGAACTACAAGAATCAAATCAATGGGGATCACTACCTCCTTAGAGATCTCCTCCTCTATGTAATATAGATGGGTGGATGATCCTCCCTCAGGACAAGGCATCGTCACCAGAAACATCTCTTGACCCGAAATAGCAAAAATAATACTCCTACTGAAATAGTCTATTATGGCTCTATAAGTAGCAAGCCAATCCATGCCAATAATGGCATCATGCTCATGCATATCAAATACTAGCATATATACAGGCAAAACTAGGCTCCCAATCTATATACCTACTCCCCGGCATATAAAGAAGATCAATGACCCATTACCCAATGGTGAGTCTACACATGTCACTGTACTCTTATTGTGTCTAACAACCCCATGGTTTGTGTAAAACTAGTGGATTGAAGCAGTACGATGCCCCAATGTCAAATAAAATGCGCCCATAGTACCATTGGTAGGAAACTTACCCTTAACTGCGAGTGGCGCCTGCGGTGCTACTGCCTGGTGGATGTTATAAACACGCCCATACTGCAATTGCCCTTATTAAACTGGGATGACTGGTAAGCCTGACATTTGAGGTGGTGCTGGGAGGGCGGTTGGGAAGATCGGTCCCTATGGCTCCTGACGACCACCCTGCTGTTGCGGGGCCCTGTCCCCTCGGGGCAATCCTGATGTCTATGGACATTCTTGCCACAACCAAAGCATCTGCCCCTAAAATTTCCTCCCCTCTGTCCCTGCTGTCCTCGGCCATGATGGTCATTACCACCTTTCCACTGGCCGTGCTGATACTGCTGCTGGCCCTGCTGATAATGATGCTGGCCTTATTGACTGGACTGGACCTATCTATTGCCCCCATGTTCCTGGCTCGAGTTACTAAATCGTAATATCTTAGTGGGGTCCCCTGATGGGAACTCTGCTCACCCTAACGGACCTGCCCCTGAGCTGCTGGTGCCCCACTAGCACTACTACCTATTGTATGGCCCTGCTGGATAGACTCTCCGGCTCGTTTGCTCCCCTACTGCTGGAAGCGGTGGTCCTGGAAATGTAATAGGGAGGCATTCAATACATTAGTATAAGTACCCAACGACAGATAACCCAAGAGGTTCTAGTGAATCTTCCAGGTCAAACCATCCATGAACATTCGAATCTTCTTCTCTTCTGTAGGTACCTCATCTGGCACTATAGTGATCAATCTCGTGAACTCCTTTTCATACTCAGCAAGAGTCATACCTTCCTATTTGAGATTTAACAGTTTTTGCCTCATTTTAGTTTGCACAACAGAAGGAAAGTATGTGTGGTCAAACCGCACCCAAAAACTCTGAGCCGTCATACTTTCCATCTCCTCCAAAGTGGTAGTGGACTCCCACCACTGTAAAGGGGACCCTACTAGCTTGAAGGAAGCCAGTAACTGTCTCTGAATTTTTGTGCACTCGTACATGCAAAGATTGCTGTGGATGTCCTTCTTCCATTGTCTCGCGATGATAATATCAGAACTGTCCGAGATCTCTGGGGGATGCGCCTTTTGAAAGGCATCTCTAACTCTCTCCCAAGCAGTGGGAAAGTGAGTTGGAACTAGCACCACATCTTGAACCTGGGGTGGGGCTTGCTACACCACTGCTAAAGCTGCATTCACTGCCTGAGCAACTGTAGCGGCGACCTCAATTGCGTTCATTATTCCCTGAGCTTGAGCTGCTGGTTGCTCTGGTTGGGCATTTCTTCCCTCAGGGCTCGTCTCGGAGGCATATGAAACGAGAATCAATTTCTCAGTCCATAGTTATCATTAAATCTCAAATAGATGAAGACGTAATCACATAAATAAGAATGCAATAGTCCTAAAAATAGGGCTCTATATCAAAGACCCTAAGCTGGAAGCACAATAAGCCGCACAGATCCTAAAGGAATCTAAAACCTAATGCTCTGATACCACCTATGACACCCCGCCAAATTATATACAGGGTGATCAGTCCTTTATTAAATTAAAGTGTCCGGTGGGTTCATTCTTAGCGTCACTGTCGAAAATAATTTTTTTATTAATTACCTAATAAATAATTAAGCTAAGTGTCAAAATATTAAATTTTATAGATTAAGTCATATTGTTATGATTTAATATACGAAATCATTTTCATGAACATGGATAATAATATTAAAAACCAAACCATCCAAATAAACTGAACATGCTAAATTAATCATCCAAATAGAATATCTCAAATCGAAGGACAAAGTAATATTCAAAAGCAATCCCAACTAAAACAGAATACTAAAATAAATAAAGAGTACAAATCTCTCTGAACTAGATAAAAATTGGAAATGGGAGACACATGCCCTATCTAATAATGAATAAATAGAATACTTAGAGGACAAGGATGAAGGCGTCTACTGCAAGGACCTATAACTGCCACACTAGCTGCAGCACGTCAACAATCCAAAGATCTAAGCCTGATGTCCCTGTGGCTGGGTACCAGTAATACATATATATATATATATATATATATACAAGAGAAAGAAGAGATGACAAGAAACGGGTCAGAGCCCGAGTGTAAACTAGAATTTGAAATTGTTTAGCAAGTATATAAAATGCTTACCAGTTGATATTACATAGTACCTCGACACTCACTTGAGAATTCTCATCCCTCAACCAGTGTGCACGCCTAACGTACTACCGGATTAATCTAGATAAAGCCAATCCAATTTACTATTCTAACCCAATATTCCCTTATCAATTCTAATTCATGCTACTGCATCACTAATATTTATATATAATAAATTTTCTTAGGAATTTATCTAGTCGGCTATGCACATCACAATATAGCTTTAGACACTTAATTTGTTTAATATCAATTATAAAATTTTATCTGCTTACAAGAACAGTAGAGGAATCACAGGTTTATGAATATATATTTATCACTCATATAATATATATAATAATTGGGCACCCCACATAAAATCTATGGTGCTGGCATACTCTGCTATCATGTCCTCGTATCTCTGGTACAAAATGGAATACTAGTTCGGAATCATTATCGAACTGTATTAACACAAAACACACATATTGGAGGCGAAGCATAGTTCTAAGTCACTCAGAGGTCAGCACATACCCTCACATCTCTTAAGACCATATGACTATCATTCTCAAATAGCCTGTACCAAGGATATTATGTTCTAGGGTACAAGTCAATATCCCCCATAAGGTCCAATCGAGATAAGACTGTCCTGGTGCGGAAACCTCCGTGATAGCAAGTAGCGAGGGTATGATTACACACGTATATTTATATAATAAATATTCATACACACATATTTATATTTTCATCATTCAGATAGGTACACACACGACCCATATTATATTTTGACCATACACAGCACGTAGCTCCCGAGTCCTACGTATAATTAATTCACTCTTACTTTCTCAATTACCGTAAGCCCTTAAGTGCTTCTCGACTCTCGAAGTGTATCATCTTGATAAATATAAAATCAGTAGGTGTGAGCTCTTTACCCTACTAGTCCAAGTCATTCTTAATTCTCACAAGACCTAATTTAACGTACGCATGATTTCCACTCTATTTTATACCCCCGAAATCCAACGGTTAAATTTCATATAAAGTCGTGTTACCCGAACCTTACCTAACTCTACTGGCCCTTCCCAAGTCCCATTATGATATTTAAATTATGTCCAAGGGTCCTTATACATTGGCACCGGATTAACATTAAAAGGGGAAGAAGTTTCAGTTTCCAACAGGTGTCGATCGATCGATCGAGTATGTATTGGCCTAGTTTCTGCAATTCTTTACACACGGGTTTCATCAACTTAAATCCTCAAAACGTCTATTAATTCGTCCCAAACTCCCAAACAATCAAACCAAAAGTTGTATTATCCTACATACACGATTTCTAAAGTAAAACATATACAAATTCATCAAGGGCCATCAATTAAAGGGGTGAATTCAAGATAATTCATCAAGAACCCTAATTTTATCATCATAATCAATATTTTTCTAATTATTCCCAAACTCAACCTCAAATGGATTTCAATTTCGTAGTTAATCATCTACATATATCAATAGAGTTGTTCTAACATAGTTTCTATTCAGAATTTCAATATAAATCTCCCAAAGATCATTTAACTTTCATGAGAACATAAAATTATTATCTCCTACACTAGCATGGATGTGTTATCAACTAAAGAACAGAAAGTTAGATACTTGCCTCAAGAATGAAAGTATGAATTGTAGATAATGATGGGTATGATCCCGCTCCTCGTTCCCCGATCTACGCATTGGTGGTGGAATTGGTGAGAATAGTGTAGGGTTGGTGGATCTCCTCCTTGGAAATTTTCTCTCTTCTCTCTACCTTAGCCTATCTGCAACTCCAGTGTTTCTAACCCTTGAGGATTACCACTACCATCAGATATAACCTCTCAATTTTCGTCATTAATTAAGACCTAAAATGGGAAATTACCGAAATGCCCTCCCGGGTTGCCTGTTAGGCCTAAAAACGTCCCGAGACCCAAACTAAACCCCCGGGGTACACTTTTCTGACTATCTCAACCCCTATGGACACATTGACGCACTCGAAATGACCATATGGGTGACTTAGAAATAATTTACTTTCTATTCCATTAATTTAGTCCCAACACGACACACGCGCGTCCCGACTTAATTTCTATAATTATCGTATTATTCACCCGCGACAATTTTTAATAGATTCAATCTCATATATTACTTTACTCATTTTGTACTATTTAACATAATTCTCACCAATAATTACTAAATTCCGTCACGCTAGTAAATATCTATTTTAAAATTCGGATTAATATTAAATTAATTTATCCAATTTTAATTTAATTAATCCCATAATCAAAGGCCATAAAAATATGGCATAATTTAATATATATATATATATATATACATATATATATATATATATATATATATGCATGCACTTGTGTCTTTAGTTTATGTGGGATAAAGGGGAGGAAAAAGTTGAGCGTGGGAGGCATAGAGTGGTGGGTTACGGAGTGTGTCAGGAGAAAGAGTCTGCCAGCATCTAGGAAGATAGGTAAGGGGTTAGAAAAAGACAAGAACGATGTTTGACTTTGGTTTTCGTAGTCCTCGCGTTTGGGAGCTTGGGTGGTTATGGGTTGATGGGTTGGGTTTATCCAGGTGAACCGGGAACGGGGTATATAATATGTGTATATATATAAATGTATGTGTATATATATATATATATATATATATATATATATATATATATAGAGAGAGAGAGAGAGAGAGAGAGAGAGAGAGACTCCAGTTCATATCAATTATACATACTAAGTATACATAGCATTTTTTTAAAATATTAATTTTTGGGGTTGATTTTTTATATGATGTTTAAACATTTCAAGAGACGCATATACGAAATCAACTCAAAATAACTTAGTTTGATATTTTTAAATAATCGGTCAAACTTTCGCAACATTTAAAGCTCTTTAAAAACTGCGAAAGTTTAACCAATTTTTTTAAAATAGCAAACAAAGTTGTTTTGAGCTGATATTTTTATAGGATCCTCTGAAATATTTACATACCACATAGAAAAACTCAACTAAAAAATAGTTTTTTTATTATTTAAAAAACAATGGTCTGCACCACCGATATGTATACTTTAGTATATATGAGAGTGTCTCTCCATATATATTCCCTATGTGTGCGCATGTGATTCTATATAATTAGTTTATGTGTGTGTGTGTGTGTGTGTGTGTGTGTGTGTGTATATATATATAATGCTCTTGTGCGGACTCTCCCGCATTTTAACAGTGCGGATCGGACATATGTCCCCTGACGGTGAACCTAAAAATTATCGACTAAATTATAGGATCTCTCTCTCTTTTTTGGGCTTATCGCCAAGTGACACATGTACGGTCTGCACTCTGAAAATGCAGACCCACCCGCACAAGAGCCGTAATAGTTATATATATATATATTCTGAAAACATACCTTATGAGGTATTAATTAAGCTTATAAGATTAAAATATGATTTGAAGTTTCAACATGAGTCTTCATAAACTCAAAAGCAAATAGATGATGGATAAATCACGTAAAAAGTGAGATGATAACTAAATAAAAGGGTTCAAAAAGATTTGTCTCTAGCAAAATGTTTCAAAAGAGGTATGATTTTCCTAATTTCCCACACCCAAATAAATGAAAAATCACCCTCGATGCTGAAACCATGTTTTAAAATGAAATCACGTAGTGGAAAAAAGATTACCATAGTCAATGACTAATAAAAACTATACCGTAAGACATACCCAAGGTCGAAACCTAAATAAGTGCTACGAGATAAAATGTACAAGTCTACGTAACCCCCCCCCCCCCCCCCCCGTGTTTTTAAGGGCATTTTAATTACACGTGCACACGTAGTTCTAAATTTAATTTGAAAATGAAATTGGTATTGATAAATAAATATTAACAAAATTTTGATTAATATTTATGTATAAATATATTTACTTATGTGTGATAAGTAAATAGGATTGTGAGAACCTATATTATGCCGCTAATGAGTAAAAGCAACGAATTTATAGATGATGCCTACACGACACACATATCGAGTATGATTGTATATTTTTATTTTGGTGACTCTAATGACTGTGCCATGGATCCAGCATGGGTAAAAATAGACCGGAATAGGTAGTTAGAGATTATAGTTGTGTTTCGGGGACTTTTTAGCTCTCGCATAAGTATAGAGGTATGGTGGTCTTTTTACCCCCACCTCTTAACCTTAATTTTGAACATTAGAGTTTAATAAAGAAATTAATAGGGTTATGGATGGATGAGAGTTGCCATTTTAACATGAGGTTGCTTGGGTTAAGGGATAAAAGAAAAATAGAGAAAATAAGGTTAGAAAGCTTGGAGAACAAGGATCAATCATCTCTATGAAATAAATTCATCAAGGAAGAGAACTTTGGAAGAGAAACTTCGTATTTAATCCACAAAGGCAAGTGTTTACTTACTTTAAGTTGTCTAGAAGTCAATTACATTCATATTTAACAATATTTTAATAACCTAAGAATTATATTAAATTTAGGATTGATAATTGACTTAAATTTAAGATGTAATCGTATGTTGATAATTAATGGTTTATATAAATGAGTTTGAAATCTAAATCTAAAGAAAAACATGTGATTAATGGGATTGAGTGAGTGTTTTAATATGGGAGGAAAAATATTAAGGATTATAATAAGTAGCGTAGTTAGATCAAGATTCTTATTGTTGGGGTGGAAATATTGATGGTTCCGGGTTTGATTTTGGTGTAAAATAGACATATGATAGATACATACATGCTCGGGTTCATGTTTGGATGTTTTGGGAGACCTAGGACCTCTAAGTATAGACCTTGGGGGGTGAAATCCTGCGGTTTAAGACAAAAGGTATCTAGAGAATGGAATTAGCTCGTTGGGGGGAGGGAACTAGCTCACTAGACCAAACCTGTTCTTCCAGTCAGCTAACCAAACTGGTTTTCTGGTCTATCCCACTTTTGTTGTACATTGTTTTGGGGCCGTTTGTGTTGAAATCATGCTTATGGGTTATGGAATGGGTTTGAGTAATCTGAGAATATTATTTGAGTGTTAGAGCGTGTCGTAGTCTATTCATTTGATGTATTCAAGTGACATGAATTGATTTATAAACACGTTAACATTTAATTATATTTTAATTGAATCTGGCAGTCGGTTCATTCTTCAGGATTAGTAGGTTAGTATGATGTGATATTTTAGTACATTATCTAGTGGTATATATGTTTTTGAGTGAGATATATCATTTAACAAGTGACTGGACAGTTAATGGTGTTTAAATGGGAAATCGGTTAAGATCTTGAGATTTGTGGGCTAATACGTAGTGGGATTTTACCTACGTTAGACAATAATATATATATATATATATATATGGGGGGGGGGGGGGTAGGGGATGGTGTGTTAACTGTTGACTTGTATATATTTTTTTTATTAATGATTGTGTGAACATTCTTACTCGCTTATGCTATCGCTCAAAAGATGGGCGTAGTGGGAATTCCTCCCTCGCATTGATCAATATGTGTTGGGTGGTTTACCTATATCATGATACAATTGGATGTCCATTATCCTTGTGTGAGGGTAGGCGTTGATCTGGAGACCGGTTGGGAGCAATATGGTATAGTTTCACCCCGAACATATGTTTATAATCGCCTCTGTTGTTTGTGTTTACGTTTTGGGATCGGTAGTGAGATTCCGACCCGATGTCCCAATGGTGATGCATGATTTACCTGGGCATAATAGCATACGAGAGATGCATCCATGAGGTTCGGCTCGAGGTATGTTGTATATATATATATATATATATAAGATACTTATGTGAATATCTACTTGCATCATGTGTGTAGCTACATAACATTTTTGTTTGTATATATGCACTTGTGTGAATACTTACTTGCAGCGTGCGTGTAGCTACGTGACATTTATAATGATATATACACATATGATTATCCATTTGTACTGTGTGTGTGTGTGTTTTTTTTTCCCGAAAAATCAATATATATTAGTAGAAGGAGAAAAAGAGCCTTTCTCCGGTGGCTTACAGTCTAAATAGGAAATATTAAAATCATCAATGTAGGAACTGAAAAATCTAGTGATAGGACCCTTATAAGTCCTAGATTTGAAAGCTAACACAATATCATAATGAATGGCTTGAATGATTGACTTGGACTTCATTGAAATTCCTTCAAAATTTGCTTTGTTCTTGGAACATAAAATCAGCCAACAAATATAGAGAGGAATAATCTTACGAAGAACTGATCGAATAGTATTCCCACGATAATTAATCCACCAAGCAGTAAATTTAGATCTCAAGGAAAGATTCTGAATTCGGAGACCCATCAAATTTTCAAAATGTACCCATACCTCCTTAGCAACATCACTAGTGTGGAATAAGTTGTCATCATCTTCTTCTTGGGAAATTGAACAACAACAACATTTAGAAACCATAGGGATAAAGATACGTTTAAGATTAAGATCCAGAGGAAAAGCTTTATGAAGGATACGCCACGAGAAAATAGAAACTTTAGGCATTATCATCGGGTCCTATATCATAGAAAAAGAGAATTGTAGACAATGTTTTTCCCGGATTAAATCCTAAGCCTTCTTAAGAGAAAAATTAGAGATAACCCAATTTTGATCATAAGAATTATGCCCATCAATATATTCCTCAACTGGTTGCATTTTATTCCAGATGACACTAGCAAAAGAAGGAACTCCCCTCTAATTAGCATGCGCAAGTTTTTTGTACTTGAAATGCAAAAAATTAGCCCATAAAGAATTATTTTTTTAAAATTAGGACCAGATTTTGCATGCATATGCTTGATAATTATCATTTAAATTTCTGAGTCCTAGACCACCTTCTAATTTAGGTATAGAAATGACATCCCAAGATGCCCAGTGATATTTACGAATTTCATCCATATGTCCCCAGAATGAATTGGAACAAATTTTTTGAAAGTCGTTAAAGAACGATTTTGTCGGATGAGTTGAGGAAAAAACGTGGAGACCCATTGATTAAAGAACAGTTTTAATAAGGATAAGTCAGCCAACTTGGTTAGTAATGGAGCAGTTACATTCTTGAATCCGATTCACAGCCTTAACAGTTATACCGTGAAAAAGATTATTTTTTTTTCTTCCAACAAAAAGCGGAGTTCCCAGATAAACCAACGGAAGAGAGGACTGGCGAAAACCGGATCTGTTGAGAATCCATTTGCGCTGATGCAAAGAACAATGTTGAGAAAACATAATACAACTTTTAGAGGTATTAATATTTTGACCTGATTGAAGTTCAAATTCAGATAGGAACTCCATGAATTTCCTGAAGGATTTTGCATTGCCATTGAGGAAAAAAATAATGTCATCTGCAAATGAGAGCGACGATACAACGGGACAACCACTAGGAACTGAATAATGATTTATAGACCCTTGTATCATAAGGTTGTGAATACCTCTATTTAGGACTTCAGCTACTATAACAAATAACGCAGGAGAAAGGGGGTCACCTTGGCGCACTCCACGACCAGATTTAAAAAAACCGCAAGCTTTGCCATTGAGAATGATTGAATACCAGCAATTAGAGATAACCCACCAAATCATATCAATCCAACTTTCTGAAAATCCATAAGCCCAGAGCACTTTGAGAAGAAAGATCCACGATATTCTATCATATGCTTTCGCCATATCCAGTTTAACCACCACATTAGAACCTCTCGATTTTTTGTTGATTTGAGAAAACAATTCTTGAGCTAGAAGGATATTGTCCAAAATGGATTCCTCTTCGATAAACCCTGCTTGAGATGGAGAAATAATTTTTGGGAGCAAAGAACCAATACGGTTAGCTAATATCTTTGAAATTATTTTATTAGAAAAATTACAAAGACTAATGGGTTTAAAATCAGAGCACGTTTTTGGTTTTTCCACTTTAGGTATAAGAACTATATTAGTGGAAGACCAACTCCTTGGAATATCTTTGCCAACAAAAAAATACTGAATTGCATTAACAATATCTTTAGCAATGATATTCCAACAAGTTTGGTAAAAATACCCATTAAAACCATTCGGACCCGCAACACTATCTTTATCCATAGAAAAAATGGATTTTCTGATTTCTTCCTCATCCGGCACCCTGGAAAGCATAAGATTATCCTCACAATTAATCATTTTTGGAATGTGCCCAATAATCGATTCCTCCTCCTCACAAGCGGAAGACTCCCCAAGAAGAGCATGGAAGTATGAGACAATTTCCTCTTCTACTACATTAGGTTTATTAAGAGTTACACCCGCATCATTCTCAATTTGGTATATGAATAATTTATTTCTCTTTTTCTTAACCACCGAATGAAATTTTTTTGAATTGAGATCCCCTTCTTTTACCCATTTAACACGAGCCTTTTGCTTCTAATAAATTTCTTCAATTTTAAGCTCCTTATTATACTGCGCCATAGACAAATGCCAAGCTTCCCGGTTTAGAGGAGAAGGATCAATATCATATAATGCTTCCTTTAAAACAACCGCATCTTCTGCTTTTTGAACCCGGGAAAAAATATTTGAAAACATATTTTTATTATGTACCGTGTGTGCAGCTACATAATAATTACCGATATATATTTAGTAAGGGTATTAATTATGGTCTAGTGGTGACTACTATCGGGATTGACTCAGTTAGCAATTGTGTACTCTAGTTAGGCTGGGTAGCATAACTAGGATAATAAAACAATGGCGATAGGTGCGCACTATAAATGAGAGCTGAGGATAATCTCATGCGAGTGTTATAGTATTTAATGTCAATATAATACATTGTAGCTTTACATATATTGTGGCTATGTACTTCCAACTATTTTCAAATATTTTGGTCTCTAACCCGCATAAAATATTTTGAAAACCTTTTAGGTCCCCATATATAGGTACACCAGGGATAGATGTTCTAGTCACATGATCAATTCTTTCTAACTAGATAGGATATTTATTTCAATATTTTCTTATTGGGAGTGTATACCATAGATGAATATGACTTTTCTATTGAGATATTTGTTTTTATTAGTTATCCATACGGTTACATTTATTATTGGACACTTATGGTTTATTCGGTTAATGTTATTTATGATTATCAACAGTTTATTGCTGTTATTCTTTTATTGTGAATGGTTGTAGTGGCGATGCAAAATTGTGAATTATTTAATGTTAAAATTAAAACGGACTTAACAGGTTATTATATTAATTAATTGGTGAATAACAACGATGCTAAGAATAAAATCATATTTGATTATCATTTTATTTGATAAAGGCATTATCTACTTGTATTAGAATATGTGGGGTGTCATAAATGGTCTCAAATAGGTCACATGTAGTATTATATGCCAAAATATTTCATCGGGAGATGTTTCGTATGTGGGGAGTGGGGCCACATGAGGCGTGATTTCCCGACTAGGGATAGGGGTACAATGAGGGTGCCATGCAGGGGCCATAACTACAACAGTTACTAGCCCCACCAGTAATTCCATCAATGTCACTTCAACACGGTATGTTACACTTTAGGCGTGTTTATAATGTCTGTGATGCATTAGTGCAGATGTCGACAACAGTTAGGAGTATATTTCCTATTCATGAGCACCAGAGATTCACTACTGGGCAGTTACTCTCTTTTATTAGCACGAAATTCACGCGGAAGACGAATTTAGTGGATACGACGTCTAGTATTGTGATGTGTTTAGATTCACTCCTGGGTAGTGGGGATCTCATCCATTCCATTTGAAAAGGAGTAGGTGTGGACAAAAGGAGGCTATGCTTAATGTCAGACCTTCTTGAGTTAGACATGTTCGAGTGTGATGTTATATTGGGTATGGACTAGTAAGCAGAGGATAGAGCGATGATGAACTGTTACCATAGGACTATCGTGTTCGCTAATTTAAGGCAGGAGATGGTTCTCGTGATGATGCCTCATCCCGAGGGAGGGTTGATCACCCATTTTTGTTATATCGATAAGGAGACTTCAGAGGGTATTGTCGTCTTATTATATTCGATCCCTGTGATTTGGGATTTTTCTGATATATTTCAGGAGATATCGGGGATACTGTGGAGTCGGGAGATTGAGTTTGTGATAGACTTAGCATAGGGGACTAGGCCGATATCGTATGCATCATACTGTATGGTTCCATTAGAGATACATAAATTGAGATATCAGATTCAACAACTTTAGGGGTGTAACACCTCGCTCAATTAAATACCGGGTGATCAGTCCTATACCCAATTAAATCAGAGTATACAGTTTGTTCATTCATAGCATCACTGTCAAAAAACATTTTCCCTTTTATTAATCACCTAATACTCAATTAAGCTGGTGTTAAATACTTTCAAATTTTTAATTTAATACAATCTCATTTTTCCATTATAAATAATTTCATGTATTCCATTCCACAATAATACATAATAGATAAGTAACATCAGAAATGAGTTAAATGTAACTGGAATAAACTCCCCAGTTTAAATATCTCAATACAACAATCCAAATAAACTATATTTATCAAAATTGACATAAGTAATACCACTGTCTAAGATAGAATCGAAATAACTAGAATCCTTGGGCGACATGCCCTACATGAACTAACTACTACCGATGTATGAATCAAGAGATGAAAGTGTCTAAGCAAAGTTTGCAACTCCATAGCATCCATATAATTCAAGTATCCAATCCTCTATGTCTGGCGTTCCTGTGACTGTACACCTAATATATAAGATACAATGGAAACGAGAATATGCAAGAAAATGGGTCAGAGCCTGATGGTAAAATATTTTTAAAAATAGCAAGTGATTAACAAGTTCAATTAAGCAAATTATTATGTACATGTTAAATTCTCGAATTCTCTCTTGAGATTCTCACCCCTCATCTAGTGTGCACGCCTAATGTACCTTCAAACCATACTAGTTACTATTCCTATGCTAATTAGTTCTTTCCAGTCTAACATCTAAACATATCCCAATATTGTTCTCACGTATTTCTCTAGCAATATAGGTAATACATATATATCTAATTTCTCTTTAACATGGATAAGCCCTTTTTCAATTTAATATAATCAAGTGTTCACCAACTTAACCCATTTTAGATTTCAATATCATTCATGTCTACTTAATTCACAGAGTAGATAATATCACAAGTATATATATATATTCACTCTATTATATATATACAATACTGCACCCCGAGACTCAGTTACGGTGTATGATACTCTACTATCATGTCCGAGAACATCTCGTCACTGTATAAAGGACTATCGGTTTGGTATATCCCTTGAACCATAAATAACAAATACAAATATTGGAGGCGAACATAGTCCTAAGCCTTTGGGCTACGCACATACCTATGCACCCAAATGACCATTCAATACCATTGTTTTCACACATGGCAATCCAACCTAGGTCCTATGTTTTGAGGCACAAGTTCAATACCATTGAGGCACAAGTCACATACCTATGCACCCTCGATATCAAGTAGACTAGGTATGTCATATACACAAATCATCATATAGGTATACACTCAACCTATATATATATATATATATATATATATATATATATATATATACTAGGGTATGCCCGTGCCTGAAGGCACGCTGAAAATTTTCAAAGTGCATAATCTTGAAACGACAAAAATTTTGAAAGTACGTAATCACAAAACAACGAAAATTTCCCATAAAATCACGTATATAATTTTGAAAACGATAAAGTCGTGTATTGAATCATCGGGTATAAATGTAGGTTTTCCAAATATTGAATCATCTAAATTTAAGTCATAAAATTTCTTATACAATAGAAATGTGTAAATAATTAAAAAAAATGGACAGAATTCCTTTATTTATAGAACTATCCACCATGTTTAAGAAATAAAAAATTAATCCAACAAAACAAAATTGGTCCGTTTTGGACCTCGTATAAGAAACATAATCCAAATATACTTAATTACATAGAATCAAGGCAAAGAATCATTTTTCTTAAAAAAAAATTTGGACATAATATCCTTTGTTTATTGGACTATTCACCATGCTTAAGGGATAACGATCAATTCAACAATATTGAAAAAGTCTAAATTCATTTAACAAATACTTCATCTTGGCCTTTACAATACCCCCTTTCAGCATATTTAGTCTTTCTTCCATACTAATGATTTTCATCATCCTCCCACTCGTTCACCTTCAATTAATGAGTACTCTAGCCCTGCATTTGAACCAAAAGTCAAAAGTAAGCACTTAAAAAAAATCTTGTGAAAAAAGAATCAAACTTAAAGAACTGGGGGCTTAATAGGCATTAAATTGTCCTATAGCTCCTTTAAGTCTACGCAAATGGACTGGTGGCTAAGATCTTCTAAAAACTCTATTAAAGTACCTTATAATTGTGCTCACGATTTATAAAAACAAAGTAGTGTTTGAAGGTAAGCAACTAAGTCCACAGTGAAGCACCTATAATTAGCTTAAACAAAAGACAGTAATAAAATCAATTTATATAAGTATTTAATTCTATTAAATAAAATCGGTGTAAATAAAACAACTTAAAATCTCAAATATCACAAAATCAATGGATTATATATACTTTATTATTAAAAAAACGATTGATTTGAAAAATAAACCGATTCATGTCAATAATGTTTCTGTAATAGGTAAGGGCAATTGGAGAGCACAGAGTTGAGTTGGCTAATGGCTGATGCAGGCTACTATTTTGTGGTATGTCACACAGATTTGCTTACCAAAAAAACAACACATGGAAAAATATAAGATAAGCCAACTAAGTGAATACCACCACACTACATCAACGCACCATACACTAATGCATCAGATAATTTAAGTGAACCGATGAACAAAAAAATAGTTGTGATGTAAAATTATTGGAGAAAGTCAGATGAATTAACATCATCATAAAATGACTAAATAGATATAGTAGCATTAGAAACAATGGAACTCATTAACTAACCAAAGCGCCCATACTACTCTCTTCATAAACAAATAAAGCCAAAGATAGCATGAAGTAACATAGAGCTAATAGAAAACCATCTTTTTCTTCTGCATAGCTTGAGAAATAAATTTTTGTTTTGCTATTTCCCTCTTCCAAATTACATTTGCAAACCGTTCAATTAAACACAAATATAATGCATTTCATAATAAGAGACATAAAACAACTATTGTTCTATAATCATCTAAACAGCAAGTTTGAAGAAACTGCGATCAAACACAAAAGAACAACATATCATGAGCATTTAAATTAAAAAACTACTATATTATGTCATTCGGCCTCTTTATATCTAATATCGAGATGACAAAAATAGTGATTCAGTCTCTCTTTCTATACTGTTTCTGGAGCTTCTTTGCATTCGAGCTTCTTTGCGCTGACAAAACCCTTTCGTTGAAGTACCTAAATGACAAAATTCATAACATGCTCAACAATAACATCATTCAAATAAAATAAGAGATGAGAGACAATAATATACCGACTTAAGAGATAAAACCTCAAACTGTACATATACTATATTTGAAATATAAACATGCCTTAACCTTACTCTTCAAAGACAAATCAGAAACCACAAACCTATAAACTCATATAGTATACTGAGAGATGGAGTTTTATTCTCCAAATTCTTTAGTATTATTTAGAAACACTTATTCTAACACATGAATCCTCCACTTCCCAGCAGATCAAAAACTCTGCTCAGAAGTCTATGATGAAGATAAAGCTGAAGAATAAAAGTATGAATGGTGAAGATAAAGCTGTCAATGCATTTGAGGATGAAACAGGGAATAGAGTTTAGGCAGCTCAACCTAAATTTTATGATTTTTTGACGAAGAAAATGCTTTTTTTTTTGTCACACTACTTCATCTTCCTCTTCGTCATCTTCTTCATTTATGATTTCACTGTTATCACTGACATTTGTTTTAGTGGATTATATGATGGAGAATGCAGTTATCACTATAATAGAAAGAAAGAGACATACTTCAATCATTATTCCTATAGAAATCCAAATAAAAGAGTGATACTGTCAAGAATGGGCCAAATGCAGAAAGAAAAGGAAAAAGAAAAAGAAAATACAAAAAGTGAGTAAAATTCTCACCTCAGCGTTTTGTTGAACATCCGGAGTTCAGTAGCATTTTTCTTCTGTTGCAGCCGACTAAGTTCCTCTATATTACAATCTTGTTTATTATTGCCCTTAGATACACTACCACCACTCCGCTTGGTCAGTTGTTGGTCAAGGCTATATGCAAGTTATGCTTGTGAGATTAGGGGAGAAACACTTACTCTTATCCCGTTCTACCGCCATACAAAATCAAATCAATGAAGTTGCATTTAAATGCTTGTGAGATTGGGGGACTGCTAGATGGATTTATCCTTATGAATTATGATTATTTTCCCGACATTCCTCCCCAGCTAACAAACACTTTTCTTCAACTGCCCGGTGTAACTGCAAGGGAGCTAAATCATATTCGTGTTGCTTCTTTTTTAATGACTATTATGATGATTGCTGCCTTCCTACCATCCATTGCCATTTTATAACCCATCCTTATGGCAACATCTATCCTCAAACCTGAAAAACAACAGACATTTCAATGCAAAATTATATTTAAATATACAAATAAGAACCTTGTGTGAGACCAAATTTTATGAATAAACTTAAATTAGATTTGCGATAACAGATGAAAGTAAACAATTCATTCTTGTAGAACAAAATTTAATTATCTCAAATTGTTCGTACACACACAAATAAATTAAATACTATGGAGCATGGCTTGAATTTTCGATACATGAATTCTGAAATTGAAGCTAGACTAACGAAAATGTGATTGCCTTACGAAAATTCTGAATTTAGCCTTCCGCTTTTACGTATATGTGATCCCCTGCACAATATCACTCATACCCCATCTTCATCATCACCCCATCTTCTTCGCACGCTTCACTACTTTCTTGTCGGTCCCAAATTTCTCCACATGCACTGATAAATATACCTTTACATGCAACAACATTTCCAATTTAGTAAATGTAACACATCAGAGTAATTGGTGCTCTATAGTGAAACCCACTTTAATCCTCACAAACGTTCCCTTAGAAAAAATAAAATAAAAGAAAAAGATTGATAACAGATTTAAAATGTGCGAATGAAAAATATAGTTTGAGATGTTGCTGCATGTAAAGAGGGGGATAAAAGCTTACGACTGCTAATGTTGGACTATGTGTGTAGTAGTGGTGATGGGAGTGATGTTTCGGATAGAGAAATAAGTTAAGAGTGGATAGAAATAGGAGCCACAATGCAGGCTCGATACTAATAAGATGTCGCAGTGAGACTTTTAAGTTTCTTTGAGATTGTGCAGCTGCCACAATGCAGGCCCGATATACCCGTGACCACATTTATGGTTCATAAAATCTTCCATTTTCTATTAGGGAGAACTCCATCATAAGCATCAGTGTCTCGTGGTGAGTCAGAAGTAGAATCAGAGGCCATTAGTGTCTCTTGGTCATCATGATCGAAGTGTGAAGGAGGCTGTCAATTCAATCATTGTGGCCAATTAAATTCACGACAAAAGTACGAAGGATAATTGCTAATCTGCAGGAAAAAATATCACATTAACAAAGCAAGAGCCTAGATAAGCCAATATGTCGAAATATAACATTAAAAAAAAATTCCAAAAGCACTGTATAATGAATTTCATACAACTTTTCCACTTTTGTCTAAGCCTAAACATTTTAAAGCCTTCAAAACAAACAAATTGACTTTGATTACACTCAGGGCTTAATGAATAGGTGAGAATCATGTGGGTACCAATGATTAAAAATTAACAAAATAGGACTTTTCAATAATAACTCATTCTAATGAAAAAAAATGAAGTTTCCATTTCAATAATAACTCAAGATTCAAACTCTACCGACAATTAAGATTCAAAACAGTACTTGGATTTAGGACATAAAAAACTCACTTTCTATAGGTGGTTCATAAATTCAGAAAATTAACTGAAAACACTCACGTTGGAATTAGGACAGACACCCTTTTGCGCGAGAGTGAAAAACGTAAAACTTTCAACTTAATGGGGTGGGGCGCGATCTTCTTCGTAAACAGGCAACCTGTCATAGCAGAATACATTTAGTGAACAAAAAAATAGCAAACTAAAAACTAATAATTAAAAGTGGGGAGCTGAATTTCCAAACTCAAAACTATAGGAGGTTGTCATGTCATTGTTTCCAAAGTCAGAACTCATGAGAATATTAAAGTCAGGTATATGAAAAAAAGTGAGATTTACAAACTTACTTCATACATCTAGACTTGGATATAAGGTTCAATAACAACTAATATGTTTGCAAGGTCACGACATTTTTTGATTGAATACAATTGAAATTAAAAACTAAAAGTTTGCATGAGGGTTAAAGTGATCAATAATGCTCCACTAAAAGGACTGTATAACATGAGGGTTAAAGTTAAATTAACGAACTTTGCAAGTACAGTTAAAGATATAAAGGTTAGACAATGGCATATTTGTCTCGCGAGAATCTCATTAATCAGAAGAAACAGATATTTTGAGAAGGAATGGATACCAAAGGATATTACAGATATTATTGATTACTTTCTTATCATAGGATACATAAAAGTTGTAGTACCAATGGACATTTTTATCAAAGCATTTTAATGGCTCAAAATGGGAATTTGAGTTCTACCAATTGCCAACTGTGTAATCTATAGTCACGAAAAATATTTAGCATCTCAAATAATACAAAACCAATCAAAATCAATGGACAACAACAACTAACACTTCGTTGTCTGTTTTGCATATTCCATCATTCAATGCTTGAATACAACACAAATAAAATAGTCGTAGAACACTACAAACTCATAAACCAAATTATATAATTATAACATTTGTACCCAATTACTATTTGAAGATCAAAAGAAAGTCTGAACACAGAAAATGTATATATTGGTTAGAAATGAAGACCCGAAATGAAGAAATGGACAAAACCTTAATTGAACCAAAATGCATAAATGATCGAAACATCATAAACATCCAACTTCACGTATTTACCCGTTGATTCCCCTTAACCATTTGTATAATCACAACAGTTCGAAATTTTCACATTAAGAGTGAGGCAAAGGGGTTTAATACCGCATTAATTAAGTCAGAAGTCCCATTCTTGCAAGCAAGGGTCATTTGTATAATCTCTCCATATCCTTCATGATAGAACGCATAACCTAAAAAATCAATAAAAACATAACCTATTACACACATTAATGATATAATCAACTATTAAGAATAAAGCTTTACTATTTTAAAGAAGTACCAATTGCCTCATTTATCTTATATAATGTCTCAAAAAGAAATTTACAATTAATACTTAAATAATGATTCAAAGAAATTGGATTGATACGAATGAAATCACCTTTTAAACTATTACAACCATCTTAAACTTGCATATTACTCTTGAAATACAACCAAACACAAACTTACACACCTAGAATATAAGCATTCTCCATTGAGATATTAGAAGCTTCTTGGCCATCTCTTTGGTTCACATCACTAAGCGTCATCATTTAATTATGAAAAAAGTATATAAACCCATGTTAGTGCCCCTTATTTGTCT
Source organism: Sambucus nigra (assembly GCA_949130495.1). Taxonomy (NCBI): domain Eukaryota; kingdom Viridiplantae; phylum Streptophyta; class Magnoliopsida; order Dipsacales; family Adoxaceae; genus Sambucus; species Sambucus nigra. The sequence goes on along the minus strand of CASBWL010000642.1, from coordinate 1,004,903 downwards.
ATATATGGTATCGTAATGCATAAAATACCAAGTTGAGGCTTGTACCTTCTAAGTAATAATCATCTGTAAAAAAACACTGAAATGAATATAAGAAACACATTAGATTCATATAAAGCATCAAAGATGCCAGGAAAAGAAGCTTAAACTTAAACGATCACTTCAGGAAAAGAAGCTTACACTTAAACGATCACTTCATTAGATTCATATAGTGTTGTTTCCCACACACGAAACTTGTGTTCGTGTTTGAATTGTGTATTAAATCCTCCAGATCTCGGAGAACTTGGACTTCGACTCCCTCTTTCTACATACCCTAGAGGACACTTATTCAACCTAAAACAACTCTAATAACAACTACTCTAGAAGACACAAATCCCAAACCAATGACCTGATGAAATCATTTCAAGATCAAAACATTGTTCAAATATAACATTGCGTAAATTAAATTATCAAAGTAAAAATTAATATACATCAAACTGAGTAATATTTCTGGAAAGCACCCTTATCCATAACTATATGAACACCAAAAAAGAATATCACTACCAAATTTTACCTAAAAATAAAAATTAAACACGAATGAGAGATTACACACCATAAAAAAGTTGAAAAATAGAAAGTTAGTACCTAAAATATAAAATAGTGAAAAAAAAATCCCTAAAAGTTAAAACACATAATAAAGTCCCAAATGTAGAACACAAAAACCCTAAAAAGATGAAACAAAAACGTGAGATAGAGATCAAGAATAATCGCACAAAGAAATCGCACCAAACCCTAAAAAGATGAAACAAAAACATGAGATACAGATCAAGAAGAATCGCACAATGAAATCGCACCAAACCCTAAAAAGATGAAACAAAAACATGAGATAGAGATCAAGAAGAATCGCACAATGAAATCGCAGCATGATATCCGAAAATAAATCACACCATCAGATCTGAAAATAAATCGCACCATGAAATAAAAAAATTGGAGATTACAAAACTAAGGATGATTATGTTTATGTGTGTATAAGAGATAAGGAGGTTACCTCTAGGGGTGCGGTGGAGAGGAGCAAGGAGTGACGTGGAGGAGAGGAGGGGCTGATTTGTGAGAGGGAGAAAATGAGGAGAGGGTAAGGTTTGGGGGACAACATCGGCTGAGAGGGATAAAATGAGGGGGTCGGGGTAGGTTTTGGTAAGTAGAAAAAGAGAAGAAGAGAATGAAGTGGTTGGGACCAAAATACCCCAAATTTTAAATTAAAGTGTAATTTTGGTAAGTAGAAAAAGAGAGGGCAATCAAAGATGTGAGGGGCAAAAGAGGTATTGTAGGAAAAAAATTATCTCATGACATCATCAACTCAACTTGTGACATACTTAAGTTTTATACTTTATTATATAGATATATATAATAAAGTAGGAAACTTATGTATGTCATAAGATTAAAAGATGATGTGATCTTTATGAGATTTTCTGCACTTCCTACTCTGTCCCTCAAAATTTTCATTTCCCTCTCTTTTTTACTTACCAAATTTCCACTTCAATTCAAAATTGGGGGTACTTTTTTAAGAACTACTACATTCTCTACTTTTCTCTTGCTCACATCCTCTCCCACTTCTCACGCACCCTCTCTCGTTCTCTCAATAGCAACCCAAAATAACCCTATCTCAAACATCATCCCAAGCATTTCGATATCAGGTTGTCGATCTATGGTGGTTCTAGGGTTATACATACACATTTTTACATCTATCTATGGTGATTTTTTGCTATACATACACATTTATATAGACATCTAACATTTAAATTGTGATTTGGAGATATTTGTTTGGTAATTTAGGGTTTTACATCTTAGATGCTTACAAAGGAGAAGACCCACTTGGATCTCTACATGTGTGGGGGTTAGGTTTCTAAAATGGGGGTCTACATTGTTACGAATCTGGTTGGGTTTTTTTGTATACGATTGGGGATTTTATTGGTTTGTTGAAATTTTGTATTGGAATTTTATCGCTATCTCATTAACCTCTCATTCCTCACTAAAGTTTTGTAAGCTTTCCAGGTATTATCAAGGTGTGAAAATTTTATGCTTTCCAGGTATTTGTGAAAATGCCCAAATGCATGCATTATTTGATATTATCAAGTTTTTTATTTCATATTATTCTGAGCTATGATTTTTTAGAGGTTTATGATATGGGGATTTTAATTTTTTAGAGGTTTATCTCAGATCTGTTGAATTGTTATGATTTTAGGATCGCACACAATAGTATTTTGTATTCATTTTGACGATCAAGGTACTAATTTGCTATTTGTTGTTTGTTATTTCAGGTTTAAGATCTTTGAGGCATATTTTTGGGTTTTAAGATGCGTTAACATTTGGTAGTTTTTGGGATTTAGTGTCCTATGATTTTTTATTATTAAGATTACAACTTATTCAGATTTGGCTTATTTGTCCATATTTCGGTTTTCACTTCATATGAATATTCAGATATGGGAGTATAAGGAGATTGGTTCTACAGCAATAACATGTTTCATATAGAGATGTGGTGTGACCATTTACTTTTATCAATTTCAAATGCTTTTTTTTTTATTTTACTCCCAAGTCCTTGAATCAAATTCATCTTATCAAAAATAAAAAGATAAAATAAAATTCTTGACCTGCTGCCATCAGGAAAAGCAGAGTTTAAAAGTTCATTGATGTCCTTTCATAACCATCTACAAGGCTATTGAAACTACAAATCTACTTTGTAATATGGTAATAACGTCCGAGAATAGAAAAACTAAATATTTTTGTTTGTAGCACCCTAAGTTGGTAAGAATGTGGCACGCCTACTATTTTTGTCTTGCGAAAACAGTGTGAGCATCATATAAATACAAACCCTTAAGTTTAACAAAAATGTCCACTAGAATCTCCATTGGGTTAGTTTTGTGTTAAAAAGCTGAATTTTCAGAATCTCAAATACAATGAAATTGTAAAAGTTACTTCCTCATGCTACAACAATTAGGAAAATCTTTTCAGGTCTCATTGTCCATAAATGACACATTTTGGGCTTTCCTCAAAATCTCCAAATGCCTAAACTCAGTTACACGAATCTATTTTTCATCATAATGCTAATCTACTTATTTAATTTGGTGGAAAGTGATTGACTATAAGCAGTTCCCTACAGCCACTAATCCATTGAGGCATCAGTGGTCCCAATTCCAACTTCTCCTTAAGTGCCCGCTTGGTTTTCTTAGAAAGATGTGTTGTCTGACTACGAACTGACAATCCAAAAAGGACAAGAAGAGCCACTCCAAGTACTCCCAAACAGTTAAGTGGTGAACTTTTGTTATGTTTGTTACTTCATTTTTTGACCTTTCATTAAAGACGAACACTTGAGTTCTTCGCCACTATAGGTACATTATAGAATGACAAATCTGGATACTAATCTAATTTGTTGCTGCCTAAAAATGCATAGTTCAGGTCTAACCTAATTTAAAAATTATTTTGAATATTGAACTACACTACTACTACTTAGTTGTGGATGTTATAGCTCAAAAGTAGAATACATTATAGAAAATAGTCGACACTGACATTTGAAATATCATTAACAATTTTAGTTTCGTTGTTAACAAGGGTAAATGATCCAACAGTATGAAATTCACAAGAATATTTCATGATGGAGATGCGTGTAGATAGAATGGTACATACAGCTGACTCATTACTTAAATTGGTGTCGGAGTTAAAATAGACGGCTATCTTTTCAGGGTTTGTAAAGAAAAAATATTGTTGCGCCTGCTTAACTTGCCAATCTTTTATAATATAGTTGATGATTTGTTTAGAATAGTGTTATTGGATTAGTTCCCATGCTAATGTAGTATGTTTGCATTGCATTGGAATTCATTATTTAATATTGTCTACTTTCCTTTTCTACAAAATTATTTTTTTACTAATTCTTCGGTGTTGCAGCTATACCATGTTGAATCCTTATTGTTGTTTTATATTTTGAATCATTATTATTTTTTTATAGCATTATTCTATATACACTGATATGTAGCTTCTTTTTTTGCCATAAGGGTGGTCGATGAGCTATTCCTTGATTCATATTCGAAATGCAGTAATCCGTGAAGGATAAGGTAAAAAAATGCCCACCTGTCATATTTCTTCCACGCTTCGAGTCAACTACATGATCCACCCCCCTATGGACCAGAACAAATAAGAAGGTATTCTAAACTCTCACTTTGTTCTTTTATTACAATTTATTCAACGTTTTAGTTTTTACATCTCAATTCTTAAACCACCTGTATTCAGATACTCTATTTGGTTATTCAGCAACCACAATGCATTGGGCTCACACACGGACACACATTTAAGAAATGTGGATAATGTCCGGACAAAAATATCTTCACATTGTGAGTACAAGAAATTAGGTATAGCAAATATTTGACTATCTTCATTTTCCTTTTGCCTTGCAGTCTCCATTTATAAACAGATACTATGGGAAGGCTCACAAAGTTCTGATGTGTTGTAGTAAAATATTCAATTGGGCTTATAGATTTACAATACCTGAAGGGGTTAAAAGAAGAGAAATATCTCTCTTTGTATAGCGACGAATGTATTATTTATAAGAAACAATGCTGAGCCTTCCAATTTTGGGAACAATATTAGGGTTTATTAAGAGACGAATTCCCAGTTGTTTCATTTTAGTTAAGTAATTCCTCTCTAATCTTTATTCTGATATTTTTGTATTACGAAAAGTTGCGTTGTACAAATAATTATATTGAATTATTTATGCAAAATGTTTCCTACTCTTGCAAACTTTAAAAAATAGAATAAAACAAAAATGGTGTGATAAGTTGGAATAGTAAAAAATTGACTAATTCACATTGGTCTCTACGATTATTTGTTAAATTCACTAGGGTTCATTTTGAAGAAAATGTTCTACAATATTATGTTAAGAAAACTGGACAAATCAACAATGTAAAATGGTGTACTTCACATGGTTAATATAATGTTTTGTTTCAATGCAGACAAAGGGCAAAATATGTTCAAGTGTTTTTGAAGTAAAAAACACTAGGAAATATGTTCACCCAATCTGCATAATTTTTTTATGTCAGTAGCCCTTGGAAGTAAAAAGGACTTGAATCAACATATGTTCAGTGTTTTTGAACCTGTACATTGTTGATATTTAAATTTTTTATGTTGCAGCTGCTTGCAGCTTCTTTGACCTTACTTTGTTGATATTTAAATTTGGTCAACCTTACTTTCAAAAAATACATTCGTTGCTTACAAGTGAGTTTATTCCCTCCTTATAGTGTAACTTACTTTCTCTTTGGAGTGGTTCTTATATATGTTTGTTGAAACATGTGATAGATATCTGAGGATGTAAATATCATGAAAGACTTGATGGATTTCAGATCAATGAGATAGAAATTATCCAAGTGCAGCTTTGGCTTTCAAAGGTTTTTGCAACACCAATCATAAATGTAGCTTCATTCGCAATCAAGAGAGAAAACGACACTATAGGTTTCAATATATGACTTTTCATTATGTTCACTGATGAGTTGTTTGAAATGGAAATCGACACGTGAATGGTGAGTTGAAATTTTAGGTTGCAATAACTTTTAACGGTCAATAGATTTGAACCATTCTCATTAATTCTCAATTTTATGCAGATTTGAACATATTAGAGCTACACGGTTACCTTAAAATAAAAAAAGGAACACAGATGAAACAAGATGGCCAGTAGAACCTATATTTAACACCACCATTCATGTTATGATGTTGTATCCATAAAAAAGCCATTAACAACATGGTCTTATCTTAAATTCTCTTATGAAATCATCAATCAAAAGTCATTCCATATTAGATGTTAAGGTACTGGAAATAATCCAAGTGATTATAAGGGACACAATTCTCTATTTTAACATTTTCATTGTATGCTCAAATATTATAGTAATTTTAAAGGTTCATTGACTATGATTGTGTATGTGCTTTTTGTTTGTGTTAATATATATTATAATTGTATGTCTCTATTTGTTAAAGGTTCAAGTAGAACAAATGAGAGCACGTGATCAAGCAAAGATAGTGAAGAAGATCGCAATGGCAAGACAAAGATTGGCAGAAAAAAGTGTGACACCCCGCCTAATTAAATACCGGGCGATCACTCCTTTATTAAATTAAATCAAGGTGAACAGTTTGGTTCATTCTTAGCATCACTATCGTAAAAAGAAACTTTCCAATTTAACACCCTAAATAATTAAGCTAAGTGTCAAAACCAAATTTAAACATTAATTTCCAAATTTTATTTGAAGAAAAGATTTATTTATTTTATTAACAAAGTTCAATAAGTAAGATTCACACCACAATAAACTGGAACAAAAGAATCCAATATATAAAACATTCATCAACGAATATCAACATGCGATAAATAAAGTAATACATCCATCCTAAACAAAATCCCATAACAAAGAAATAGGAAATAACTGAAATAACGATGTCCCAACAAAAGAAATAATGGAAAAGGGCTACACATGCCCATCTGAATGAAAATGCTAAGAGTGGATCTGAATGAAAGAAGTCGTCTAATCAAGAGACCTGCAACTCCCACCTAAGCTGCAGCGCGTTCCTTCCAAGAGATCCTAAGCAAGACGCCCCTGTGGCTGGGCACCTGAAATACATATATATATACAAGAGAGGGAGAGGGAGAGAGAAAACGGGTCAGAGCCCGAAAGTGTGTATGATTTAAAATTAGTTTAGCAAGTATTTAAATTGATACAGGCCAATGCAACAACATATTAGTTCGACACTCTCTTGAGAAATTCTCACCTCTCTTCTAATGTGCACGCCTATCGTACTAACCTTCCCAAATGGTTTAACTTAACATATTTTATCATACTAACCTTCCCAATAATTTAGTTTAACTTAACTTACTCATAAGTTTTCAAAACCGAACAATGTCATTGTTTAAAAAGGTTATTTTCAAATTGTAGCACAACTCTCGTTTTAACCCAGTGTCATATTATACTTTCACAAACAAGTATTTATTAATTGAGTCAACAACCACGTCCTACTTATCAAGTCACAGTAGATAGTTTAAAGTTCAAAATCTCAAATATATATATATATAGTAACTACTCGCATAAAATATATATATATACTAGCACCCCCAACTAAAACTATGGTGCGGGCATACTCTGCTATCCAATCCCCGTATCGCTCACACAAAGGGAAATACAAGTTCGGAATCACTCGCGAACTGTATCAATAAATACAAAACAACATTGAGGCGAAGCATAGATTCCATGTCCAAGAGGTCAGTACATACCCTCACGTCTCTTAGGACCGTCCGACTATCAACTTGATAGTCCGTACCTAGGATCTCTATCTTTTAGGGTACGAATCAATATCCCCCGTAAGGCAACACAGGATAAGATCGTCCCAGCGCGGTAACCTCAGGGATAGCAAGTAGCGCGGGTACGTTTTTCACATGTATATAATATATGTACACACATTCATATAAATATACCAATTTCATCATGTTAATATAGGTCACTCTCATTACCCATAATTACAACATCTATCCTTAATTTTACATTATAAGATTACGTGTAAGGTTTCGTCTTTAACCTTAACTCGAAGGGTTTTCTCACTAATTACGTGACACTCGTGGATTCTATCCATCCAAGTAACAAATTCAGTAGGTAGACGTTTATTCACTATCGTAGGTATTTGTCGTAATCCCTCACTTGAAATACATAGTTCGTCATTCCTTAATTAATTAACCCTAAAACACAATTATTATTTCATAATAAAGTTCTCAACACTTAATCATATGTCCTACTGGTCTCTCCTATATCCCAAAACATTTTATTTATAATGCCCAAGAATTATTCCACGATAAATTAATTCAACTAATTAAACAAGAGGAAATAAGAGGCTGCCAGGAAGGGTCGATCAATCGATGAATGGGGCTCGATCGATCGAACCTTCGATCGATCGACGCTCTAGGGTCGATCGATCGATCAAGCAGGTCTGCAAAATCCTGCAGAAGTGCAGTTACGGGTTTTACCAAAATTCTTCATCCAAATCCATATTTTCCAATACTAATCGTCCCAAAGCTTCTACTACAATCATAATAACATATTTCCAGATGTTTTTAACGTTAAGCATGCGTAAATCCATCATTAAACATGGTTAAACAACCCAAAATCTCATCTAATTATCAAGAACCCTAAAGTTTTCTTAACTTTTGTTCTAATCAGTATTCTCCAGAAATTCCTTCTAACATAATCATCAAAATTCGTGGTTTAATCATCTACATCACATAAGATTTCCAGAATATGGTTTTAATGTTTTCTACATGCAAATTCCTATCAAAAATTGGGGTTTTCTTCCATAGATTACTCTCCTAATCATTCCTAAACTAATATGAATATTTCACCAACGAAAATACGCAAGTTAAACACTTGCCTGGGATTTCAGAGGTCTGGTTTCCTGCTGGTATTGGTGTGGTTGCGTTCTCCTCCTCGCGATCTACGCGCTGGTGGTGACGGTGGTGCAAACGGTGGTGTTTTGGCCCTGAATCTCCTTGAAAGGTCTCTCTTCTCTTCTCTAATGGCCGTTCTAAGATTTTACAGGTTCTAACCCTAAAAGGATAACCTAACCATCTGATAAAGGCTGCTAAAAGTCGTGGATTTAATTACCCTATTTTGTAAAATGACCAAAATGCCCTCCCGGGTCACTAACTAGGCCTAAAAACATCCCGAGACCCAAACTAAACCCCCGGGTACACTTTTCTGACTATCTCGACCCTTCCGGACGCGTTGGCGCACTCAAAATGACCATACGAACAACTTATAAAATATTCACTTTTATATCTCAATAATTAGTCCTGACGCGACACGGGCGCGTCCCGACTAAAATTCCCAAAATTGTCATTTCATTCACTCGTGACATTTAGTATAACCAATATCATATATTACTATGCTCATAAGTAATATTCAACAATTTCATATAATTACTAACTCACGTCACGTTAATAATTATAACATAATTAATTTCTGGATTTTTATTAAATAATTCACTCTCATTAAATTTAATAAATCCCCAAATTAATATAGCATAAAAATACAGGGTATTACAAAAAGGGCTGCAACTGAAGCTCAAAAAATAGCGATGCGGAAAAAACCATTGCTCGGGCATAATATATTCGCCAAACATGTCGTATTCCATCGCCAAATAGGTTGAATTCTGCAGAAAATTGCCATTAAAAAGAATTATAAATTGAACTTATTACTGAAAGTGTTAGATTTGAGGTCTTTTGTACTGAATTAAATGTTTTTGTTAATGTCTATCAAAGAAGCATTTTATTGGCCAATCAGGTCTTTTATACAGAGACAGAGACACATATAATTCATTAGTGGTTTCTTATGGGAACTACTATACTGGCACTTTCATTTATTTTTTCACTTTATGCTTTAAATGTATATTTTGTTGTGTCATCAATTAATTTTGATAAGAAATTTGTATCATCATTTTGTAAATGTGAGTGTCAATAGTTTAGATACGATATGCGTGTGCTAGGACTGATGAGAGAAAAGGCATTATTGAAAAACACAAGTCGACCTTTACCTCCACCTCATCATTGTTTAGGAACATGTTGGGAGGTCAATGATTACCTGGGAAACCTATCTTTCTCATCTCCACCAAGCACCGACAAGCCATTCTAGGTAATACACCTCTTAATGGCACATAACTACAGGGTACTATGTCCACATTACGTGACAGGATAACCATCATGTCTCTCATGTTATCCAACTGCAGGAGAGACTAGAATCATGATGAACATAAACTTAGGACTATTTTTTTTTACCGGATATGGATCTTATGATTACATAGTGATGCCTAGGGGATTAAAAAATCCCCCATAGGTGTTTATGGATCCGATGAACCAAATATTTCAACAATATCTTGATTAATTCATCAGTCTTCATTGACCACTTGCAACCCCGTGAAGACGACTAACTTAGTTTTCACTTGGACATGTGATTTGTATGTGGGTGGGTGGACATGTGATTTGTATATGTTTATGGGACTTTTTACTTAGTCAATATATTCACTCACCCAATGTATAGTTTAGGGGGACTTTTTAGCAAAAACATATGGTGCGTTCATAATAAAATGCATATTTCATTGACAAATTCTTCTTTCATCAATCTACTAGTTTTTTACCACTTGCAACCTACTATTTTTCTAACTAATCTATTTTTTTACAGAGTTTGCATGAGATTTACTCCATGATACTTTTGGTTTTGTAATCGGTTATACTTCAAGAAGGTATTCAAGAGGTTGAGGGGCTTAGTGCACCAAAGTATGAAGTTGTAAGACGTGCGCAGAAGCTCGCTGCCAATATGGGATTCTGACAGGAACCAACGTTTACTCCTCTTACAAACATGTTTCCTGGATAGATGCAACCCGAGATTATCATCCATTCAAAGGCATCTCGGTTCCAGGTTACAAATGTGTGTTGGTTTTGATAAGTATAGGCTCCAACTAGAACATATATGAATTGGTGCAATCACATTAAACATACTAGAAATGCTATTGGATGTGAATATGTGTTAAACTTCATGTTTTTGCATTTTTAGGGTTATTTAATCTGGGATCTCAATTTATAAAATATGTATAATTTAGTTTTTGTTGTATAAACTATTTTTACCCGTGTTAATTTTCACTTCTTTAATTGTGTTATTGAATATAAATACACAATTCAAATAAGGATGTATGCTGTTCATTTTAGTCATCTAACTTGTTGAGTTATGTTTTCTTAATATGTTATGTTCCGTATTTTCATTACCGGATTTGGTTCATGTAAGGGTTTTTCATCAATTTTTTATCTATTCTAATTCCGTCATGTGGTAGTTGATTCAATTTTGCGTATAAGTTGTTGGACTATTTATTTTTTGTTAAATAGGGTGGATAGCCCTCTAAATATAAGATATTATGGCCATTTTTTTAAATTACACTTTGTTTCGTTGAGAAATGAAGTTTTTGTCATTTTGCAGTTACATACTTTGGAATTTTTTATCATTTTGCGATTGCGAATTTTGACATAATAGTTTTGTACCACGATGTATGTACAATATACATAAACATAGTGTTTGTATGTTTGTATGTAAATACGATGTATGGTCCAATCAATGACGTACACTTTTAAAAAATTATGTCGTGCCTTCAGGCACGGGCAAACTCTGTATCTGGACGAGAACATAAAGTCGGAGGAGCACTCGGCCTAATCATCAGGATTGCCATTCTGAATTTCATGTTTTTCCAATACTTGATCAATTTATTAAGGTGCTAAAGATTATTTTTTTGTTTGACTATCTTAGTTCTCATCAAAACTTATTTTCTATTCATCTGATCATCTTCATAGATTGGCTGTGAAGAATCGTTGAATTTTTTTTTATCTGAAAATAGTCAACATCTCCAGTTATTTGGTTCAATAGTTTTTGAAGTTAGATGGTTTCAATAGTTTCTCAAATTAGCTGTTATAAAGAATTTTGTTTTCTTCTTGGGCATTTACAACTCTCTGATGTATTAAAGTTAGTTGGTTTCAATTGTTATGCTTTCACCCAATGATGTTTCCATTTAATAAGTTATGTTAAATCAATGCATAGTTCTTACACACACAATTGCTAGTGCATGATGTAGGCATTGTGGTGTTTTATTTACATCTTTATAACATATGCGTTGTTGTTTAATGTTTGTGTTCTAGGTGTGTGTATATTATGAGTGCATATATTACTTGATAAATTCATGAATGAATTTGATTTTCTTCTATTGGGGCTTAATTTTTAATTAAGATCTAATCATTTATTTTTAGGAATTGCTTTGTACATAATTTGGGTATATTCATGTCAAAAATCAGGTTTTAGTATATTCATGTCAAAATTCATCCCTGTTTTGGATGTCAAACTTTCATTGATATTGATGTTGAAACAATTTCTCTCACGCATATTTTTATAGTCTCCCCTATCGTAGGTACTTAATTCATCTATTTGTCTGTTATTTACAGTTTTGTAGGTTGGAGTTTCGCCAATATTTTATAATTCCATACAAAGACTAATCGTTTATTCTCACTTTTTGTATCTTCATGTATGGAGTCTAAATTTGTTCGTATTGAGCATAAATGATATTGGATGGATTACATGTTCAAGAAACTTGATAAAGACAATTCTTAGCAACCATGAATCCTAAATAATAATAATTTGTGGGCTAGATAACTTTATGAAGCCTACCTCTTAACACGTCATTTATAGGAGATAAAGGAGACAATATTGATTGTACCCAATAATGTGATCATTATTAGTATTTAGTTTATGACATGCATTTTTCTGGTATCTAGACGTTATTGGATATTGTTTCTCATCAATATTTGTTATTTATGGCAATTTGATTGTAATATAAGGTTTAAATACAATTGATTATTGGATTTGAGGAGTTTATTTTTGGGGGGTTTGATTTGGCTACACGATCCATTACTTTCCAAACTATTTGCACTTATAATATATAAAACATTTATTATTTACATTATGCACGACTTTATACATTTCAAAACTATCGGCGTGCCTTCAGGCACGAGCATACCCTAGTATGTATATATATATATATATATATATATACATCCCATATTACAAGTCTCATACGTAGTATACTTATATCTCGAATATCCTACGTATCATGGTATTTTAATGATATTATAGGTATTTGCTCCACCTATGTATATATATATATATATATCAACAAATGGGACAAATGGGTATACTCTCATCCTATATAAGAATCCCACACATAGTATATTTCAATTTTATCCCATAAACTAATGTTGACATTTTATTCAAATTTCCCATTACTCCTAACATCTCTTGTTAACCGAAAGGATTTAATTAATTATTCCAGTAGCTACCTTCAACCCATACTTAATGGTCCAAAACCCAGACTCATTATAACAAGCCTGGATTATATTTTAATTCCCAATAATCCTTTTTCTCGATAAAGCTACATTCTGCCCTCAAATATAAAATTACAATTTGAGGCTTTTCTGCTCCGATTTTGAAAAAAATTAAAACTACAAAGTTGTGCAGAACGTGATTTTATACAAAAAATCTCATGCATACTATTAATTTCTGCTTAAAATGGTCCTAAAATTATCATACAATGTTCATCCCTTTTCTACATATTTCTACTTATGGGTTGTAACATAATTTATCCTAAAAACTTCCACCAAATGATCCCAAACTCCTTATAATTCATCCCAAATGATATACCCAAGTATGTACATGATTTATAACATCAAATCATATCAAAATCATCATGGAATTTCTATTAATCATGCTAATCCCATTTTAATTCATAAAATATTTATCATTATTATTCAAGTTCATCAAATAAACCCAAGTTTCATGATGTTAATTCTAATATCAACAAGGGATTAATCCTACACAGTTTCCATTTCAAGGATTAAATCAAAATCATCAAAATTCATATTTAAACTATAAAACATAAAACAAAAATATTTTTCTATCTACCATGGACAACATACATGCCATAGATTGCAAGAGTTAAAACACTTTCCTTTGATTTCGTAGGTCTGAACCTTTGGGGAAGATGATGCTATGGTGTTTCTATCTTTTTCGATCACTCCGCGGTGGCGGTGGTGGTGGTGCAAGGTGCCTTTGTCCCTTGGTTTTCCTAGAATAACCCTTCCTCTCCTAGAGAAATCTTTCCCTCTCCTCAATGGATGTCCCTTAGAGTTTTGGTGAATAAACCTGTCGCTAACATATCTCTTAATTTATATAAAAAAAATACCCAAATTCCATAGGTACTATTCATCTCCCAAGTAAAATGACCAAAATACATCTTTGGGGTGTCTATTCGGTTCCAAATTGACCCGAGACCCAAATTAAACCCCCGGGTAGATTTTTCTGACTATTTAAACCCTCCGAACACTTTGGTACACTTGAAACGACCATACAGATGGAACAAAAATAATATACTTTACATTCCATTCAATTATGTCCTGACACGACCCACACGCGCGTCCCGACTTAATTACAGCAATAGTCGTATATGTAAATCCCAATAATTTTTATAAAGTCATAATCATATACTACTTTTAATCACTAAGTAATTTAATATCAATCACATATTACTTTATTCTTGTAATATTCAATCCGGATTAATTCCAATTATTTTCACATAAATAATTCCAATTAATCCCCATTGATTTAACCTATTTACTTTTAATTTATCTAATTTTAAAAGTCATTAAGATATGGGGTATTACTAGGGGTAGGGTTTTATCCGTAGGAGTACATCGTCGTGGGGTGATCTAGTGTTGTTTATGAAAAAGAAACACAAATTTTTAATGTTGTTTATCGACTACCGAGAGTTGAATAGGGTCACTATTCTAAATAAGTATACCATGTCACGTATTGATGACTTGTTCTATCAGCTGAGAGATAAGTATACTTCTTGAAGATTGATTTGAGGTCAGTCGATCATTAATTTTATATCATAGAGAAGGATGTCCAAAAGATAACATTTTAGATGAGTTGCAAGTCTTATAAGTTTAAGGTTATATTTCTTGGCATTAATGCACCAACAGTTTCCATGTATCTTATGAAATGAGCGTTCAAGGATTTATTAGATACGTTTGTCATTGTCTTCATAGATGACATCCTTATCTATTCTCTGACAGGGGTGTGAAGGAATATAATTTGCATATGGTTCCTCAAACTTTGGGGGATCATCAGTTGTATGTCACGTTCGAGATATGTGGGTTCTGGTGACGGGAAATGAAGTTATATGATCACATAGTCCCTAATAAAGGGATAACGATGGATTTTAGTAAGGTGTTAGCAGTGAGGGAGTGGGTCAATCCCATGACACCGATCGAGGTTCATAGTTTTCCGGGGTTATCTGATTACTACCCCCAGTTTATAAGAGGGTTATTTAAGATTGAAAGCCCCTCAATGAATTTGACATGTAAGGGCATACCTTTGTGTGAGATGATCATTGTTAGTAAATTTTGATGATCTAAAGGACAAGTTGATGTTATCACCCGTGATCGCATCGCATAGGGGGAGTGAAGTATTTTGTTTTTACCAGTGCATCCCTACAAGGACTTGGGGGAGTTATATAGTAGTACTTTGTTTTTACCAATGCATCCCTACGGGGACTTGGGAGTGAAGTACTTTATTTTTACCAGTGCATAGGGCGATAGCTTTTGCTTCTCGCAATTTTAATCCCCATGAGAGACACTACCCCACGCATAACTTAGAGTTAACGATTGTTATTTTTTCCTTAAAGATTTGGAGGCATTATTTACTTGGGGAGAATTTTCGTTTCTTCATAGATCACAAGTAATTATAGCATTTGTTCATGCATAAATAGATGAACATGAGGTACCGCACATGGCATATCACCCACAAATCGATGGAAAGACGGAGAGCGTGAATCAGAAGTTAGAACGGATGTTGTGGATGTGTATTATGGATTTCAAAGGTAGCTGGGAGTAATACCTTCCTTTGGTAGAGTTTTCATATAATAACTCATACCAATTTACTATTGACATAACGCCTTTCGAGGCTTTGAATGTTAGACCTTGTTGTATGCCCACGTGATGGTTAGAGGTGGGGGAAACAAGCTTCTTGGGTTGAATATGATTCAGGACTCTTAGGAGAATATTGAGTTGATCAAGATCCGTATTCGGGTAGCTTATGTAATACCCCAACTTTTGATTTAATAGTTTAAATAATAATCGCGTGGTGTGCATGGAATAACGATGATAAGTTTACATAATATAGGCACAAACAAGGGGTCACTTGGACTTCACACATATTTTAGAGGACATACTTAGAGTTGCATGTCACATGCACGACATCGCATGGGAATTAATTGAACTGTTTGCAAAATAAAGTAATTACGTGAATATTAAAATGTCTATTAGGTTAAGAATAAATTAGGGTATGACCTTGGGAATTTAGTAATATCACGCATGCATAGTCTATTTTAGCATGTTATGATCCTTTAAATAAGTGTGAAATAGTATTAGTTTTATAAGTCATACATTGGGACAAAGTTATATGGGGAAAATTAACGAGAAACAAGAATTGTGTGGTTGTGAATTTATAGGATGAAATCACTCATGTTGACTCACGTTTAAATTCTTGTGGGGTATAAAATAAAGGGTCCAAGTGATAGACTATTAAGAAACAAATGGAAAAAAAAACACCTCACAGTGGAACACGTTGAACCCATAGGACTAACTCTAAGAAAATGGAAGGATGACACACAAAAATCTGAACAACAAATGGATGATTGGTTCATGGGCTTCCAAGAGAGAAAAATAGAGAAAGGCATATGTGGTCCTTTGGTAAAAAATGGTAGTCGATTGACCATACATCCTTATTAACAAGGCATGTGAAGTTGGTTGGATAAAATAAATAAGGGGATAAAGACCTCTCCACGTGAGTAATGATTTTTGTGACACAAGGGGGGTGTAACAACATTTACGATCAGTGGGTAATGGGAAATGGGCATTACTAATCTGCCAAAATGTGGCCCTATAATTCCATCCTAGTCGTTGGTCCATTTATATATATATATATATATATAATCACCTACATGCTTCTTTATTTTAGGGGACATTCCAAATTATTTGCCTTTTTTCTTGTTGTTACAAAAAACAATCTAGGTTTATGGCACTAACACGTAACCCTTGTGTGTAAACTCTAAACCGTTGTGTATGGCTAGAATGTCAAGTATGGGTGTCAAATGATGTAACACCCCATAATTTTGAGGATAAATAGTTTATTTAATTGGGTGAATTCGAATTTAAACCAAAGTGATAATTTGGAGAATTTATTATATTTGGAGAATTTATTTAATTTGGAAGATTCAATTTATTTCGAGAATTGAGATTTAAATTAATTCGGGTTATTTCTTTTAAAATACATGTGTCGTAAATTGAGGGTGAAATTGGAGATTTTAGTTAAGTAACTCGGATGACAATTTTGAGTGCACGATTGGT
The DNA here is from genome assembly GCA_949130495.1 of Sambucus nigra. Taxonomy (NCBI): domain Eukaryota; kingdom Viridiplantae; phylum Streptophyta; class Magnoliopsida; order Dipsacales; family Adoxaceae; genus Sambucus; species Sambucus nigra. The sequence goes on along the minus strand of CASBWL010000642.1, from coordinate 987,862 downwards.
TCCGAATAGGTCAAAATAGTCAAAATTGAGTACCCAGGAGTTGTGTTCGGGTATCGAGAGCTTTTTAAATTTATCGGGACTTATTTAGGTGACTTTTGGGTCCCTTAAAGGTATATGAAGAGTCAAAATGGGATTTTGACTTATATAATAAAGGGTTTGGGTCAAAGGAAATGTCTTTCACAATTCCAAAGGTTTAGTTGAGTTATACCGAGTGCTATAGAGAAAGTGAAGAGAATTAGAGAGAAAATCTAAGAATTTAAGTGAGAAAGTGAAGAACAACTCAAGAACACCAAGGGATTGACAGTTTGGGAAGTCGATTCTAGCATTATTATCATCACCTTCATCAAATCCAGACACTACGAGTTGTTAAGGAAAGTGATTATCTTGATAATTAATTATGCTTTCATTTTTTGTCATATTAAAGTTGGGAAAAACTATTTTTGGGATGGGATATACATGTTAAATTTTGGGATTTTGGGAAATGGTTATGCGAATGAATTTTGACACATGATGATAAAACTTTATGGATGAATTTTTAATCATAAAACTTTGGGATTAGGAGTTTTTATATAATGGAATTTATATAGGGAAAACTTGTTATAGCATGTACAATTGATATTTATCCATATGAAAGTTACATGTTTAGATGATAATTATGTGTATTGATGAGTCCCATTGATATGAAAATTTATTGAACATATTTTTATTAAATAACTCATGTTGATGATCATGTTTGAGATTAAAATTATGAAATTCGAATTGGGAGAAAAATCAGTTTTGGAGAGTTTTATGTCTTCTTTTTTAGTACTTTTGGAAGATATTTGAGAAAAACTCACAACACATACCCGACTCAATTTTTTGTGTAGAATACAAATCTGAAGTCAAATTGGTGATTCAAATCATTTTTAGATCTGATTTTATACATTTTTTAAAATAGGCCTAAAATTTGAATTTTTATTCGAGGTGAAATTTTATGTATTTGAGGTGAATTATACTCGAGGATTTATTGATGAATTTGTGAAAAAAATATGGGTTGATTGAGAGTTATACCTATCTATAAATTTATATGATGAGATTTAATTAATTAATATAGTGAATGATTAATAAATTATTGGAACGAACAATATTATATAAATGATTTATTTATGCCATGAGTGATAGTCACGGTTATTGCAAGTACTGAGAAAATACAGACGGGTATAGGGATAGTGTTCGGGGAATGAGCGAACCTATGATTTAAGTTAGTAGGATATGAGTAAATTACCTATTATAATATTTTAAAAGATAATTGGCCTACTTCGAATAATGAGGGATACTCGGGAGTATACAATAAGAAGTGTCTATTGGAATGATATTTGGGGTATATATATATATGCTACGTATGAGAGATATGGTATAGGTTGTTTGTATACCTATATTGATTGGTATGATTTATTATGTGTATGACATATCTACGCTGGTTGCTATTGGGAGGAGGTTTCGCATCGTGGACAGTCTTATCCCGATGAGCCAATTCGGGGGATTTTATACTTGTACCCTGAACATAGAACCTTGGATACGTATTATCTTAGAGTATGATAGTTTCGACGATTGAATGGGAGCATAGGTATGTGCGTGACCCATTTGGACGGGGACTACATTCGCCTCCAATATGTGTGATTTGTGATGATGGTTCGAGTGATATACTGAACCAAGAGTCCCTTATATTGTGCCGGGACTTGATAGCAGAGTATGCATACACCATAGATCTCAGCCTAGGGGTGCCATATTGTATATATATATATATATATATATATATATATATATATATATATATTTGTGTGTGTGTGTGTGTGTGTGTTTTATTCTACAATGTGTGCTTGGTAGATGATGTATCGGGTTAGTATGTATATAATGAAGTGATAAATATATGCTTATGACTTATTATATGGTGTGTAATTAGTAAATGAGAAAGATAGTGACATCTAAAATAACCCTAGTGGGTGGAGGATTAAACATATAATGATAAATTTAGAATTGGCTAGTTAATCATCTAGTAATGTATTATATGGGAAATACGAGTGGACACAACAAGTTAGTATGTAGAAAGAGACTTGATACAACTAGTTAGGTGGGGTAGCTTAACTAGGAGAGGTTAACATGCAAGCGCTAGGAGTTAACATTAGATGAGGGGTGAGTTATACCTCAAGAGAGTGCGACACTAACTTAAATATGAAGAATGTACATGTATATTTAAGTACTGTAATTTAACTGGTTTCTAAATATTTTCAATTTTTTTACATGGGCTCTGATCCATGTCAAAATATTTTTCAAAACCTTTTAGGTGTCCAGCCACAAGGATGCCCATTGAATATTCTATCTAGGGATGCGAAGCTGCAAATCATATAGAAGTTGTAGGACTTGCTATAGACGCTTCGTTCATTTATTTCTAGTGTAGGATCCTTACTCCATTAGTCATTTGGGCATGTCGCCCTGAGTTTTAGTATTCAGTTATTCATTTGATCATTTTGTATTCTGGTTATTGTTTCAGTTTACTGTTGTATTTTATTATTAACCGCTAGTTGATTCAGTTACTTGTGTTTATATTATTCATTTGTGTTGGATTTATTTATCAATTTGTGATTGATGGTTTAATTATTATTTACCCCACATGTTGTTAATTAATGAAAGATAAAATTTGGCACCGGTCTAATAGTAACTAAAAAAAATTCGACAATGATGCTAAGAATGAGCCATATGAGACCAACGTTTTATTTTGATCACGGACTAACCACCCGATATTTTAATAGGCGGGGTGTCACAGATGGTATCAGAGCATCAGGTTCTAGAGTCCTTAGGATTTGTGCGACTTATTTCATTTCAGCGTAGTATTCTTTGATATAGAGCCTTATTATATAATAGTTGTATTCCTTCGCGTATGCGATTTATGTTCTGCAACTATTAAGTATAGTTAATGAAATTCAGATACGAGTTCGACTGGGTTTTTTACATCAAAAAATTTTGGGACAACCAACGAAAGACGTTAAAAGGATTGCAAGAGGGGAGGCTCAGCAAAAGGCATGAAATATTCCGAGAACGGTAACCACAAGATCATTCACCGTAGCAATGGGAGGAGAAGATCCAAAGACAATTGTGTAGGGTGGAGTGCAGTGGCACCCAGGATTAAATTTCAGGGGAAAAATTTTAACTCATAGGAGAGACTTTATAGTGGTGGGAGTTGGTCACCACAACTATGGAGGGATACCATGGGTAATGAGGAGTTTAGGGTGTGGTTTGACCATAAATCCTCTCACCAATTATTTTATTAGGAAGGAAAAAGGGATTTTAAAACTTGTTTCAAAAGGGTCGTACAATGGTCGGTCATGAAGGAGAGTTTATGTGTTTAGCGAACTTCGTACCAGACGAGGTGGATACGGAGAATCAAGAAGGTTCATAAGTTAATGATGGACGCATGGGTAGAATATACAAGCATGTATGGGGAAATTCGAATAGAACGACTAATATCGTTGTTGTCATTGTCATGAGAAGGGAGCCAAGAGAGTTAGAGGATCTAACCAAAAGGGAATGACTAGATTTAATAGTGCTAGTGAGGCACCACAAGAGGGGATACCCAGTAGAGAATTCATTTTATTGATTGAGATAAAAAGAATTCCTACCAGGTGACGGCAGATTCAATTAGGGTCGTTAAGGCCAACAATGAGTCCAGTAGGGCCAGTGGAGCCAAAGGGATAACGGGGGTAGTTATCCGGGATAAGTATACTAGTCATAGGAGAAGGACAACCCCGACATGGCCAGTGGGGCCAAAGGAAGGGAAATGACATAGTGAGGTGTTTTATGTATAAAGAGTAGGAACACAGGTGAGAATATCGTCCGCAGTGAATTGGGGGACAGAAACGGGATGCCCAGTGGGGGCAACAGTAATACGAAAGTTTTGGTTTGGTTGGGATAAGGGTGTTATGTCTAAGAAATATTTTAACCATGAGTGCTATTGGAAATTGGAAGTATGATATTTTATCCCGGAATGATTTGGGGTCTGCTTTGTGTGGCACGAGCGAATCACACTAGTACTAAATTCGCATGTGAAATGGGCGTAATAGATGTATCAGTAATATTAGTATAGTGTGTGTATATCTACTCTGGGAGTAGTGGAGTACCTTTTAGTTCTATCTGCAGGGGATTAGTACTGGACATTGAGAGGATGTATTTTATAAGGTTAAGTCATTTTGAGAGGTGATAATGGAGGTATGGTTCTATCCTGGGTACGAACTATTGTGCGATGGTGGGTGAATACTGCAAGACTATCGTATTCGTTGTTTTGGGGCAGAATGTATCCTTTAGGAATATCTCACCTGAGAGGAGGTCGAGCTCACGACAAGATTTTATGAAATAGACTTTAGAGAGTATAGTTGTTTAGTTATATTGGATCCTAGTGCGTAGTGACTTTTGCTGATGTGATTTAGAGTATATCGGGTTCACCATCAAGTGGAGAGTTTTAGCTCATTGTTGTTTACGTGCAGAGAACTTAGTGATCGTGAGAGCATCATATCATGTGACGCCTTGGGAGACATTGGGCATAGAATACTTGATTTATGTGTCGGGAGACAAAAATTGGTGATATCTTAGTTATGTGTTTGGGAACCAAAAATTTTGACGATCGATAATGTTAGGGAATAGTGCATTGGGGAAAGTTCTTTTGGGCTTCGTTGCGGGATGTTACACATTTGGACCTTAATAAACGTTGGGAGTAGTGAGACGTTGTTGGATGCTAGTGCATCGATTTTAAACGTTAAATTATTGAACGTGTAGAGGAAACACCTTAAGCAGAGAGTTATTACGATATATAGCCCAAAGAGCTGGGTAGTGGTGCTAAGGAAGCACTAAGAGAACTTTTGCACGACAAGTTAGTGGATGGGGCAGTATTGAGAATAATTAAACTACAAATTGGGGGTAATCGAGAATACTTGTATGATACAGCCACGCTAAGAGAGTGCGGAAATGAACTTCAGATAAGTGTGTTACGTACGATACGTTAATAGTATTTATGCCAAGATTTTTGGTCTATAGTATATAGTATGATGAGGCTGTGTACTCCTTGTTTCGAGATATGATTTATTTGTGCTAGTTATCACCTGAAAGAGGGTCTAGTATATATATATTATTATGTGTCACATAATAGACTTATAACCAAGTGGCTGTATTATTATATTTGATCCCGATGAGTAGGGACGGTTACTGATGGGATTCAGGGTGGATATATTTATTATCGAGTGGGGGCATATAGCTCGTGATTAATTTGCGCTAAGAAACTAGTGATAGTAAGAGGCGCTATATTATATGATGTCTTTGGTAACATGAAAGTAGACGAGTATACTTTTATGTCAGGAGACGGGAATTTGGTGGTGTGTTCCATGGAATGAGGACCTAGCAGATCTCAACGACCGACAATGTTAGGTAGTACTGTACCCGGGGGGTCCCTTGTTTGGATTTCGCTTTGTGAGACGTCCCATGCATGAAACTTAATGCAATGTTGAAAGTGGGGAGATGTGAGGTCTTTAGTGCATAGGTTTGGTAACTTGGTTAATATATACATATGTGGTAATTACTGAGAGTTTAAAGTATATTACAGTTTAAGGCTAGTAGAGTTGGGTGACTTTCATGAAGATAAGCATGGGTACAGGGTGTATGGGCGCCCTGGGTAATTAATTTAATTCTAATATAATTCACGATTACAAGGGGTAGTGATATGGTTAGCGATGTTAAGGGCATGTGAGTAGGGAAGTATTTGAGGCTTGGAGTACTAGACTCATATGAATTTCGAGGACGAAAATCCTTTGTAAGGGGGGAAGTATGCAACACCCCATATTTTTTTGGGATAAATAATTTATTTAATTGGTTGAATTAGAATTTAAACAAAAGTGACAATTTGGAGAATTTATTTAATTTGGAAGATTCAATTTATTTCGAGAATTGAGAGTTAAATTATTTCGGGTTATTTCTTTTAAAATACATGTGCAGTAAGTTGAGGGTGAAATTGGAGATTTTTGTTAAGTAACTTGGATGACAATTCTGAGTGCACGATTGGTTCCAAATAGGTAAAAATTGTGAAAATTGAGTACCCAGGAGTTGTGTTCATGTCTCGAGAGCTTTTTAAATTAATCGGGACTTATTTAGGTGACTTTTGGGCGCCTTCAAGGTATACGAAGAGTCAAAAATAGGATTTGGACATATATAATGAAGGATTTGGGTAAAAGGAAAGGTCATTTAACAATTCCAAAGGTTTAGTTGAGTTATACCAAGTGTTATAGAGAAAGTGAAGAGAATGAGAGAGAAAATCCAAGAATTTAAGTGAGAAAGTGAAGAACAGCTCAAGAACACTAAGGGATTGATAGTTTGGGAAGTCGATTCTAGCATTATTATCATCACCTTCATCAAATCCAGACACTACGAGTTGTTAAGGAAAGTGATTATCTTGATAATTAATTATGCTTTCATTTTTTGTCATATTAAAGTTGGGAAAAACTATTTTTGGGATGGGATATACATGTTAAATTTTGGGATTTTGGGAAATGGTTATGCGAATGAATTTTGACACATGATGATAGAACTTTATGGATGAATTTTTAATCATAAAACTTTGGGATTAGGAGTTGTTATATAATGGAATTTATATAGGGAAAACTTGTTATAGCATGTACAATTGATATTTATCCATATGAAAGTTACATGTTTAGATGATAACTATGTGTATTGATGAGTCCCATTGATATGAAAATTTATTGAACATATTTTTATTAAATAACTCATGTTGATGATCATGTTTGAGGTTAAAATTGTGAAATTCGAATTGGGAGAAAAATTAGTTTTGGAGAGCTTAGGTCTTCTTTTTTAGTGCTTTTGGAAGATATTTGAGAAAAACTCAAAACACATACCTAACACAATTTTTTGTGTAGAATCCAAATCTGAAGTCGAATTGGTGATACGGATAAGTTTTAGATCTGATTTTCTACATTTTTTAAAACAAGCCTAAAATTTGAATTTTTATTCGAGGTGAAATTTAGAGTATTTGAGGTGAATTATACTCGAGGATTTATTGATGAATTCGTGAAAAGAAATACGGGTTGATTGAGAGTTATACCTATTTAGAAATTTATATGATGATATTTAAGTAATAAATTTATTGAATGATTAAATAATTATTGGAATGAACAATATTATATAAATAATTTATTTGTGCCATGAGTGATAGGCACGGTATATTAGAATTATTGAGAAAATACATATGGGTATAGATATAGTGTTCGGGGAATGAGAGAACCTACGATTTAAAGTAGTAGGATATGAGTAAATTACTTATTATAATATTTTAAAGGATGCTTGCCCTACTTTGAGTAGTGAGGGATACTCGGGAGTATACAATAAGAAGTGTTTATTGGAATTAAATAATATGTAGAATATTTGGGGTATATATATATATATATATATATATGCTACGTGTAGATATAATATAGGTTGTGTGTTTACCTATACTGATTGGTATGATTTATTATGTGTATGACATATCTACGCAGCTTACTATCGGGAGGAGGTTTCGCGTCGTGGACAGTCTTATCCCGATGAGCCCATTGGGGGGATTTTGTACCCTAAAAATAGGACCTTGGATACGTGCTATTTGAGAGTATGATAGTTTCGACGGTTGAATGGGAACGTAGGTATTTGCATGACCCATTTGGTTGGGGACTATGTTCATCTTAATATGTGTGATTTGTGATGATGGTTCGAGTGAGATACTGAACCAAGAGTCCCTTATATAATGCGTGATATACCAGGACTTGATAGCAGAGTATGCATGCACCGCATATATATATATATATATATATATATATATATATATATATATATATATATATATATATATATATATATATATATATATTTGTGGTTTATTCTACTATGTGTGCTTGGTAGATGATGTATCAGGGTTAGTATGTATATAATGAAGTGATAAATATACGCTTATGACTTATTCTATGGTGTGTAATTAGTAAATGAGAAAGATAGTGACATCTAAAATAACCCTAGTGGGTGAGGATTAAACATATAATGAGAAATTTATAATTGGCTAGTTAATCATCCAGTAACGTATTATATGGGAAATACGAGTGGACACAAGAAGTTAGTATGTAGAAAGAGACTTGATACAACTAGTTAGATGGGGTAGATGAACTAGGAAAGGTTAACAAGCAAGCGTTAGGTGTGAACATTAGATGAGGGGTGAGTTATACCTCAAGAGAGTGCGACACTAACTTAAATATGAAGTGTGTACATGCATATTTAATTACTGCAATTTAACTGCTTGCTAAATATTTTCAAAATGTTTTACTTGGGCTTAAACCCATGTCAAAATATTTTTCAAAACCATTTAGGTGTCCAGCCATAGGGATGCCCTGTTGAATATTCTATCCAAGGATGCGATGCTGCAACTCATATGGAAGTTGCGGGAGTCGCTATAGACGCTTCGTTCATTTATTTCTAGTGTAGGATCTTTACTCCAATAGTCATTTGGGCATGTCCCCCTTAGTTTTAGTATTCAGTTATTTATTTGATCATTATATTTTCCGGTTATTGTTTCAGTTTACTGTTGTATTTTATTATTTAACCGATAGTTGATTCGGTTACTTGTATTTATAGTATTCATCTGTGTTGGATTTATTTATCGATTTTTGATTGATGGTTTAATTATTATTTACCTCCACATGTTGTTAATTAATGAAAGGTAAAATTTGGCAGCAGTTTAATTAAATTACTAGGTGGTTAGTAACTCAAAAAGGTTTCAACACAGATGCTAAGAATGAGCCATATGAGAGCAACATTTTATTTTGATCATGGACTGGCCACCCGATTTTTAATAGGCGGGGTGTCACAAATGAGAGGTTTCAAACTAAGACTTATGGAGATGGTGACTATATATATTTATGGAGTGTAGAAGAGGGTTTTAATGGATCTTTTATGGAGATAAGTTTGGTGGAGCTAGACAACCCATCTAAGGCCATCTTAGGAGGTGGGGGGTTATCATCTTGTTTTATCTTTCATGCCTTCCATTATTGGCACACCATTTGAGATGGGAAAATCTACCCTTAGATTAAAGACTCTTCTTTGTGCATTTATAGTCTTGTTGTTGTCTTATATTAAGAGTAAGGTTAATATGAACATGATGTTGTGTTTCTAGTAAAAGAAATAATAAACATTTTTATGAAATAAAAATGTAAGAAAGTATCATTTTGTTAAAGATAAAGTGAAGAACACACATTTTAAAGTTTCTTGAAATAAAGAATGGATTTGATGAGAATTTTCTATGTATTTGATGTTAAATATTTTATGAAATCAAATATTTGAAAAGATGTCAATCTTGCCATAACGTTTACGAAATAGACATTTCATATTTTTCTTCCCAAAATGGAGATTTTTGCAAAAAATACTTCAAAAGTATGTTTGTTGCAAATGGTATAAATTTCTAAAATGAAATATATGCTTAATCCATTTAATAGGATTAGGATTTAAAGTCTACTATCTCATATATATATATATATATATATATATATATGCACGTGTGTCTTTAGTTTAGGTGGGATAAAGGGGAGGAAAAAAATGAGCATGGGAGTCATAAAGTTATGGGTTAAGGAGTGTGTCAGGTGGGAGAGTCTGCCAACATGGAGGCAGATAGGTAAGGGCTTAGAAAAAGGCAAGAAGGATGTTTGGCTTTGGTTTTCATAGGTCTCGCGTTTTGGAGCTTGGGTGGTTATGGTTGATGGGTTGGGTTTATCCGGCTGAGCCGGGAACTGGGTATATAGTATGTGTGTGTGTGTATATATATATATATATATATATACAGACAGACTCCAGTTCATATCAACTATACTTTGAAGTATATATATAAGTTATTTTTAAATAGTAAAAAAATTATTTTTCGGTTGAATTTTTTTATATGATGTTTACACATTTCAAGAGACGCATATAAAAAAATCAGAAAAAATAACTTATTGTGATATTTTTAAATAATCGATCAAACTTTCAAAACATTTAAAGCACTTTAAAAACTGCCAAAGTTTAATCGATTTTTTTTAAAACAGCAAACAAAGTTATTCTGAGATGATATTTTTATAGGGTCCTCTGAAATATTTACATGCCACACAAAGAAACTCAACTAATTTAAAAATATAGGGTCCTCTGAAAGTCATTTTCACACGCACTTGCGATTTCACTTAGCATGTGCAAGAAGCCATTAAACCTATAGGTTTTTCCTATAAGTCGAGTGTTATCTTGTAAGGGTTTATAGTGAATATTGTTGCCCAGAAAAATACTCAAGAGGGAGGGTGAATTGAGTTTTTACAAACTTTTCGGGTTAAATTAATATTTCAGAAAATATTTAATTTAAAAACACTTAATACAAATTTCAGATTAAATAAATCTTAAAAGGTTAAACCAATAATGATTAAATAAATGCTACCGATTAATTTAAACAATTTAAATCAGAGATTGAAACACACAATAAATAAATTATCAAATAAATACTTTCAATAAATTAAACAAGTTATATTTTAAGATTATAAGATCCAAATAAAAATAATTTCCATAATTAATAAAAATTAATATTCTGAAATTAATTAAATATTACGAAAATAAATATTATAGTCTTAAAATAAAATTATCAAATTTTCAGAATTAATTAAATTGCAAGTGAAAGAGCTTAAAATAAAAATAATCAATCACACACAAGCAAGTAAATAAATATAAGTGCTGAAAATAAATGACACCGTATTTTTAACGTGGTTCGGCCAAAACTCGGCCTACGTCCACGCGCCAAGAGCAACCTTCCGTCTCCCGCGCTTCACTAGTCCTGATCCACTTGTACGGTAGGATCAAACCACCATTTACAGACACTTGAAGCACATATCGGCTCCAATTACAACCGAAGCTAATCACCGAGCTTCAAAATAAAACTGGAGTTTTGAGTACAAAGTTTGGATGTCTAAACTCTCTAAAATACAAATTGATCTGAGTTTCTTCGTGAGTGGGACTTCACAATAAATCTGATTTTTGGCACTAGTCTTCTTCTTGAAATTTTTGTAGCAGAATAAAGATTGTTTTGCTCCTGAATTTCTTCTTTAAAAAATAGCAGTAGAGTGTCAATCGTTGCTATCTCAAACTTTGAGTAGAGCTGAATGTATTTTTGTTTTCTCTCTTTTTCTGTATGTATGTGGAGCTTGAATAAAATTTTCTGGTTGCTCTGTTGTTGATATTTTCGTGTCTTACACATCAACAAAAAAACTTAACTTCTTTTCGTAGTTGCCAACAAAAAATAATGACCGTTGGAGAAATATTCCACTGAGCTCTCTTCTTCAACTTGGAGCATTAATTGAGAACTGATAGATAGAGATTGGGAGAGCATTAAATGCTCAATATCTTGAGAAAGAAAATCGTATCTGTTCAAACCCATCCTCATAAATTCTTGCAGTCAAAAAAATATTATATACCGAGAGAGAGAGGTTAGAAACAAATGAAGTATGCACAATGAATTTTGATACCGTGTAAAGTAGACAATGTATATAAAAAATATGTACTGGCTGGAACAAACCGTGTGGATAAATCAGTCAATTAAGACTATCTGTCGAATACACATGGGACTCACAGACTGTCTCAAGGTCATAGTTCAAAGATAGAAATATTTATATATATATAAACAAAATTGCACAACCCTATGTTCTACCAAAGGCAGTTCCGTCAAATCAGTATATATAAAAAATAAAAATAAAAACATAAAAGGTGGAGTACAGCATTTTGTATCCAAACTGTATAAGGCCATGTCTTGTACTGATAATAAACGCATGCTGGTTATATTGATTTTAACAAAAATAATTAATAAATACAACTTATACAAATTCAGATATGCGTTCAGATAGCATTGGATAAAAAAAAATTAAAATCCAAGTTTAAAAAGGTTTCGTTCAACCGTGTAAAAAAAATTACTAAAGCCAACTAGATCATATCACAGATAACTCATGGTCTTAACAAATTGTCTAAAAGATATAAAAATTAGGATACTGTTGTTACCATCATTTCAATCTGTCAACAACAAAAAAAATACAATTTGTCCAAGTAAAATAATAGGCGTGAGATTTGGATAAATCAAATGGTGTCTTGACAAGACTACTATTAAGCCACATGTACGTGCCTTCCCAAGGCAAAAGGATACAAAGAATCTCCCAAAGATTTTATATAAGAAAATGAGATTGGACATATACCAACTACACCAAAAAAATAGATGTGAGAGAAATCAGGCTCATAACCAGAGATAAACATAATACATGAGTGTAAGATATTTATAAAAAAAAAGATATACATAGGTGTTTTATATGTATCGAATTATATAAATATATATACAAAAAAAATTATTTTCCGAAAAAAAAACGTTATCGATTTAATGTAAAAAAAAATATTTTAAATACACGTAACAAAAATTAATTTTCTGTTTAACAACAAAAAAAAAGGTAAATATATTTTTTATTTTAGAATTATTTTAAAAAAACGTTAATAAAATTAAAAAAATAGAGGACAGATGTGCGCCTACGACAACTGCCAAAGCAGTTTTGTCAACATGGAATGGATTGATGAGAGTACAAAGATTTCCCAAAAAAAATCGTTTAAAATCAAATCTTCTAATGGGTCAGATCAAACTTAAACACTCAAGTGTGTAGTAAGTACAATTTGGCCACTAACCAAAGGCAATAGCTTTGAGTCAAATCTATGTAGACACAAGACCTGCTAAGGTCTTATCCCATAAAACATGTCAAATCTTTAATGCATAAGCAACTAATAAATTGCCACACATGGAACAAACATATACATATTATAACATGTTACGCATGTACTTAACATATATGTATACAAACATGACATTTTACTAAACAATAAAAAAATGTTTTACATGTAATTTGAGTTTCGAAAAATATTTTTCAAAATAAAAAAATTATCTTTATCAACAAATTCTGAAAATTATTTTAGAATAAGATATTCATTTTGAACAAGCTTTATAACCAATTTTAAAAAAATATTTTCAGTAAAAATAATCTTATTTCACTTTTATAAAATGGTGAGTCACACAATTAATAACATGGATCAATATATATATGCATGTGTGCGCAATGTGTCAAAGGATCAATATATATGTATATAATAATATATGAACAAGATTAAAAAAAAGATTTTTATAAGTATAATATGAATATATATATATATATAAGGGTGTTACAAACAATATGTATAAGTAATATAATATATATACACATAATTAATATAATTACTAATTATCATATAATATAGATGTAACAAATAATAATAACTAGTATCCGGAATATATTATCAATAGTATATACAAAAATTATTATAAGATAATTTTTATGTAACGATACAAAAAAATATAGATAGTTAATATTTACATAAAAGTATACAAACAAAATGTATATTTTAAATTAAGAAATATTTACATATTACTTAATAAAAGTATGTTTGGAATCATCAAAATTAATATATTATTTTAAACTAAAATGTACACTAATTATAATTAAACTAATTAAATATTAATTAATGGGTTAAATACATTTCGTTTAACAAATATACCAAAAAAATTTAAAAAGTTTTTATTTAAAAATATTTGAAAAGCAGTGAGTTTTATTAGACATTGGAATTGTCAGATAACTCATCATTAAATAATCCAATAAATACGAACAATGAACTATGAAGTGTACGAAAAAATAGGCTTACTTAATACCAAAGGCAAAATCATTCCTAGAACTCGACGTGTGTTGTGTGAACAATTTCAAATGTCATAATAGTCATTCATAGAAACCTATTTGAATCAAGACTTCAACTTCAAATATCACGGTATATCTATTTCTCTAATGAACTCTTTGATATTCGGGTAAAGCGTAACTTTTTTGTGTGTGAGGAGGGGAGAGGGTCGCCCCTGGCCATGTGCCAGGTGGGCAATGGCACAGGGCCCATTTTACAATAAGTACCGGTATATGTGTATTTTAGGGGTCCAAAAATATTTTATATATATTAAAAAATATTTTTTTTAAATGAGTTTAATTTTTTAGGGGCCCATTTTTTCAACTATTCAAAAAAAGAATGATACAACTTTCCAAAAAAATCTCACCCAACTCATTTAATATTACCATTTTTTAGGAGCCATTTTTTCAACTACCCACAAAATTTTTTTGGTTCCCTCTCTCTCTTTCTTTTGCACGTCGACCCACTCTCTCCCTCTCTCCTTACGTCCCTCTCTCTCTGTCTCTTTGTGCAGTGCAAGCTTTCTTTTTTCATTTTTGTAGAAGTTGGAGGCTGTCTTCATTTTACTATTGCTCTACGCAGAAGTTGGAGGTTGTCTTCTTTTTTCATTTGTAAGTTGTTGTCTTCTTTTGCAGCAAAAGGCAAGTTGTTTTCTTTTTTCATTATTTTTTTATACATATGCTAATCATTTTTATTACTATATTTTTTAATAATCTGTTTTTTTTTTTAAATTCATCAATGTTTTATTAATCTGTTTTTTATGCAATTAATTTTTTTTATCAGGTTGTTTCTTTCTACATTAATCAAGTCGATGAAATTGAAGAGGGAATAAAAGGCTCAAACCAGGTTATATTTTTCCATATTTTTTATATTCAATCAATTGAGATATTTCTAGACTAAAATTGCTAGATAAACTTGATTGTAAAACTTTAATTAGTGATTTTACAAGTCGAAATGCTAGAAGAACAATTTTTCAATGAGTTTTTAGGTATTTAATACTGTTGTACAATATTTTTTTGGAAGGGCCCTAAATTAAGTATCGCACAGGGTACTACAAATCTCAGGACCGGCCCTGGGAGGGGAGTAAATTTAAACAAGTTAAAATGTCTCACACGCATCTGCAAAAAAGAACATATACATGAAAGAATGAAAACCATTATTTTGATAATGTCGAGTTATTCACAATGTTAACTTTTCATTTGCTCGAACAACTCACCAATGGTAAATATGAAATTTATATGATAGTTCAAGAAAAATGGCATGGGGAAGATGGATGATAGGATGTTTTAGAGATTTTGAGAAGAGTGGATTACAAATTGAATATTTTATGATTTTATTTTATTTTCTCTTATTTATTCTTTCTTATTTTTGTATATTTTTTCTTTATATATATTGTTTTTTCTTTGGATGTATTTTTCCTTTGAAACACAAATGAATAATTTTTATATTTAGAATTTCAACCACTGTTGTTCTAGAAAAATAAGGATATATCATATGTCGATGTTGTAGGGGAATATATATGTGCGGGTGGTAATATCAGAAAATAAATGGTGGAAAATAGTAAGTGTATAGATGAAATGGGTAAAGGTTTAGTGCTCAGGATGAACTATAAGAAACATGTTTGTTATAACTCAAGAGTGTTTACATTCCTAGTTATTAAGTCAAATATGAGGAATAATAAGACCATGTAATGACTTTAGTGTGGTACCCACTGAAAGTTGAGTCAACTTGTGGCACACACATTGTGTAAAAACCCTAAAAATGTGAAAATAACTAAAACTCGTGGGTTTAAGTCTCCACTCATGATCTTTTAAGTTTCTTTTGACAATTCTATACACTTTCAATTTTAAATTATTATGAAGTGATAAGTGCGCTAATAGTCTAGAGTCTAGGAATTAATAGGGAAAACATACCATATGAGGTATTAATTAAGCTTATAAGATTAAAATCTGATTTGAAGTTTGAACACGAGTTTTCATAAACTCTAAAACAAATTAATGTTGGATAAATCGCATAAAAATGAGATGATAACTATGTAAAAGGATTTAAAAAGATTTGTTTATAGCAAAATATTTCAAAAGAGGTATGATTTTCCTAATTTCCACCCCCCAAATAAAAGATAAATCACCCTCGATACTGAAAACGTGTTTTAAAATGAAAGCACGTTGTGGAAAAGATATCAACATAGTCAATCATTAATAAAAACTATACCGTAAGACATACCCAAGGAGAAACCTAAATAAGTACTACGAGATAAAATGTACAAGTCTATGCAGGACCCCGTGTTTTAAGGGCATTTTAATTACACATGCCCATGTAATTATAAATTTAATTTGGAAATGAAATTAGTATTGATAAATACTGATTAACAAAATTTGGATTAATATTTATGCATAAATATATTTACTTTTGTGTGATACATAAATAGGATTATGAGAATCTATATTATGTTGTTAATGAGTAAAAGCGACGAATTTATAGACGATGCCTACACGACACACATATCGAGTATGATTGCATATTTTTATTTTTGTGACTCTAATGACCGTTTTAAGTGTGCCATGGAAACATAATGAGTAAAAATAGATCGAAATAGGTACTCGGAGGTTATAGTTGTGTTCCGGGGCATTTTTAGCTCTCGTATAACTAGTATAGAGGTATGGTGGTCTTTTTACCCCCAGATCTTAACCCTAATTTGAACATTAGAGTTTAATAACGAAATTAATAGGTTTATGGATGGATGAGAGTTGCCATTACAACATAAGGTTGATTGGGTTAAGAGAAGAAAAGAGAAAAAGAGAAAGAAAATAAGGTTAGAAAGATTAGAGAACAAGGAGCAATCATCTCTATGAAATAAATGAACCAAGGAAGAGAACTTCGGAAGAGAAACTTTATGTTTAATCCACTTTGGAAAGTGTTTACTTACTTTAAGTTGTCTAACAGTCAATTACATTAATATTTAACAATGTTTTAATAACTTAAGAATTATATTAAATTTGGGATTGATAATGGACTTAAATTTAAGATGTAATCGTATGTTGATAATTAATGGTTTATATAAATGAGTTTGAAGTCTAAATCTAAAGAAAAAACATGTAATTAATGGGATTGAGTGAGTGTTTTAATATGGGAGGAAAAATATTAAGGATTATGATAAGTAGTGTAGTTAGATCAAGATTCTTACTGTTGGGGTGGAAATATTGATGGTTTCAGGTTTGATTTTGGTGTAAAATAGACATGCGATAACTACATAGTCCTCGAGTTCATGTTTGAATGTTTTGGGAGACATAGGACCTCTAAGTATGGAACTTAGGGTTGAAATCCCGCAGTTGAAGACAAAAGGTAGCTTAGACAATGGAATTGGCTCGGGGGGGGGGGGGGGGGGGGGAACTAGTTCACTAGACCAAATCGGTTTGGCCAGCCAACGAACTAATATGGTTGTCTGGTCTATCCCACTTTTGTTGTACATTATTTTGGATCATTTGTGTTTTGAAATCATGCTTATGGGTTCTGGAATGGGTTTGAGTAATCCGATAATATTATTTGAGAGTTAGAGCGTGTCGTAGGCTAATTATTTGATATATTTAAGTGAGATGAATCGATTTATAAAGAAGTTGACATTTAATTATATTTTAATTGAATCGGCCAGTCAGTTCATTCTTCAGGATTAGTAGGTTAGTATGATAGGAGATTTTAGTACATTATCTAGTGATAAATATGTACTCGAGTGAGATATATCATTTAACAAGTGAGGGAGCACTTAATGGTATTTAATTGGGAAATCGGTTTAGATTTTGAGATTTGTGGGCTAATACGTCATGGGATATTACCTATGTTAGGCGATATTTTATTATATTATATTATATTATATATATATATATATATAACACATGCATAAAATATAGAGATTACAATTTCACCACCCAGACATAACAAAAAAGATACACTTGACAATTTTTCTAGTTGTTAGAAACACTAGAATATAATAACATCAAGAAAAATAGTCAAAATTACCATATATGACTAACTAATATGTCCAATCTTATCATAACGTCTCCTAATATTAAAATTATTATTAATACATTTAGAACCAAACAGAATGTAAATATTATTACAAAAACAACAATGGAACTAGAACTTAAAGAACTCATTAATAAAGTTTTTTCCAACAAGAAAGAATTGAGACTGCAAAAGCTAAGTAAATGTATTCTTCAGCTACAGCTATAGAAGATCTTGTGCAATTAGGTGGGAATGTATTTTTGCAAAAACTTGTGCAATTTGTAGAGCTGCCCTCTCAATCTTTTGAAAAGATTTGTACCAGTGAATTGCAGTTACCATATCAATAGTCAAGTTTAAGTAAATGTATTCTTCAGCTACAGAAGATCTTGAAAATAATGATGTCATAAAAAATGGTACACATCCTTTTCGGGCTTCATCCACCCGTGTATTAATGTGTTATAACTTTTCACATTAATCTTCACTCCGACGGCTTCCATATCTTGAATTCTTTTTGTCACTCACGGCAAAGAAAAGAACAGTTGAGTGTTATAGAATCACTATAGTACCTTGCTATTGGAGTCCAAACTTCCTTAGCTCGAGGTGATCATTGAACACAAAATAAAACATAGCCGCAACTTCAATATCTTGATGTGATCATTGAACACAATACAAAAGATAAAAGGGGAGAGATAGAGTAAACACACGTGGTTGAGTGGATGAGATAATGAAATGATTCTCAAAAGAGTGCCATGCTTGTGAGATGTCAGTGAGAAAATGAACTTTCGGTACCAAAAATGTCTAATCATCTATTAAAAATGAACTCTTGGAATAAATAAAGTTGAAATATATAATATCAATAAAACTTCAATAATATTGAAGAAATTCCATGCCAAGAAAGAAAGAAAAAAAAAAACTAAGATACCATATTTACAAAAACAAACACATAAAAGAAAGAGACATATACGTGGAGATTAAATAAGAATACTAGTTAAAAATCAAAAACACCTTCAGCATATACACTGTTGCGATCTTCACCTTTAGCACATCCTGTCAACATGCCCTCCTCAGTGTTAACGTCAGCCTCAAGTCATCAAACAACTTTCAGTGTTAACGTCAGCCTCAAGTCATCAAACAACTTTCACTTTTTCTTCTCATGGCATTCAAGAGGTGTGAGCTTACGTGTCGTATTGTTGTTTGGGTGAGCTTGTTCTCGCTTGGCAATAACACTTCTGAAATGACACGAACATGGATAACCTCACTATCTTGTTTCTTATTGTATACGGACACGACCAATTTAAACAAAACTAAAATGATTCATAATTTTTGCACCTGATGAAAGAATAAACTATAAGAGGAACAACTTCGTGTGAAAAATTCCAATAGACTGATGTGAGTTAAAATTGTGAATTAAAATTCTCCCTCAATTAAAAACAAAACTGTGAGTTAAAATTCTCCCTCAATATTGTTGTAGTCCAGGCTGCATAGACTGCTGTCATTCGGCCTCCATGTTAATCAGGATGCCACTATTATAAAAATAAGGGCCTTGTTATATTTCACTCATTAAGAACATAACATGTAAAAACAAAGTATGAGAAGAATCTAACTTGAACTAATAATCTTTAGTTTATCTTGCCAAACTTTGTGAGAAACAAAGTATATCTTGTCAAGCATAGTAAGAAATAGGGTATCTCGTCAATAATTTCGTGTTGTTAAATGCCATATTTTCTGAGATTTCTCCACGTGAACCTTCAAAACTATCAAAGGTTATAGCAAAATAGCAAAGGTTATAACAAAATTATAAGATGGGTGCATACAACTCTGAAATAAATCTAGAATAGGGAATATTCTTCATTTCATTGTTTATGACTTGTCCTTAACTTGCTCCTACATTAAAAAAACATAAAATTTACAAATTATGTAGCATAGGCATTTAAAAGGCAGCACATATTATGACTTTTCCTTACTAATTAATTTTCCAGGACTAAAATATTGCATACGAAATACATGTTGTAAAATAAAACTATACATAATACCATAAGAAGGTTACCCTTACACTTACCCCAATTTAAACAGTAGATGTATTATAGTCTATAGCCCATACTATTCTAACATATGTTCTTCTATTTGGTATTTCTTAGTACTGAATGTTTATAAACTATAAAAATAGTAAAATACAAAAAGATAGAGAGTTTTTTTGCACTAAATAGACATATAATACCTTTAATTTTACAGGAAGTGTTGCCAACCAATCGAGAATAAGCTTTGGTGAGCTACATAAGTCCCAAAATAAACAACCACGTGATTAGACTTAGAGTAGTCCACTGAAAATCCAAATGCAATCTGTCAGAGAAATGAAAATAGTAACGCACACTGCTATAAAAAATCAAGATCTCCAAAAGGGTGTGGGGTTGATAGCTTTTAAAAATAGTAGAGGTCATCATTCGAAATCATAAAAGTATCATAAACCTTTCTCCATTTATATTTAACAAATTAGTACAAAAAAATCAAAGTTTATGAAAAAAATAACCACAGCTTGATTAATTTTTTCCTCACACAGTCCACTTTCAGATCTTAATCCGAAGACTAACCTTAAATTTCTCCTCAAAAGTAGTCATCGACGATCTCCCGGCGAGAACATTGGCTTTAATTCGGTACAATAAACTTTAAACGCAACCTTTTTAGTCCTTAAACTCCCAATCTTGAATTTGACTTTTGTGTCTAACTGAATCTTGAGTTTGAAAACGTTTTAACAGTATATCCAATTTTCGAGGTCGAATCCATCTGAATCTGATGCTCCGACAATGGCAGTGTTCTCCTCCCTCTCTCGTCCTGTATCACTAACCA